>JALIGW010000018.1:8489828-8577328 GCA_023053685.1 Diadophis punctatus similis
AGATGTAGACTGAGATAAAGATTCAAGAGAGGAATATGGGAGGCAAGTAAAAAAAAACATAGCAATTAAAGTATTGAAGCGTGCAAGAAGACGATGGATAGATTTCTCCTTTTTGTTGGTGTTCTGATTTGCTTTTCTTTTTCTCTCGCTTTCCTGTCTTTTTTTTTTTAGATAGGTGACATGATTAGAAGTTAGGTAGGATAGGAAAAGAAGTCTTTTAATAAAAGGTGACATGATTAAAAGTTAGAATAAGAGATAGAAATAAGAGAAAGGGAATGTTAGTGTATACACTTTTATATACCGTATTTTTCGGAGTATAAGATGCACCTTTCCCCCCCCCTAAAAGAGGCTGAAAATTTGGGTGCCTCTTATAATCTGAATGTAGCTTTTCCAAAGCTTTTTTTTTCAACCCTAACGAGGCGCTAACGATCTTCCCGGCTCTGCTTGCAGGCTTTTTTTCATTGCTAATCACTCTGAATGAGGTTTTTTCCAGCCCTTTGCAGGCTTTTTTTCATTGCTACTCGCTCTGAATAAGGTTTTTTTAAGCCCTAACCAGGGGATAAAATAATGTGCTGAAGCTGACCAGACTAAGGACGCTAGCCAGATGAATACCTGGTAGGCAGATTTCCCCCCCCCCCCCATTTTCCTCCCCAAAAACTAAGGTGCGTCTTATACTCCGAAAAATGCAGCAATTAAAATAAAAGCAATAACAAGAGGAAACATGGAATAATTGAATAATGACTTACTGCAACTTAAAGATATAAATGTGCATTATTATTAGAAATATATAAGTTGGTTGAATGTAATAACTATGATTAATTTTATCAGTTTTATTTGGATTACAATGTATGACACCCAGGTTTGTAAAAATAAAAAAACTTGAAGAAGAAAAAAACATATCAAGGGAAATTCTCCTTACCTTTGTCTATTCTCTAAATTTGACAGATTCCATAATGCAAGATGGATGCTATTCTTTTGAAGGAGGCAGCTTTCTATAAGTGATACCAAAAGCCTAGATATGATTGACCCACTTGAGAAAAGCTGTAACGGTGATTCTTAATTCTAAAACCCGTGCTTCTTTCATCTTTGAGTTTAGCTTGAGCAAATGGGGTGGTTCAGCGCTGAGAGTTGTTAAAGACTAGTCTTCACTAAATCAAAGATAAATATTTTAGTGTGGAATATTAGTGACTCATAGGTTGACCTAGCGTGTTAGAAAAGTAGCTCATTCATTCCCCAAAATTCTTTGTGCCAGGATGATGTAGAAGTCGGCTAGCTAACAGAAGGAGCTTGTTTTCTCGTTCATGGTCACCCATTAGGGCTCCCGAGTTACCTTTGGCGAGTGCAGGTTTATTTATTTATTTTATTTATTTTGTGAGATTTATATACCGCCTCACAGTGCAAGCACTCTCTAAGTGGTTTACACCAGTAAGCAATGTTATATTTATATTGCCCCCAACAATCTGGGTCCTCATTTTACCTACCTCGGAAGGATGGAAGGCTGAGTCAACCTTGAGCCGGTGAGATTTGAACTGCTGAACTGCTGATCACAGTCAGCTAAAGTGGCCTGCAGTACCTGCTTCTAACCGCTGCGCCACCTCGGTTCCTTCATTGAATGAAATCCACACAGTAGGATAGTTGTGAAGGCCAGAAGGCATAAACCCATGTGAACTTGCCCTTTCCACTGTAAAGGAAAGTTTGGTTAGAAATATGATGAATATGTTTTTAACCATAAGATCCTCTCATACTATGGAAGCCATGCTCACCAAAGAGCCATGGTGGCGCAGTGGTTAGAATGCAGTACTGCAAGCTACTTCTCTTGACGGGTGTCTGCCGGCAGTTCAATTCTCACCGGCTCAAGGTTGACTCATCCTTCCATCCTTCCCGAGGTCGGTAAAATGAGGACCCAGATTGTTGGGGGCAATAGGCTTACTCTAAACCGCTTAGAGAGGGCTGTAAAAACACTGTGAAGTGGTATATAAGTCTAAGTGCTACTGCTATGTAGGGCAGCAACATTTTCGGGTTTGGGTGAGTGTTTCAGTGTCTTCCCATGTGATGTTTAGAACAGTGGTTCTCAACCCGTTGTCCACAACCCCGGGGGGGGGGGGGGCTGCGATGTCACAGGAGGTCTGCGAAGGCTTGAAGAAATGTTATGATTTAAATCAGGGGTCTCCAACCTTGGCAACTTTAAGCCTGGAGGACTTCAACTCCCAGAATTCTGAAGTCTTCAATTCTGGGAGTTGAAGTCCTCCAAGCTTAAAGTTGCCAAGTTTGGAGACCCCTGATTTAAATCTTAAGTCTTGGGAGGGTCCATGGCCACAAAAGGTATTTAAAGGGTGTCAGTGGTGAAAAAAAGGTTGAGAACCCCTGGTTTAGACCCTCTTCCACGAACTTTCTTCACCATATATTTTGAAGGCATCCTCTTGGTTGTGTGGCATCAGGGCAATCCATCTCATTGCCATCCTGGGGATTTGATTGTTCTCCATGCGTCGAATATGATCTGAATAATCTACCATGTTAATTTTTGGTTAAACCTGTTTCTCTTTTCCTAAACTGAAAGAAGCAAAACAGTGCCTATGTGTCACTGCATTGCTCATGCATATTACATGCATAGTAACCATACGGGGTAGGAAGAGATTCCGAATCTTGTAGATCACATTGAAATGCTGCAGGAGGCTCTTCTTTGCCCGCTGCTTAAATCTCTGGGGAATTTCAAATCTGACCTTTGAGCTTAGTTTGCTTTTCCAGTCTATTACGGTGTAAGGCTTGTCAAGTATGAAACGGTTATATATTTTTAAGAAGGACTTAAGTTAGACAGTGGATTTTATTTTAGCTTTCTGTTTCTGTTTCTTTTTTCTTTTTCTAAATTACTGTCCTTTGTCTTTAGTCAAAGATCTAGCTCATTTTTCATCATGTTGGGGCTAATGTTTTAATCGCAGGCATGAGCTGTGGATGTTGGGTAATGCAGGAAGAAATTATCAGAAGTGATTCACTGTCCCTGTATTGTTCTTTTCCTCCAGGTCTTGTGTATCGGTACCCAAATATAGAAGCTGTAGATCTGAAACCGGCCAGAAAATATTTTATATCCTCATGAGAAATAACTAGCTAAAGCCAGTTAATATCTGAGTCACTCAACTCCGTGGACTAACTTAGGAGAACGCCCAGTTGAACAACGAAAAGAGTTTCTCATTCTCTGCTTCCTTGTTTGAAAGTACTGAGTCCTTCCCCAAGCAAATAAGTTAGGCTTTACATGGACATGATTGATAATAAATAAATAAATAAATAAATAAATAAATAAGTAAGTAAGTAAGTAAGTAAGTAAGTAAGTAAGTAAGTAAGTAAGTAAGTAAGTAAGTAAATAAATAAATAAATAAATAAAAAATAAAAAATAAAAAATAAAAAATAAAAAATAAAAAATAAAAAATAAAAAATAAAAAATAATAAAAAATAAAAAATAAAAAATAAAAAATAAAAAATAAAAAATAAAAAAAAATAAAAAATCAATTAAATAAATAAATCATCTATCTATCATCTATCTATCTATCACAGTGATGGCGAACCTATGGCACGCGTGCCACAGGTGGCATGCGGAGCCATATCTGCCGGCACGCGAGCCGTTGCCCTAGCTCAGCTCCAGCGTGCATGTGCACTCCAGCCATCTGATTTTCGGCTTGCGCAAAGGCTCTGGGAGGGTGTTTTCAGCTTCCAGAGGGCCTCCGGTGGGCGGGGGAGGGCATTTTCACCCTCCCCAAGCTCCAGGGAAGCCTCTGGAGCCTGGGGAGGATGAAAAATGGGCCTACTAGGCCCACCAGAAGTTGGGAAATGGGCCGTTTCTGGCCTCCAGAGGGCCTCCAGGGTGGTGGGGGAGGCCATTTTTCGCCCTCCCCAGGGATTGAATTATGGGTGTGGGCACTCGCGCATGCGCGATAGCACGTGCGCACGTACTTTCGGCACCCGAGGAAAAAAAGGTTCGCCATCACTGATCTATCATCTAATCTATCATCTAATCTCTATCATCTATCATCTATCATCTATCTTTATATCATCTATCTTTATATCATCTATCTATCATCTGTCTGTCTATTTATTTATTTATTTATTTATCTATCTATCTATCTATCTATCTATCTATCTATCTATCTATCTATCTATCTATCTATCTATCTATCTATCTATCTATCTATCTATCTATCTATCTATCATCTGCTTTAGTTGCTCCAGTTGGCTTCCTCTTCACTTTCTTTGTTTTGAATAATAGGCATCCATGTCATTTGTGTAAATCCGGAGCCTTCTGAGATGGCTTGCTGTCAAAAGATCATTTCCACGCAATGTGATATATTAAATTGGGTTTTGCTTTGACTATAAAGTCTACATTCACCATAGTGTATATTTTCTTCTCTGAAGTAGCTTCTCTGGTAACAGAATTCTTATGTAGAAAAGACTCGGGTTGCATGGAAATGCTTCAATGTGGCTGGACCTTGGTTGGGTTCCTACAACATGCTAACCAGAATCTGATAGGTTTCTGGGATGCTACTGGGTGAATTGTGGCTCCTAAACCCTGATTTTTTTAGCCTTTTGTGTTGCATGAACCCAATTTCTGTTCTCTATGTAAAGAAGGAAGTAATTAGTCTATCCCTGTTCCCCTTAACTTTTTTGAAAGGCTGTGAGCAACATATGATGATTCTCTTGTTCAGGATCACTCAACTTCATAATTAAAGAAAACCAGATTCAAAGCTCTCCATCAGGGGTGTCCAACCTTGGCAACTTTAAGACTTGTGGACTCCAACTCCCAGAATTCCCCAGCCAGCATAGATGCCAAGGTTGGACATCCCTACTCTACATAATCTTAGTCCAGCCCTAATTGCTACCTCATTCTGATTTTGACCAAGGTAAAAAAAAAAGACAACACAGTCCACAACTCCAATGTGCCCTTATTGGAGACATCAGAATATAACAAAATAACCAACTTGGAAGGGACCTTGGAGGTCTTCTAGTCCAACCCCCTTCTCAATCAGGAGACCCTATCAAGTGGCTGTCCAGTCTCTTCTCGAAAACCTCCGGTGATGGAGCACCCACAACTTCTGAAGGCAAGCAGTTCCACTGGTTAATTGTTCTCACTGTTAAGAAATTTCTCCTTAGCTCTGGATCTCTCCTTGATAAGCGTCCATCCATTGCTTCTTGTCCTGCCTTCAGGTGCTTTGGAGAATAGGTTAACCTCCCCCCTCTTTGTGGCAGCCCCTCAAATATTGGAATCCTGCCATCATGTCACCCCTAATCCTTCTTTTCACTAAACATACCCAATTCCTGCAATCTTCCTCTAGTTTTCTTGTTCCTTCTTGTCCCTTCAAGCCACCAAAGTTGCATTCAGAACATTAGGTCCAGGTCCACCAAGAATCCTTTTCTGAGCAATTGTTGACACACTAACAAGCCACAGTCTGTTCCATCTTGGTTTCATTGCGGGTCATTGGAGAAATCAAAATTGGCTAATCTGGCCAAACCTTAAATAGCCTTTAAGAGCCGAGGTGGCGCAGCGGTTAGAGTGCAGTACTGCAGGCCACTTTAGCTGGCACTGATCCGCAGGTCAGCGGTTCAAATCTCACCGGCTCAAGGTTGACTTAATTTAATTTAATTAATTTAATTTTAATTTAATTTAATTTAATGGATTTCTATGCCGCCCAACTCCCAGAGGACTCTGGGCGGCTCACAACATGTAGACTCCATTACAATAAAAATACAATATAAATACCATGTAAAATACTATAATTAAAAAATACAAAATACAAAAGTTAAAAAGAGTATCTCATCTGTACAATCAAGGGAGGAGACCCACATGTAATCTACTTGGTCTCACTTTCACCCCGCCTGCCGGAAGAGCCAAGTTTTTATCGCTTTCCGGAAGGCCAGTAGGGTGGGGATGGTCCTCGATCTCCGGGGGAAGCTGGTTCCACAGGGAGGGACTTAGCCTTCCATCCTTCCGAGGTAGGTAAAATGAGGACCCAGATTGTTGGGGGCAATATAAATATACATTGCTTAATGGTGTAAACCGCTTAGAGAGTGCTTGCACTATGAGGCGGTATATAAATATCACTAAATAAATAAATAAAGAAATACATCACAAACCCAAGCAAGGCCATTCAAGACTTAGCACAATGTGCTTGAGTTCAGACACGATCTTTCCCTTTAATTGCTATTTACATTGCCCTGTTACCTGTTTTAAGAATCAGATTTCCTCCAGGTAATGGAATAGAAATAGTAAAATGTTTCCGGGAGAGAACCAGACCGGCTTGTAGCGCAGTTTGGCAATAGTGGCCTACTTGCCTGTTCTTACATAATTCTTCTAATGAAAATCCAAGCCTCTTTGCTATTACGCTGATGTCTGCAGCTTAGTTTAGCGGCTACGTGGGTTAGAGAGAAGCTATTTAATTGCTACAGCCTGACAGTAAAGCTGGTTTTCACCTCCAACATTCGTACTTCATTCTATCGCTCATTTCACTTTGATGCCCAGTTGTCTTTCAAGAGAGGCTTCCTTCTCGTTTCTCTATCCTCTCGTTCACCAGAGATTTGGCTAAAGGAAATGAGTAAAAATGTACGAAGGCTGGGGAAGGGGGGGGGGAGAGAGAATGTCCTGCCCTTCCGATTGTTGTATTACGAAATCACGGTTTTTCTTCCCCAGAAGAATCCAAGGTGAGCAGAGGAAGGGGGACGTGGATCCAGATTGTGATAGGCGTTCAGGCTTGCCACCCCCACCTCTGTGTTTGATCTAACGCAAGACTGCTGCTCTTTTAGTTTGTTTTTTTTAAAAAACCAAGCTTTGACAGCAAAGATAAGGCATGTATATTGATGTAATTAGAAGGACAGGCCAGTGGATGTGTAGCTTTAGGGCAACATTAGTTTTAAATCCAGCGACCATTACCGAGTGGGATTGAGAAGCTGGTTTAATTTGATAAGGGGGGGGGATAGTGCAGCCTTCACAGATTTTGGGGGTTTTAGATTCTACTGGCTCATTGCAATCTTTCCACTGATTTCCTCCCCCCCCTCTTCCCAATTACTATATCTGTTCAGCATGCGCCAGTTAGCACCGGTAGCTGAATGGATCCTGAGTTATGAGGTTATTCTGTTTCTGCCGAGGTGTACATTGGAGGCAGGGGCGGATATTCATGGTTGAGTTTTGAAATGAGAAACCTAATAAATGGTGCTTTCAAATTATTTTGCTCAAATTTCCTTCCCAAGTGCCTCCGAAGCATTTTATGGAAATGGAGTGGTTTGGTTTTGCGGCCGCTAAAGCTAACAGTTGAATGTATATAAAAACCATCATTCATCACTGGATTCACACCACATCCTACGCCAGAGCCACGCAAATGCAGTGTAGTTTTGTGTGATGTGGGAATTCAACAAACATTGCTTCTTCTATCTAGCCCAACACTGTTTAGTTTTGATAGATGATAGATAGATAGATAGATAGATAGATAGATAGATAGATAGATAGATAGATAGATGGATGGATGGATGGATGGATGGATGGATGGATGGATGGATGGATGGATGGATGGATGATGATGGATGGATGGATGGATGGATGGATGGATGGATGGATGGATGGATGGATGGATGGATGGATAGGGATATAGATAGATAGATGATAGATAGATAGATAGATAGATAGATAGATAGATAGATAGATAGATAGATAGATAGATAGATAGATGATGATGATGGATGGATGGATGGATGGATGGATGGATAGGGATATAGATAGATAGATGATAGATAGATAGATAGATAGATAGATAGATAGATAGATAGATAGATAGATAGATAGATAGATAGATAGATAGATAGATTGATAGATTGATTGATTAGAGGGAGAGAAAGAGAGAGAAATAGATAGAAATAGAACTAGATTAGATAGATGGATAGATAGATAATAGATGGTAGACAGACAGACACAGACAAACAGATATATATAGAGATGGATAGATAATAGATAGATAATAGATAAATAGATGGTAGGTAGGTAGGTAGATACAGTAGAACCTCTGGTCATGAATGCTTCTGACCACAACCAATTTGGGTTCCGACCAAAAAATTCACTTTTTTTTCCGCGGCCGATTTCCCCTTCCGCGCCATTTTTTTGTAAGTGTCAAATTTCCAAAATTAGGTTCAGATCATGACCAAATCGGTTTGCGACCAAAGTTATGGAATGAATTATGTTCGTGACCAGAGGTTCTACTGTAGATAGATGATAGATAGATAGATAGATAGATAGATAGATAGATAGATAGATAGATAGATAGATAGATAGATAGATAGATAGATAGATAGATAGATAGATAGATAGATAGATAGATAGATAGATAGATAGATAGATAGATGAGAGAGAGAGAGAGAGAGGAGAGAGAGAGAGAGAAACAACAGTTCATTTAGTGACCATTCAAAGTTACAGTGGCACTGACCTATGTCTGCTTCTCACCATTAGGACCGTTGCAGCATCTCCATGGTTGCATGATCAAAATTCAGACACTTGGCAACTGACTCATATTTATGACAGTTCCAGTGTCCCGAGGTCACGTGATCCCCTTTTGCGACCTTCTGACAAGCAAAACCAGTGGGGAATCCAGATTCATTTAACAACCGTGCTACTAACGTAACAACTGCAGTGATTCACTTAACAACGATGGCAAGAAAGGTGGTAAAATGTGGCAAAATTCACCGAATCGCTGTCTCGCTTAACAACAGAAATTTGGGTCTCAATTGTGGTCATAAGTTGAGGACAACCTGTGCAGTGCATCATCTTCTAGAGAGCAAACTTCCTAAAAAATGCTGCTGTGCCCCCAAAGCATCAGCCTTCTTTCTAGTTAAGCTAAATTCCAACAGAATTCTGGATTTTCCCTGAAAATCTCCATTCCAGATAGATAAAGTTATCTTGTAGGTTATCTTTCCCAAGAGAGACTAAGCTTTCCTTTTGTCCTCTCTGACTGTTGAAAAGACAAACCAACAAGCCAGCCGCTCATAAAACCGGGTTTTCAAAGAGAAGTAAATCTTTAGGAATACTTCAAGTGACATGTTAACTAGCTAATGTGTGCAGGATTGTTCTTTGAGACAGGAATCCCTGTGCAACAGTTAAGTATTCATTTCAACCGGGCATTGGAAAGTCCTCCATCTCTTTCCATTCTCGTTTCCGAAACAATAAGGGGTAACTTAAACTGATAAGTTCTGACTTCGGGCTCTGATTTAAGCCTCTTTCTCTCTGGTGTGTAAATAAGTACCGGTTGGAAAAGGACAGTGTTGCTTGAAGATAGCAGAGTCAGGCATTTACAAGAGGTTGTCTGCTGAGTCATAAGTAAAGAAAAACGGGTTATTTGTTGTAAAGATGAGAGAGAGGTGTTTCTGCAAAAAGGAGTGTTTTTCCTTGCAAGCTGGAAATAATTACTCCTGGCTGGAGGCTAGCTAAATTCTACTTTGGTGGTGGGTGGATTCATTATAGCTGCATGTGACTCTTTAAAATTTTTTACTGCTTGCCTCTGAGCAGCGCTTTCAGCCAATTTAGGAATAATGCAGTGATGTTCTCAAGCCCATGTTGTAATGCTTATGCACAATATCAGAACAACTACCGGTAGTTGATGCCGAAGCTTGCAGAATCTTAACATTGGATGCTTATATCAAGGTCAACTTTTTAATTTCCATCTTCGGCTCCTCGAAAATGAATAAAAGGGTATTGGAATGGTTGTAGGAGATGCAGTGTTTGAAGTATGACATTTCCTATATTGTGTTAGGCCAGTGGTTCTCAACCTTCCTAATGCATTGACCCTTTAATACAGTTCCTCATGTTGTGGTGACCCCCAACCATAAAATAATAAAATTATTAGGAAACTCAGGGGTGGGTTCTAACTTACCTCGCTGCCGGTTCGCTTCCTCCTGCGCTGCATGGCCACGCCTCATGGGCACGCGTGCGGTTTGCGCGCGCATGCATGCGCAGTGCCATTTTTTTTAAAAAAATTGCAAAACAAGATGGTGACGCATGCACAGTGCCGGAAATTCGGCTTCTGCGCATGCTCAGAAGTTCCCATGGTACAGATTTTTTTTTTGCAGTAGTCTATTTGCATGTGGATGGAGACGGATAGAGGAGCGGTGTCTCGGTTCCTAAGACCATCGGAAATATGTGTTTTCTGATGGTCTTAGGAGACCCCTGTGAAAGGGTCGTAGGACCCCCAAAGGGGTCGCGACCCACAGGTTGAGAACTGCTGTGTTTGGCCATGTTAGAATATTTCGGACATGTGATGCGACACCTGGAAAAATACGGCATACTTCACTTAAGCCTCCAGGGAAAGATTGAAGGCAAACGAGGTCCAGGCAGAAGAAGAACATCATAACTTCAAAATCTAAGGGGCCGGTTTGGACAAAACTCAGCAGCACTTTTTCGTGTTGATAAAAATAGGATCGCCACCATGATCGTCAACGTCCGATGACGGATATGGAACAAGAAGAAGAAGAAGTTAGGCCATGCTGTCAAAGATGAAAGCACAGCTAGTCCTCGACTTACAACATTCATTTAGTGACCATTCAAAGTTACGACGGCCCTGAAAAAAGTGACTTATGACTGGTCCTCACACTGATGGCCACTGCAGTATCTCCATGGTCACAATTTGGGGACTTTTATGTATTAATGATGGTTGCAGCATCCCGGGGTCACGTGACTGCCATTTGCAACCTTCCCAGCTGACTCCCAACAAGCAGAGTCAATGTGGGGGAAGCCAGATTTACAGATTAACAAGAGTTGGAAGGGACCTTGTAGGTCATCTAGTCCAACCCTCCGCCCAAGCAGGAGACCCTACACCATTTCTGACAGATGGCAGTCCATTTGCTTAACAACCGTGTGCTTCCGTTAAATGCAGTGATTTGCTTAACAACCGCGGGGGGGGGGGGAATGGAGCACGATTGACTTAACATCCGCTTTGCTTAACACTAGAAGTTCTCATCCAGTTGTGATCGTAAGTCAAGGATTACCTGTATAGCATGGTATTTTTCCTTCAATAAGCAGTCCACGTTTCCACATTATAGTAGCCCATGATTGCAGTAAGTTTCGAAACTGCAGACCGACCTAAAGAGACTTTATTGAACTAGCTGCCCTAAGGGATTTCAAGGGAGAATTGTTTTCCTGTTGTTCAGTTTTGACACTTTCTATAAGTGTTGGTTTCTTTAAGCCAGTGATGGCGAACCTATGGCACGTGTGCTACAGGTGGCACGCAGAGCCATATCTGAGGGCACATGAGGCGTTGCCCTATGTTAGCTCCAGTGCGCATGCTGGCCAGCTGATTTTTGGCCTTGGGGAAGGCCATTTTTGCCCTCCGGAGGCTTCAGGAAAGCCTCCTGAAGCCTGGGGACGGCGAAAAACAGCCCAACGGGCCAACCGGAAGTTCGTTTCCGAACTTCCTGTTGGCCCGTTGGGCTGTTTTTCGCCGTCCCCAGGCTTCAGGAGTCCAGAGGTTTCAGTGAGGCCTGTGCGCATGCGCGGGGGCGGGCAGCGCAGGGGATTGTGCGCATGCGTGTGGGGGCAGTGCAGGGGTTGTGCACATGCGCGGGGGAGGGCATTGCATTATGGGTGTGGGCATGCGTGCGCGCACCCTAACGCGCATACACACACACCCTTTTGGCAATCGAGCCAAAAAAGGTTCGCCATCACTGCTATAGGCAAACCTACTGTACATAATAGATACTTGTAACACTTTTCAACAACTGCTTCCAATGGAGGATTGTTTGGCCATGCGCTGGTCTCTCATTCTATTGCCCTTCTGAGTAGGATTGTTTTTAAGTAAAATAAAACAAATTAGCCACACTGTTTAAACTATGTTACTTTTCCCCCACTTGAATATTTTTGGGGTTTTTTTTGCACTTTGGATTCCGTGAGCGGAGGCTAGAATCAGTGTTTCCCCCCCCCCCAACCTTGGCAAGTTTAAGTTACGTGGATTTTCAGCTCCCAGAATTCCCCAGCCAGGGAGCTGAAGTCCACACGTCTTAAACTTGCCAAGGTTGAGATAGGCTGGTCTAGATCAAGATTTGATAAGAGCCGAGGTGGCGCAGTGGTTAAATGCAGCACTGCAGGCTACTGCTAGTTCAGCAGTTCAGCTGTTCAAATCTCACCGGCTCAAGGTTGACTCAGCCTTCCATCCTTCCGAGGTGGGTAAAATGAGGACCCAGATTGTTGGGGGCAATAGGCTGACTCTGTAAACCGTTTAGAGAGGGCTGTAAAGCACTATAAAACGGTATATGTCTAAGTGCTATTGCTATTTAAGACTTACTTGTAAATAAAGCCACCCAAGCTACTATCTTGGATAAATGTTGCCGGTGGAGACGATAGAAAACTTTGATCTTGGTGCATTTTTTTGCTGGATAGTGAGAATGGTATTCTTCTCTTGAATGGCTTGGCTTTTGTCTGC
Source organism: Diadophis punctatus similis (assembly GCA_023053685.1). Taxonomy (NCBI): domain Eukaryota; kingdom Metazoa; phylum Chordata; class Lepidosauria; order Squamata; family Dipsadidae; genus Diadophis; species Diadophis punctatus. Next base: position 8,502,260 of record JALIGW010000018.1, read on the forward strand.
CTGCCTGCCTGCCTGCCTGCCTACCTACCTACCTACCTACCTACCTACCCACCTACCTACCATATCTATCTATCTTATCATCTCTCTCTGTGTGTGTCATTTATCATCTCTTTCCTTCTCTCTCTCTCTCTTTCTCTCTCATTATCTATCTATCTATCTATCTTATCTATCTATCTATCTATCTATCTATCTATCTATCTATCTATCTATCTATCTATCTATCTATCTATCTATCTATCTATCTATCTATCTATCTATCTATCTACCCACCCACCCACCCACCCACCCACCTACCTACCTACCTATCTGCCTATCTACCTACCTACCAATCTACCTGAGGGGTCCTTGGTGCTCTCTAAACTTGTTTTCTTGTAGACGTTTCATTACCCTAACCAGATAACACCATCAATGCTAGCACTGATGATGTTACCTAGTTAGGGTAATGAAACGTCTGCAAGAAAATAAGCAAGCTCAGAGAGCACCAAGGACCCCTCATTTCAACCCTGAGCTACAAATGTTCTCCTTTATTGGTACCTATCTACCTATGTGTCTCTGTCTGTCTGTCTGTCTGTCTCTCCCTCTTTCTCTTTCTCTTTCTCCCCTTCCCTCGTTCCCTCTGTGCTTCACCTGTGTCGAATTCTATGCACTTGGCTGCATGTACTAGTTGCCTTGGAGTCAAGTGGCCCATACTCGAGGCATCACAGCGCCACTTTAGACCTTGCAAAGTTTGCCTTGTTTTCAGAACCCGCCATTGATTTGCAGGGGCTATAAACATTTCCCACGCATTTATGTGCTGTACAACATTTTTCAGAGGCAGACCCAGGGTAGCCATTTAAATGTAAATGTTTTGCTGACTTCCAGAAAAGAGACCCCCAAAAGTCTATAAGTTCTCAAGCAGCAACCCTTGGCTGTTAGTATCCATAGAGTTTGTGGCATTAAAGGCAACATTAAAAGGATGTTTTTCATTATATCTGTTTACAGTGCTGGTGAAAAGTCAGGTAGTTAGTTGAGTCATGAAAAACCTGTAAGGGCTGAGAGTAACAAAGGTTCCTCCTGAAATACAAAAGAGAGCTGGATTGGGGTGGTGGCCAAGATTTATTTATTTATTTATTTATCAGATTTTTTTTATCCCACCTTTATTACTGTATAAGTAACTCAAGGTGACAAACGTACATAATTCTCCTCCCTCCTCCTATTCTTCCTACAATAACAACTCTGTGCGGTGGGTTGGGCTGAGAGAAAATGACTGGCTCAAAGTCACCCAGCTAGCTTTCATGCCTAAGATGGAACTAGAACTTCCAGTCTCCTGGTGATTGGCTAAAACTCACTCAGCCGGTTTTCATGCCTAAGGTGGGACTAGAACTCACTGTCTCCTGGTGATTGGCTCAAAGTCACCCAGCCAGCTTTCATGCCTAAGATGGAACTAGAACTTCCAGTCTCCTGGTGATTGGCTGAAACTCACTCAGCCGGTTTTCATGCCTAAGGTGGGACTAGAACTCACTGTCTCCTGGTGATTGGCTCAAAGTCACCCCGCCAGCTTTCATGCCTAAGATGGAACTAGAACTTCCAGTCTCCTGGTGATTGGCTGAAATTCACTCAGCCGGTTTTCATGCCTAAGGTGGGACTAGAACTCACTGTCTCCTGGTGATTGGCTCAAAGTCACCCAGCCAGCTTTCATGCCTAAGATGGAACTAGAACTTCCAGTCTCCTTGTGATTGGCTGAAATTCACTCAGCCGGTTTTCATGCCTAAGGTGGGACTAAAACTCACTGTCTCCTGGTGATTGGCTGAAACTCACTCAGCCGGTTTTCATGCCTAAGGTGGGACTAGAACTCACTGTTTCCTGGTGATTGGCTCAAAGTCATCCAGCAGGCTTTCATGCCTAAAGTGGGACTAGAACTTCCAGTCTCCTGGTGATTGGCTAAAACTCACTCAGCCGGTTTTCATGCCTAAGGTGGGACTAGAACTCACTATCTTCTGGTGATTGGCTCAAAGTCACCCAGCCAGCTTTCATGCCTAAGATGGAACTAGAACTTCCAGTCTCCTGGTGATTGGCTGAAACTCACTCAGCCGGTTTTCATGCCTAAGGTGGGACTAGAACTCACTGTTTCCTGGTGATTGGCTCAAAGTCATCCAGCAGGCTTTCATGCCTAAAGTGGGACTAGAACTGACATTCTCCTGGTTTCCAGGCCAGCACCTTAACCACTACACCAAACTGGCTCTCATGCTGAATTAAAAACGGGGAGTTCTAGTTTTGGGGTGACTTTTGGCTTGTCTCCCTTTCTGAGCCCAATTCCATCTTTCAGAGAGGGGGTGGGGAATTGGAAGTGGGAGTATTGTTTATGCTGCCTGGAATTGTACATAAATAAAGGAGAAGTCTAAATACAATCCATAAAACGAAAAGAGTTAACATCACAAGGCCAACTTGCAATAAAGCAACACTACTTTGCAGTTAAGGTTTGATTGAACTCCGACAAAGTAAGGTGGAGTCGATACTCCACGTTTGAAAGCTAAAAAGCTGGCCTGAATCAGCATCTCTAAGCCTGTGCATTTAACTGAGATTACAGCCTTACATCTTGCGGCGTGTAGATTAGAACACGGGTCTCCAACCTTGGCAACTTTTAAGACTTGTGGACTTCAACTCCCAGAGTTCCTCAGCCAGCTTTGCTTTAAGACTTGTGGACTTCAACTCCCAGAGTTCCTCAGCCAGCTTTGCTTTAAGACTTGTGGACTTCAACTCCCAGAGTTCCTCAGCCAGCTTTGCTGTAAGTCTTGTGAGACTCTGAGAATTGAAGTCCACAAGTCTTAAAGTTGCCAAGGTTGGAGACCCCTGGATTAGAAGATTCATGCTTCCATGAGATAAGGGTTTGTTTGTTTTTAACTTCCCCATGTCTCCCATTTCCCCTTCTATGCCCAGATGTGCTATTCTTGTTCGTTTTCCCTCGCACTTCACTTTAGGAGACATTGGGAGCCATGCTCTGTGTGCTGCTGTCAGGAACTGTGTGTTGCTATGGGAGCAAATAAGAGCCGTGGGCCAGCTTGCCCACACAAGGAGCTTGGAGGAGATAATGTGAGTGTTAAGTGGCTGGCCATAAAACGGGATCAGGAACATGCGCTTCTGTGGGCAGGGTTACCTGCCATAACCTTTGCAGCTTGAGTAAAAACAACGGTTGAATGTGCGAAGAGGTGGAAGCTAAGACCCAATATTCACCTAGTAACATTTGCCAACAAAGATGATTAGGGGATTGGAGGCTAAACCATACGATGAACGATTGTGGGAACTGGGAATGTCTAGTCCAGTGGTTCTCAACGTTCCTAATGCCGTGCCCCGCACCCCCCCACCATGCCCCACCCCGCTACCGCGACCCCTGCCCCGCCGCCGCCATTTGGGTTCTTTTACCCTCTGCGCATGCGCAAAGCGTTCAAAGCGGCGTCCGGGCGAAGTCTCCCGACCCCTGTGAAAGGGTCGTTCAACCCCCAAAGGGGTCGCGATCCCTAGGTTGAGAACCGTTGGTCTAGTCCAGGAGTAGGCAAAGTTGGCTCTTCTATGACTCATGGACTTCAACTCCCAGAATTCCTAAGCTAGCATGATTGGCTCAGAAATTCTGGGAGTTGAAGTCCATGAGTCATAGAAGAGCCAACTTTGCCTACCCCTGGTCTAGTCTATTGAAGAAATCCTTATATCCTTACAATTTATATTAATATTGATTGTTTCCTGATTGCTTATTTGTAGCCTATGACAGTCATTGTGTTGTACCTCATGATTCTTGACAAATGTATCTTTTCTTTTATGTACACTGAGAGCATATGCACCAAAGATAAATTCCTTGTGTGTCCAATAAGGAATTCTATTGGCCAATAAGGAATTCTATTCTATTCGATTCTAAAAGTACTAAAGGTAACTTGAGAGCAGTTTTCCAATATTTGAGGGGCTGCCACAAGGAAGAGAGGTACATCCTATTCTCCAAAGCACCTGAGGGCAAGACAAGAAGTAACGGATGAAAGATCAACCAAAGAGATCCAACCTAGAATCAAGGAGAAAGTTCCTGTCAGAACAATTAATCAGTGGAACGGCTTGCCTTCAGAAGTTGTGGGTGTTTCATCACTGGAGGTTTTTAAGAAGAGACCGGACAGCCATTTGTACGGAATGGTATAAGGTCTCTGCTTGAACGGGGTTGGACTAGAAGACCTCCAAGGTCCCTTCCAACTCTTGTTATTCTGTACTTTGCATAACTTGAGCTATAAAGATAAAACACACCAATGGTTCTGAATGACCTTGGCTTTCAGCGCCCATCCTTTCCATCTTGCTTTCTCTCCTGAAGTAGCAATTGTCCTCCTTCCGTAAGGAATGGGAGAGCTCGTTTCTGTTGCACTGACTTTGAGTACTTATTTGGAAGTTGAGAATTGTTGCCCTTTTGTGGTGTCACCAATCTATCTCCAGCCTTCTTATCTTGTGGCTGTCAAGAAGCAACAAGTCTTTCAGAGCTGTCTCACAAGAATCGGCAAGTGGTGGGAACTCGTAAAGTACGAGGGCCTGCGTCTGGCTTCATTTGCCCAGAAGAAGGCATTTACTATCTGTTGGGAAGGGTTGAGATCTTTGTGTGACCTTGGCATCCATTCTCCGATGAAAGTGGGTGAAAGTCCAAGATACAAGATCCTTGGTGGGATATTCATAGATATAATTTACATGTCCTGATACTATTAGAATAATCCACAGAGGGGACCATCTCCTGGTGTCCGCCTTACGTCTCATAGGAACACGAGGTCGTTGACTTGTTTGGTTTCACTAATGCTCGCGCCTAGCGACGTGCTACGTCCTTTGTGTTGCGGTTAGTTTTCACGCACTACGAACTTGGCTACCTTGTGTTATTTATTGGAATGGAACTTGGCCATATGGGGTGACTGTGACTGAACACCTACTTTCTCAGTTGCGATTGGCTGGAGCATCCACATGTGGGCATTGACCAGGGGTGGGTTCCACTTACCTTTGCCACCGGTTCGCATCGCGACGTTTCGCACACAAGCACATCCCCTCATGCAATTCTGCTTCCGCGCATGCTCAGTGGCTAGAATCAGCCCGAAACACAGCTGAGGAGCTGATCAGCTGTGCTTTATGCAAAGGAATAAAGGTAAGTATAAACCCGGCGGGCGGGAGGGCCCCTTTTCAAGCAGCAGCAGAGGAAAAAACTTCCAAACAGTAAAAAATTCAGAAACATTTCAAAAAAAAAAAAGATGGCGGCGCCCACGGACTGGCACCGACCGAACCAGATCTGTGACGCCATCGTGACATCACCAGGGGGTCACTACCGGTTTGGGCGATCCGATTTGAACCGGGAGGAACTCACCCCTGGTATTGACTTCCATTGCTAGGAGACTTGAGTTGTAAGAATTTCATGGTCACGCCCCTCTGCTGGGCTGGCTTCTTCAGTTTTTGCGACGAAGATAACAGGCCAGGAAAGTACCTACGAACCAATACAGCCACCCCGGGCATGGGACTGCCAAACCAACTAACTCGGGAGGGAACGGAAGTCAATACCCACATGTGGATGCTCCAGCCAATCGCAACTAGAAGGAACACATCAGGTGAGAACCAACGTTCGTTTTGTGATAGCAAATGCGACTCATCCCAGAAGGAAATGTGATTCTAATGAGATTGGTGTCTTAAGTCCAAATCGCTGCTTAAACCCTGGAGGAATTTAGATCCAACACTCTGTCTCCATCTCGCACTGGGTTGTTGTGACTTTAAAATGCAGAGGGAGATGTTGTTGGGCTCCTTGGAGGAAGGGGCATGATAAAATTCAATGAATATATATATATAACTTCATTCACACCTGATCCCTTGGGAGGCTTCGCTGGGCCCTTTACGCCCACTGTCTTTATTTTTGATTCGGTCACGGTGAAATAATGGATCATCTCTACCTGGTCTGCTCGTCGTATTTCAAGTTTATTTCTCTTTCTTGAGGATGGAGCAAGAAATAAATCTGCGCAGCAAGTATACTTTTTTGTTTCCCCAGTTACAGAGTCTTCTGTGAAGGGAAGAAATAAGGGGAATGTCTGCTATTGCTCAACACGGCTTGCGTGCGGAGTCTGGTTTCTGATGAAAACGTCACGTCTCCCAACCAGCCCTCTCAAATATAGGACGGCAGGTAGGAAATTAGGACATAGAGAATTACTTGAACTGGGACATGGCAAATAAAATTGAAACGCTGGAACTAAAGCTTTGTTGGGCTATCAACCTTTTTGTGTGTGAGTATAATACAAACCCCAATTGCTGCAGAAGGACATCAAATGAAGATAAATGTAGCTAAGTGGTGGTCCAATGAATTATCTTGAAAGATCTAGGTTCAGACCTTACCACCCTGATGCCACATCTATTCATGATGGTTTTCGAAGACTATATTGTAGGTTTATTGAGATAAACTGTTTATGTTGTATGAATGTAGAAATTATAATACTTATGGTGGTCAGTTGTAGTTCTATTGTTCGCAGCAGTTTATAAGTATCTTATAATCATATGTATCACTAATAGGCTGAGAAGATCTGCTATCCCTTTATCATATAAAGTAATTTTACTAAATATTACAATTTAAAAGATAAATATTAACACAAGCTAAGAAAAATAAAAAAATAGCAAAAATAGAAAATGCAGAAAAAAATAGAAAAATAGAAAAGAACATAGTAAAAAGAAACAAAAATATACAAAGAAATTATTTCTCCCTTCACAATAAATATAGTCAACCTTATAAACAGATTCTTTAAACCTAGTCAGCAAAATCAAGGATTACCAGAGAAAACAATATACCTACTAACCTTGATCAAATAAAACAACTTTATATCCTTTCCTTTTAACAATCTTGTTAAACACCCAATCTTTAATAACATCCTGGAGTTTGATTTCTTTTCATCTTTTTTTTTCTTTATCTTTCTTCAAAAAATTCTTCTAAACGAATAAGTAAATCTAGTATGCAAACCCAGGTCGCTCTTTTGGTTTGTTATTTGTATCTCTCTTTTAATGATCAAGATAACAGTCACTTTTATTTGTATATCCAGTGCAACATCTTTTTCCATATCATCCCTATAGCCTGTCATTTTCAAATCCATTTTCAAATCGGTCTCCGTTTTCTCTGGTAAAGCTTGTTCCTCTTCCATAACATCTTTTAAACGAAGAATGCCTATAATGGCAGAAACTCTTAAAATTAACCTCGGAGTCCATTGTTCCTAAATGCCCGTCAATATGTCCAAATTAAAGTATATTGTTCCATTCTCTATTAGTAACTCAAATTTAACTGATCTTCTCCTTGAACTGTAATCTTTAATTCCCTTTGGGTTCCCTCTAGTGTCCAACCTTCAATGCCTCATCCTATAAGTTTTTAAAGAATTCCAAACAATAGCATTTTCTTGAATTTAATTATAAGAAGGATTGTTATAATTACATTCAAAATCTGATTTGAAATTCATCTGGACCTTCGGTCTGTTCTCATCACCCACTTTGCTGTTCCAATCGCCGGCTCTTCATTCTGTCACGACCATAAGCTCTGCTTCCGTTCGCCATTTCTTCCCTTGAAGTCCTGCTACCTTTTTTAAAAAAATGGTCTTTTGGATTTCCAGAGGTATATTGATCTCAGATAATGCGACTAAATAGTGCCTGACTTCATTACATTTGAATTGTGCAATTAGCAGTTGCCGCAGACTTAACAGGCTCAGTTAATTTTGGTTACAGAAGGTAGGTTTAAAGATATATAAATAGTAAATGCGTACTTGTCAGGCCAGTTTAGAAGGCTCAGTACTATGGCTTTCAGTCCTCCTTAAATGGTGGATTTTAGAATGTAGCATTAGGCGATTCTGTTCCACTTTATAGCCATTGAGGAGTGCTGCGAAGTTCTGTCTTATCTCCCTGTGCCTTTTGAACAACTATGAAACCCGCTGGCAGAAGTCATTTATTAATTTAATCTTTCCTGCAACTGATACGGTGTTGACTTACGGCTCTACCTCTATATTCCACCGAAGGATTCCAGGGTGTGTCCGATGTTCTTGAGCTTAAATTTGCAACGGATGAGGAGGAACAAAGAGAGCAATTTAGTAGGTTGCAAAGCCAGCTGATCTGGATGGCCCTGCACACAAATCCTTGGTAGCACAGCATTTCCCCCGGAGAGCCAATTTACATCTTGGGATTGCTGCTTGTGGTTGGCGGTGGCTAGAAGTGTTTCCTTATAATGAATTCTGGCTGGTTATGTCAGTCAAAGCCGGCTGGGTTTGCAGATGCCTGAATTAATTAAAATTGTAATTGCATTGCACTTTATTTGGGACTGTCTCTAAAACTTCAGCGGCTGCAAAATGTGACACTTGGATGCTGAGCAGAACACCTGGACACAGCCTGAACGCTCGATGTCAGGCATTAGCCTATAAAACGGGTGAAATCCGGCAGGTTCTGGAGAACCGGTAGCAGAAATTTTGAGTAGTTCGGAGAACTGGAAAATACCAGCACTGGCTGGCCCCAGGAGTGGGGAGGGAATGGGGATTTTGCAGTATCCTTCCCCCAGGAGAGGGGTGGGAATGGGGATTTTGCAATATCCTTCCCCCCAGGAGTGGGGTGGGAATGGGGATTTTGCAATATCCTTCCCCGAGGAGTGGGGAGGGAATGGGGATTTTGCAGTATCCTTCCCCCAGGAGAGGGGTGGGAATGGGGATTTTGCAATATCCTTCCCCCCAGGAGTGGGGTGGGAATGGGGATTTTGCAATATCCTTCCCCGAGGAGTGGGGAGGGAATGGGGATTTTGCAGTATCCTTCCCCCAGGAGTGGGGTGGGAATGGGGATTTTGCAATATCCTTCCCCCAGGAGTGGGGAGGGAATGGGGATTTTGCAGTATCCTTCCCCCAGGAGTGGGGAGGGAATGGGGATTTTGCAGTATCCTTCCCCCAGGAGTGGGGAGGGAATGGGGATTTTGCAGTATCCTTCCCCCAGGAGTGGGGAGGGAATGGGGATTTTGCAATATCCTTCCCCCTGGAGTGGGGTGGGAATGGGGATTTTGCAATATCCTTCCCCCCAGGAGAGGGGTGGGAATGGGGATTTTGCAATATCCTTCCCCCCAGGAGTGGGGTGGGAATGGGGATTTTGCAATATCCTTCCCCGAGGAGTGGGGAGGGAATGGGGATTTTGCAGTATCCTTCCCCCAGGAGTGGGGTGGGAATGGGGATTTTGCAATATCCTTCCCCCAGGAGTGGGGAGGGAATGGGGATTTTGCAGTATCCTTCCCCCAGGAGTGGGGAGGGAATGGGGATTTTGCAGTATCCTTCCCCCAGGAGTGGGGAGGGAATGGGGATTTTGCAATATCCTTCCCCCTGGAGTGGGGTGGGAATGGGGATTTTGCAGTATCCTTCCCCCTGGAGTGGGGAAGGAATGGGGATTTTGCAGTATCCTTCCCCCAGGAGTGGGGAATGAATGGGGATTTTGCAGTATCCTTCCCCCAGGAGTGGGGTGGGAATGGGGATTTTGCAGTATCTTTCCCCCAGGAATCGGGAAGGAATGGGGATTTTGCAGTATCCTTCCCCCAGGAAAGGGGTGGGGATGGGGATTTTGCAATATCCTTCCCCCAGGAGTGGGGTGGGAATGGGGATTTTGCAATATCTTTCCCCCAGGAGTGGGGAGGGAATGGGGATTTTGCAGTATCCTTCCCCCCAGGAGAGGGGTGGGAATGGGGATTTTGCAGTATCCTTCCCCCAGGAGTGGGGAGGGAATGGGGATTTTGCAGTATCCTTTCCCTGCCACGCCCACCAAGCCACGCCCACAGAACCGGTAGTAAAAAAATTTGGATGTCACCACTGCTATAAAGCAGTTGACCAATTGAGACTTGAGTTGCCTGAATGGCGACCTTCACCAAGCTTGTCTCTCTACTTAGATCTATCTTGAAGGTCTTTAAGGAGGGTCCTTATCAAGTTCAGGAGAATGTCTGTGGAGATTCTCAGTCGCCCAGGTCCTGGTTGTCCCAAAGGTACTTTTTTTCAAGAGGCAACGTCTTTTCTTTGACGCTTCTCATCCAAGGAGCTTCTTCAGCTCAAGCTAAAACGGGCTCCAGCTGAAGACGTTTCTTGGATAAGAAGCGAAACGTCTTCAAAGAAAAACCCAGAAAGTCCAGGCGCCTCTTGAAAAAAAAGCACCTTTGGGACAAGTTCAGGAGAGTTTGCGTAAGCTAGTGATTGAAGCTTGTTAATAGTGGCCTGTAAACTTTGGAGCTCTTTTTCGGTTGGCGCGGACTTCTATAGGTCAACAGAGTATGGGTGTAAGATAACAAGCAGAGGAGGGAAAACTCTGTGCAAAGTCCTCGTGCCAAGTGTAGAGAATAGCTCACGTTTAATTCCGAAGCAGCATTTGGAAACGTTAAGTGTATATTTTGAATTGTCCATAGCAGGGGTCCCAAAACATGGCAACTTTAAGACTTGTGGACTTCAGCTCCCAGAATTCTCCAGCCAGCTTAGCTGGCTGGAGAATTCTGGGAGTTGAAGTCCACAAGTCTTAAAGTTGCCAAGTTTGAAGGCCTTTGGTCCATAGAGTTCCTCAATCATCCTGGTCAAGGTTGTCCCAAAGGTGCTTTTTCCCAAAGGCAACTGGACTTCCTTGGGGTTTTTTTCCCCTTGAAATCATTTCACTTCTCATCCAAGAAGTTTCTTCAGTTCTAACTTCAGTTAGAACTGAAGAAGCTTCTTGGATAAGAAGCGGAAATGTTTTCAAGGAAAAAAACCCAAGAAAGTCCAGTTATATTTTGAATTGCTACCGTACCTGCTAGGCCCTAGACATGTTAACCTTTCATTTTAGAACGTTTTGTTCCCCTAAAGTGAGTTTGGCGTGTGGTTTAATAAAGTGGTTAATGTTATGATTGAGACCCGGTTTCTTCCTGTTCAGGTACCCGTTTTATAGCTGGTGCCGAAGGTATTTCCTCTATGTAAACATCAGCTTCTTAAACGGACATTTTGGCAACATTCTTGTGCTTCAGAACTTGCCATGTCTTAAGTTGCTGGTCTGACTTCTCTTATCTCTTTAGCTGGATTATTAACATCTGTTCTCTTTGTCCTTTGAAACAACCCCATGCTATTAAAGTCTTTAAAGCCTTAGTCAGTAATACACCCGGGATAAATATTAGAGATGGGTGGAAATCTATTAGAGATGGGTGAAACTCTCAAATCTAATTTGCTCACAAAAATTACAATTGCAGTCAACCTTAAATTTTCTTCAGCATTCCAGACAATGGATAGAGGGGTTGGAGGGTTAGAGAGAGAAAAGTGCAAAATAATTCCATTTGGTAAGATTGATATTTAACAATTAGCTTTACACCCCCCCCCTTTTTTTAAGGGAAAAGGGGAGCATTTAGACACAATTGTTCAAAATTCAACAAAACGTTTCAGTACTAATTTTTATCTCTCTCTGATTTCGTTTCATCTGCCAAATCTGGTTTGGTCTGGTTCTAGTTTTTGTTGGCTTAATGCAGCATTAAAGCTCATCAGACATATTTCATCGTTCTTTCCAGAAATAAGGGTATGCCATTTTAACTTATGGCTGTACAGTATGATGGTTCTCGGCTTATAACAATTCATTTAGTGACCATTTCAAATTTACAATGGCACTGACAAAAGTGCCTTACGGCCGTTTTTCACACTTACCGACCATAGCAGCATTCCCATGGTCATATGATTAAAATTCAGACGCTTGGCAATTGACTCATATTTATGACAGTCGCAGTGTCCTGGGATCACGTGATCCCCTTTTGTGATCTTCTGATGAACAAAGTCAATGGGGAAGCCAGATTCACTTAGCAACCGTGTTACTAACTTAACAACTGCAGCGATTTTCTTAACAACTGTGTCAAGAAAGGGTGCAAAATGGGGTAATGTCTCACTTAGCAATATAAATTTTGGGCTCAGTTATGTTCATAAGTCGAGGACTACCTGTCTATGGTTAAAGAAGCTGAGCTTGTCAGCTGGAACGCTGACAGCCGAGGTTCGAGACCCGAGCGCCAAGTGACAGGATGAGCTTCTGTCCTTGGTTTAGCTCCTGCCCACCTAGTGTGAGGGCGGGGTCAAATGCATCATCAGTCTCGAGTCCCTTCCCACCCACAAGAGATCTAAGTCCAGCCCTTGAATCCCGTTGACTCTTATCTACCGCCAATTTGCTTTGACCATTAGTAGTAAAAATTCTTGTAAGGGGAATTCCCTTACACCAGTGGTTCTCAATCTTCCTAATGCCGCGACCCTTTAATACAGTTCCTCATGTTGTGGTGACCCCCAACCATAAAATAATAAAATTATTAGGAAACTCAGGGGTGGGTTCTAACTTACCTCGCTGCTGGTTCGCTTTCTCCTGTGCTGCATGGCCGCGCCTCGTGGACGCACGTGCACTTTGCGCATGTGCGCATGCGCAGTGCCAATTTTTTTTAAAAAAAATGCAAAAAAAAAGCCAAAAACAAGATGGCGACGCATGCACAGTGCCGGAAATTCAACTTCTGCGCATGCTCAGAAGTTCCCATGGTACAGATTCTTTTTTTTGCAGTAGTATATTTGCATGTGGGTGGACCCACCTGGAGATGGATAGAGGAGCGGTGTCTCGGTTCCTAAGACCATCGGAAATAGGTGTTTTCCGATGGTCTTAGGCAACCCCTGTGAAAGGGTTGTTAAACCCCCAAAGGGGTCGCAACCCACAGGTTGAGAACCGCTGCCTTACACTAAACCCGTAGTGATTTTGAACCGCCTTGACTTCCGATTTCTCGCTCCTTGACATCCATTTAGTTGTGCCTTGGTAAGACCATACTTGGAACATGGCATCCAGTTTTGGTTGCCACAATATAAAAAAAGATGTTGAGGCTCTGGAAGGAGTGCAGAGAAGAGCAACCAAGATGATTAGGGGGCTGGAGGCGAAAAGATACGAAAAATATTTGCAGGAATCGGGTATGTCCAGTCTAGTGAAAAAGAAGGACTAGGGGTGACATGATCGCAGTGTTCCAATATTTGAGGGGCTGCCACAAAGAAGAGAGAGGTCAGACTATTCTCCAAAGCACCTGAAGGCAGGACAAGAAGCAATGAGTGGAAACTAATCAAGGAGGGGATAACAAAAGCCTCACTAAATGCTTTTCCTTTCAACACCATTCATAGTACCAACCCATCAGGAAAAGAGGGGCAGAAAATAGATTACTATTTATTGATAGATCCAAAGATAACTCGAAAAAAGCCACTGATGAGTGGCAGTCCTCTTTCGCTATTTAATTGAATCGGGGCATTTTTTCCCACCTTATCAGATCTGCTTCCCTCCCTCTCACTTTGCTGCCCTTACAGTCCCAAGTAGAAAATCGTTGGAAGGTTTTATAAAAGCAGGAACACAGGTCAAGCCCCTCTTAAGAGTTGGTACAATAGCCTTTGCTGTACAGCTTGTATTTACACCTTGGTTGCTCTTGCGCACAATTTTGGAAGCCGTTCTCCAAGGCTGAAGCATGAGCCACGGGCGCAGCTGATATCGGAGAAGGGAATTGTGCCTAGCTCATCCTTGTGTTTTTCTCTGGCTACGAATGTGCAATGAAAACAATGCTGCTTTGAACAGGCTGACACAGCCTCAGAGAGGGAGATCTACGGTTTATCAAAGCCCAGTTGTTACACACAAGGCAAAACACACTGCTACTACCAGGAGAGCGTGCCAAGCCTTCCCTTGGTGACTTTAAGACTTGTGGACTTCAACTCCCATAATTCCCCAGCCAGCATGTCTTTTTTGGGGGGGGGGGTGAAACATTTTTTATTGGTTTATATCATACATTTTTTTTCTATGTTGAGCAGTGTGCTCTCTGGGTGTCCCAGGTGTTAACATACGAACGTACAAACATCATCGTCATTATAGTCATATATGTATAAACAAATATGCAGTAACATATAAACCAATATATTATCTTCCATTATGGTATTGATTATATAACCATCAAAGAGGAAAAAAATTACCCATCTGTTTTTCTTTCTCATATACACCATATTTCACCCAATTTTACAACGACACCTGTCTCTTTCCTTCCCTCCCTTCCCTTTTTCCCTCCCCTCTCCTTCCCTCTTTCCTTCACCTCTCCTCCCCTCCCCTCCCCTCTCTCCTCTCCCCTCTCTCCTTCCCTCTCCTCCCTTTTCCTCTCCTCTCCCTCCTCTCCCTCCTTTCCCTTCCCTTCCCTTCTCTTCTTTCTTTTTTCTTTCTTCTTTTTTTCTTTCTTTCTTTCTTTTCTTTCTTTCTTTCTTTCTTTCTTTCTTTCTTTCTTTCTTTCTTTCTTTCTTTCTTCCTTCCTTCCTTCCTTCCTTCCTTCCTTCCTTCCTTCCTTCCTTCCTTCCTTTCTTTCTTTCTTCTCCTACTCCTCTCCTCCCATCCACTTCCCTCTCTCCTTTCCCCTCTCTGCTTCCCTCTTCTCCTGTCTCCTTCCTTCTCCTCTTCCCTCGGCCTTTCTCCCCTCCTCCCCTCCCCTCCCCTTCCCTCTCTCCCTTCATCTCTCCAGTTTTTCTTTTCGTTGTTGCATATAAATTTCCAATTCCCTACAGAGTACAGTGTATTTTCCAGGTACCATCTCTTTCAAATATAACTCTACATTTTCTTAAAATTACATTAGAAGAAAAGCAGTCTTAATATCTACGTGAACAGTGTGTTGGTAACAGTAATGATCATAATTATAGTAACAATGATGATATTTGTTCTTTGTGTTACAAACTCAGCCAGCATGTCTTATAAGTTTATCACATTGATGCCGGCTGACCAGCCTTGGATTCTTTTCCCTCTCAAACAATAATGCGTATGGATACAGGTAGTCCTTAACTTACAATCATTCGTTTAGTGACCAAAATTACGACGGCACTGAAAAAAGTGACTTATTGTGATCGTTTTTCACACTTATGACCATGGCAGCATCTCCGCGATCACGTGATCAAAATTCGGACACTAGGCAACTGGCTCATATTTATGACGGTTGCAGCGTCCCCCCAGGGTCACGTGATCCCCTTTTGCGACCGCCTGACAAGCAAAGTCCATGGGGAAGCCAGATTCACTTAACAACCGCGTGACTGACTTAACAACGGCACTGATTCACTTAACAACCGTGGCATGAAAGGTGGTAAAATGGGGCCAAAACTCACTTAACAACTGTCTCGCTTAGCAACAGAAATGCTGGGCTCAATTGTGGTCGTAAGTCAAGAGATAGCTGTACTTGCTCTGTCAGAAAGCCAAGCCAAGGTGACCCTGGCTGAGTTGATCGCCAGTTGAGAATACCAATGCCCTGGTTCCTACCTTGCGTCGAACTGGGATTTTACTGAACCACGATTCATTGGTTAAATAAACCAGATTAGGTTAAATTTGCATCTTCTGCCCCAAACTCAACTACCATGCCATGGTTCAGGCTTTTATTAACTCAATCTCTGATTTTTACTGACCAGGTTGCCTGAAGCATTTGCTGGTTTTCTCATCCCTTTTCTTGTAATAACTGTACTAAGCTTTCTTTTCAACAACCTCTAATAAGCAAGACTCCTGGATGATCTTAGAGAAGGTATAAAGCAGGTGTGTCCAATCTTGGCTGGCTGGGGAATTCTGGGAGTTGAGTATTAAAGTCACCAAGGTTGGATGCTTCTGGTATAAGACAAGGGACATCTCAGAGGGTGTATATTTTGTACCAGGACAGCTCCTAATAGCCTTTCTAGTATAATCCCAATCAAATTGTGCTAAATCCTGTTGAATTACCATTTAATCATATTAATTTTACTCCGGAATGTGCTTCTTTAATATTGTGTCTTCGTCTTCTTCAGCAGATGGCTGGATTTAGGAGTATTGCTGAATTAACAGTGGAATGAAATGTGCATCTGTTAATACCCAAAAACAGATATTTATTTATTTATTTATTTATTTATTTATTTATTTATTTATTTATTTATTTGTGAGATTTATATACCGCTTCACTCTCTAAGCGGTTTACACCACTAAGCAATATATATTTATATTGCCCCCAACAATCTGGGGGCATTTTACTTACCTCGGAAGGATGGAAGGCTGAATCAACCTTGAGCCGGTGAGATTTGAACCACTGACCTGCGGATCACAGTCAGCTAAAGTGGCCTGCAGTACCGCTCTCTAACCGCTGCGCCACCTCGGCTCTTATATAACTCCTTTGGGCTAATATTTTAGCAATAGCAATAGCACTTAGACTTATATACCGCTTCATAGTGCTTTACAGCCCTCTCTAAGCGGTTTACAGAGTTCAGCCTATTGCCCCCAACAATCTGGGTTTTCATTTTACCCACCTCGGAAGGATGGAAGGCTGAGTCAACCTTGAGCCGGTCAGGATTGAACAGCTGAACTGCTGAACTAGCAGTCAGCTGAACTTGCAGTGCTGCTTTTAACCACTGCGCCACCTCGGCTTCATTTTCAATGAATTAAAAAAAAAATCCATCCAACCTCAGCTAACGTCCTCAGTCATAAAGGATGCTGGGAACTGTAGTCCACAATCTGGAGGGCCGCAGGTGTCTCGATCTATTCATCTCTCGGTTGTAGCTGATTCTTGTCTCGGCTTTTTTGTACTTGAGCCTGATTGTTTCTTCTACAGATCTGATGAAACACCCAAAGCAAGATGGATCAGAAACACAGGCTTATTACGTGCGACATGTGTTCTGGGGATAAAGAGAAGCTTTACTCGGTGTGTGCAGGAGAGAGAGAGAGAGAGGGAGAGGGCAAGCTGGCAGGGGCATAAGTTGCTTCTATGCTGCTAATGAGGCAAGCCATACCAACCCACATATGTTTTTATTAATGCCACACTTTAAAAAAAAATGCGTACACACAATTGGCTAATAGGAACATTCCTATTATAGAAGCACTTTCAGCTTGTTTAGATCTTGGTGCTTGTTTATCTGCAGTGAACTTAGCAATAAATAGCAAAAACTAAAGTGGAAAAATTAATGCCGTTTAACCCTTCAAACTCCCCAATCCCATAACCGCTCCACCAACCATTTTGTGGTAGGTGTCAGTCAATATCTTCTTATCCCTTTTTCTGCACGTCCCGATGCACACCAGAAACAAGGACAAACACAACCAAGAAGATGCTCACAACCCCAGCCTTCCATCGTTCTGAGGTTGGTAAAAATGAGGACCCAGATTGTTGGGGGAAATAATGCTGACTCTGTAAACCGCTTAGAAAGGGCTGTAAAGCACTGTGAAGCGCTATATAAGTCTAAGTGCTGTTGCTATTAGCTTTCCAATATCTCAGGGGCTGCCACAAAGAAGAGGGGGTCAAGCTATGTCACCCCCCCAGTCCTTTTCATTAAACTAGACATCCCCAATTCCAGCAACTGTTCTTTGTACGTTTTAGCCTCCAGGTTCATATTTATGACGGTTGCAGTGTCCCGGGGTCACGTGATCCCCTTTTGCCACCTTCTGCCAAACAGACTGCGAGGAAGCCAGATTCACTTAACAACCAGGTTATTAACAACTGCCCTGATTCCCTTAACAACTGTGGCAAGAAAAGTCGTAATATGGGGCAACCGTTCGCTTAACCAATGTCTCACTTAGCAGCAAAAATTTTCAGCTCAATTATGGTCGTAAGTCAAGGACCACCCGTACTGTGTGATATGGGTTAAGATTCTCATTGAGTGTTAGTTTTTTTTTAAAGGACCCGTTCTTTTCTGGTGAACAAATCCCTTGGAAATCATTGCCCATATTTAATTAACTAGTAGCTGGATACCCGTGCTTCACTACGAAACTATGTGATCGGGCTTGATACATTGACACTTAAAGCTTGAAAATTTATGTAGAATGTGTAACTCCTTAGCATCAGAGCGTGTGAGGCAACTGGCAGTTGGAACAGAGTTCTTTTCAGGTGGGGAGGGGGAGTAGAACATCTAACTCCTTAGCATCAGAGGGTGTTAATTAATATAATACTGTATAAGAAATACTAATGATATGATGGTCATTTTGAAAAATCCTTTCTTAGCAAGCACCACAATATACGTGCCAAGTTTCAAGTTTGTAGGCTTTACAATTCTGGAGATTTTGTCATGAGTGAGTGGTATTCGGCTTTTATATACAGTATATAGATTGGAAGTAGTGAGCAGGTACTTTCAAGAAGTTTAACTTTTAAATTCCAAGGAAGAGCCTTTTAATTCGCCTCCGCTGGCTTTACGAGTTCGCTATTATTTTAGGTTATTTTAGAGACAAAAACGGTTAACTGTCACCTGACTGGTTCAAGCCATTCCTGAATACTGAATGCTTCTTCCTGCAACCCTTTTGGTGTTGAAGATGAATTCCACCCTGCCAAACGATTGTAAAGCCAGAGTATTTATGCAGATATTGCAATCTTAATGATCCTCCCACTTCTCTCCCTGTGTTCTGGATTATAATGTTCAGATCCCGAGGGAATCCTTAAATGCTACTCGCAATTGGCAGGGGAATTTAGAAATCTAAAGAAGTCCAGGTTATTCTAAAAAGGCTTTCTATCAAGAAGTATTTACAGAAACAGTGCTTGCTTTCTGCGGCTATTAAGGGGAAAAACGCACATACATAAAACGTGCACAATAGTTTTCCCTTTGGCTCGCGGCATAATTAAAACTGTATATTTTTTAAAAAATAAAACCACCCTCTGCAATCGGTTGTAGCTGCCCACATCAGCAAACTTTACAAAAAGAGCAGTGCAGCTGAAATGGGAAACAAATCAAGTCAGAAGCTGCCGGACGCCTATAAAATAACGTTCCAAAGCTGATATTTGAATGTCCGCTACTGCAAATATTTCCATCTTGCTCCTAAATAGTCTGTGTTTTATTTTAGGGTCATTCTGAGAAATATTTCCATTTGTATGGGATTGGTGGGGTTTCCAGTGTCTTCCTTTTAGACTGTTTTTAGGGGCCTATTTAGGCCCTCTTGACATGTACTTTCAACTGAATATTCAGCACTTTGAACTAAACATAATTTCATCTTGGTTTACAGATAGTCCTCGACTTATGACTAGACTTGAGCCCAAAATTTGTGTTGCTTAGCAAGACAGTTGTTAAGTGAATTTTGCTGCCTTTTACGACCTTTTTCCCCACAGTTGTTAAGTGGATCTTTGCAGTTACAAAGTTAATAACATGGTGTCTGTTAGGACTCTGTCCAAACGATTGGGTTTGCTAATATATGAACAAGCCACAAATCAATGTTTATGTGAATATTGCTTTAAATGCATTGTAGGCTGATTACTATAAAAGGGAGCAAGAGAGCATGCTCGTTCAGTGCTCTATTGATTTCCTGCTGATTTTGACTCTCTCTGCTGATTATCTCTGCTGCTTCACTGTTGAGTAATTGACTTCATGACTGTGAAAGTACTGTGAAGAGCTGCTGTGTAAAGCATAACTATCTGTGATAGTATAGATTTGTTTGTTAGCTGTAATCTTTGTTTGCTAGTTAAAACAAAGATAGGCAAGAAGAAGATTCTTCGTATTGACTGACTTACCGTGTATGACTTTGGACTTCCTATTTGAACTTTGCTACTTCTTTAAGTAAACTATTTGTATATACTTTAAACGTATCTGTTTATTGACTGAATCATAGCAACTCATATCAAACTGCAACAACACATTTCGCTGTGCACGTGCTCAAGAGCACAAGAACTCCTTAACAGTGTCGACATCAGAGGTGGGTTCCCGCCAGTTTGGACCGGTTCTATAGAACTGGTAGTAAAAATAGGGACTGGTTCTCTGAACAGGCAGTAATAGCAGCCTGGCCACGCCCCCGAGCCAGTTCTTTCGGCCGCGCCATAAGCGCCGCCATCTTGTTTTTCATTTCTGCGCATGCGCAGAAGCTTCGTTTTAGCACTGCGCATGTGTGAAGCATGTGTGTGCGGCACACCACTGAGTGAACCGGCAGCGACGAAAACCGGAACCCACCTCTGGTCGACATTCCGCTGGAGAATCCAAACAAAACTCCAAGTTCATTCCGTGTCTGAAAATCTTACTGTTTATTGAATGCACGGCATGGTAATGTCAGAGTAAAAGTAACCCTGAGGTTCCCAAACACCAGTTCATAGAAATTAAAACAATAATTTCCCAAACTTCTCAAGTAGTCCATGTAAACAAGTTCCCTTTGTATCAACTCCACCACCTGTTGCGATGTCATTGAAAAGGTTTGTGAGAAAAATATTTTCCAGCAAAAAAGAGGAACACAGGCAAACCACGAACAATAAATCTTACTTTGAGATTCAGAGGTTTATTTTCATGAGCAATTGAGAACATGAGAAAAAGCCATCATTAAAAATACAACTTACATCAACAACTCATTGCAATGAGGTCCACTGACATAGCAAGGATTAGCTACTGCCAGAGGCCATGATTTGGGACCCATTCTCATCTTTTATACTCTTTTTCTTACGGTCCTCAGCAATGCATATTTTTATTTTTCAATCACTTCATTTCCTTGTTCTTTTCATTCAGACCGTAAACTCAGCATCCAGACTGTCAATTCAGCATATACTTGCGTGTACATGTGAAAACCTCCTATTCTCCGTTACTTTCAGTTCCCTATTTCTCACAGTTTCAACGTTCTAATTCCAAATACGTATATCTCAAAACGACATACTTGGCAAAAATCACATTTCACAGCAACAGCTCAGCAAAATTGCAAATAGTTCTGATACACTTTGCAATCTTTCTGTCTAAAACTTTGGTTCATGTAACTTTTTAGGGCCTAATATCCTTCTGAGACCTATGGGCTCTGGTAGTCCAATAGGCTATTTGTCCGTTTCTCACAGGTTTCAGGCTGTCCCGGTCTTCAGCGGAATCGTAGATGTTTCGTTTCTCCATCTAACCCATTTTAAAAGCAACACCTCTTCCCTTCCCCTCCCCCAATGGCAAGTTGAACCGAAGAGACATGTAGCTGCCAAAGTGTCACTCTCGACACTCGGTTGCAAAGTGAATCTGGCTTCCCCATTGTCTTCGCTTGTCAGAAGGTCACATAACATGACCCTGGTTGCACATTGCAACCGTCATAAATATGAGTCAGTTGCCAAACAATTGAATTTCGATCTCACGACCGTTGGGGGAATGCTGTAACAGCCGTAAGCGTGAAAAAACGGTCAAAAGCCCCCTTTTGTAACTGTGCACGGTCGCTGAATGAGCTGTTGTAAGTCAAGGACCCACCTGTACTTCTTCAGAGTATCTTGGCTCGGTTGGAGAACATGATATTTATTTATTTATTTATTTATTTATTTATTTATTTATTTAGTTAGTTAGTTAGTTAGTTAGTTAGTTAGTTAGTTAGTTAGTTAGTTAGTTCATTCTTATAGGCTGCCCAACTCCCCCCGGGACTCATATTTCTTGCAACAAGCAGGGAGGATAATCATGTGTGAGCTCTCGGGTTTTTTTTCCGGCTCACCCACGATGTTGTGATAAGTGATAGGTCAACTCTGGCCTTGAAAAGATAAAGTATCAGCTCAGTTAGGAGTGGTGGTGTCTCCAAGCACCACTTCCTTGCCAGATGATAACAAATGGGCAGGGAAAATCAGCTTGCCTCATCAACTCGGCTGCATCTTCTGGCCTCAGCGAAAACACCCATTGCTTGCCTGTTACAATGAACAAAGCTTGTTTCCATCGTAGCTTGAGCGAGTTTTTAAGACAGAGGTCTTCAAACTTGGCAACTTTAAGACTTGTGGACTTCAACTTGCTTGCGATTGCTTGCCTGTTACAATGAACAAAGCTTGTTTCCATCGTAGCTTGAGCGAGTTTTTAAGGCAGAGGTCTTCAAACTTGGCAACTTTAAGACTTGTGGACTTCAACTTGCTTGCGATTGCTTGCCTGTTACAATGAACAAAGCTTGTTTCCATCGTAGCTTGAGCGAGTTTTTAAGGCAGAGGTCTTCAAACTTGACAACTTTAAGACTTGTGGACTTCAACTTGCTTGCGATTGCTTGCCTGTTACAATAAACAAAGCTTGTTTCCATCGTAGCTTGAGCGAGTTTTTAAGACAGAGGTCTTCAAACTTGGCAACTTTAAGACTTGTGGACTTCAACTTGCTTGCGATTGCTTGCCTGTTACAATGAACAAAGCTTGTTTCCATCGTAGCTTGAGCGAGTTTTTAAGGCAGAGGTCTTCAAACTTGGCAACTTTAAGACTTGTGGACTTCAACTCCAAGAATTCTCCAGCCAGCTATGCTATGCTGGCTGGAGAATTCTAGGAATTGAAGTCCACAAGTCTTAAAGTTGCCAAGTTTGAAGACCTCTGTTTTAAGGTATTGAACCTTGGAACCCAGCTACTGGGGACGTCACTGGGGAAGGAGAAATCTTTTCTCTTGAATAATGGGTGCCAGATACACAACGTGTGCTATTTCTGGCTCAGAAGCTGCTACTGGGTTGTATTGAGTTTGTAAGCTACCTTAAGAGGATCTCAAAGCCTTTAAAGCAGGATGCAAATATTTGCAAAGATGTAATAATCCATTGGCTAACCTGGGCCTGGTTACCAACCGGTTGCTGGCTCTGTGTGGGCTGCCTTTGAATACGCAGCTTCTGCCTTCTGCTGTAATTGTGTCATCAGTTAGCTGTTTGTTGTGTTCAGGAGCTCAAACCCTTCTGGAAACCTGGAGAACATCAGCTTTAGGTGGGACTATCTAGAACCGTGATTGCGAACCTATGGCACGTGTGCCAGAGGTGGCACGCAAGGCCCTCTCTGTGAGCGCGCTGGCCAGCTGGTCTTCGCGTGTGCCATAGCACCGGAAACCCGAAGATGAGCTGGCCGGTGTGCAGTTCATTTAGTGACCATTCAAAGTTACAACGCACACGGTAACGTGATCAAACTTCTGACGCTTGGCAAGTGACTCATATTTATGACGGTTGCAGTGTCCCGGGGTCAAGTGATCCCCTTTTACGACCTTCTAACCATCAAAGTCAATGGGGAAACCAGATTCACTTAACAACCGTGTGATTTCCTTAACAACTGCAGTGATTCAGTTAACAAACGTGTCAAGAAAGGTCGTAAAATGGGACAAAATTCATTTTAACGAATGTCTCACTTGGCAAAGAAATGCTGGGCTCAGTTATGGTCATAAGTTGAGGATTACCTGTACAGTGATTACACCGCAATAATTGTTGGTCTTGTGGCCGTAACCCAAACCTCTGGTTACTGTTTAATCCGAAGAAGCGATTTCACGCGGGTGTGTTTCCGTTGTGGATGCTTTCTGGGAACCAGGAAGAGCCTTTTTAAAAAACAACAACACAGGATTGGAAAATTTCTGTTTCCTCTCTTTGTAAGTGCTTTTGTGGGGGAGGGCAGGGAACTAATTTAGAGAATAGGAAGGAGGAAATGGATTCATAATAGATCTGCGTATTTGCTCTTGCAGGCGTAATTAACTGTAACATTTGAAATGTGGTAATTATGCATTAAAACCACAAAAGAACGAAAAATAGGTGCTTAACTATTTGTTTCTATTAGTTAAATCTCCCATTTGTCTCCCCCCCCACCCATTGTTATCGCTACAGCGTTGGGCCTCCAAAATTAGATTAATTCAAACAGTGATTTATTTCGTTATGTATATGGGAAAAAGCTAATTCTCCCCTCCATGCACAATCCTTCCTAATGCAGGTTTTTCGAAAGTGAGTTTTTCTGCAGTTCCTTTTACTGCCTGTTAAATTTTTAGCAAATGCCATTTTTATCATTCCCAATCTCGGCGCGCTTCTTCCCCCCTCCCTCCCCCTTTCTCCCCATCTTTCACAAGCCACTGAGCCCAAGACTTTGAGTAATGCTCAACTCTGCCTGGGGTGCTTTCCTGCTCATAGCCCCATGCAAACGATAACTCAGCTAACAAACTGCAGTGTGACAGGTGTATAATTGTGCAGAGCATGGTTTTTACCTGTTGTTTGTTATTTCAAGATAGATTTTCAGTTAAGACATCCCAAGGATGAACGTTGGTGTTGGTTCTTTGAAAGTAGGCAAATATTGTCTGGTACTATCAAAAAAAAAATCATTACAATTATTTATATGTGGGTGTCTTCTGCTGAGTAGGTAACCGACGTACAGGTCAGGGGTGGATTCTACTTACCTTTCCTACCGGTTCGCATCGTGATGGAAGTGTATGTTTTGCGTTTACGTTTCATGGAAATGACCCTCTGCGCATGCGCAGAGGGTTTTTTTTTTGCGATCCGTGGCGACTGGAGGACCGGTTCGGGAGCGTGGACCACCAGTCATCGCTGTCGGTTCAGCAAGCGGCGGCAAATTTCCGCCGCTTGCCGAACCTTGGTTGTATTCCCTGCCTCGTAAAATTTTGTTGACTGTTCTTTGAGCCACTTCTTCACTGCAGTTTTCACTTCCTCGTCACTGGAATAATGTTTGCCTCTCAAACCCTCTTTCATGGGGCCGAAGAGATGATAGTCTGAAGGCGCTAAATCTGGTGAGTATGGAGGATTATTATTCCAGTGATGAGGAAGTGAAAACTGCAGTGAAGAAGTGGCTCAAAGAACAGTCAACAGAATTTTACGAGACAGGGATACATGCTCTCATTCGAAGGTGGAACATTGCTATTGAGAGAAAGGGTGACTATGTTGAGAAGTAGGGATGTGATCCACAGAGGACCAGCTTCATTTTGATGTATGCTACATGTTCCTGTCTTGGTAATTATACCTGTCCTAAAGAAAATGGCATTACGTTTTGACTCACCCTCGTACCATCATTCAAAGGTTCGTGGTTAAATTGAGTTCTCTATCAGCTGAGTGAACCTTGATTCCCGTTTTAAAGATGCAAAGTCACCTTCTACCCTGAAGATGCCAAGTGTCTTCTGTTTATCCGGAGCAACAGAATTTGTGCTTGGATAGTAGCCTCGGTGAACAGTATTTGAGGCTTCCAGCTTAGCTGGGGTTATACTGGGTCTATTTATAGATCTTCTCCTCTTGCTCCTCGGAGCTTTTCCCGAGCAGCATTAAGGCTGGTTTCCCCCCCCACACACACACACACTTCTCCCCTTCACATCTTTGCAAACACCAATCTGGATCCTGACTTCCTCTTGGCAGGAAGAGTCGCTTCTCTGTGGTGCTTTCGGCAACTAGCTGGACGGAATTTTGCCAAGCTACCGGATGGGCAGTTCGTTCGTTTCTTGTTCGTCTTTTCCTTTCAACCAGACAGGGTGGCTGGCTTTGCTAAAGGAGCTGTAAAAGTTTCCCGATATTTTTATTTTTTTTGGAACGGTGTTTGTAGGGCGATGCAACACAAAGGAGTCCCAAAGGTGCTTTTTCAGGAGGCAACTGGACTTTCTTGTTTTTTTTTTCTTTTGAAGATGTTTCGCTTCTCATCCAAGAAGCTTCTTCAGCTCTGACAGGATAGTGGGGAATGGAAGAATTTATATTCCTTGCAGACAACTGGTCATTTGCATCCTTTTGGAGGGTCATTGAGGCCACTTGGAGGTTTATCTGTGTCCTCAGGGTCACTTGAGTGGTGCTCCTGGTTCCTGTAGTCTGCAATTTTTTCCTCTGGAAATCCATTCCTACTCCCACACCATTCAACAGGTGTTCATCCCAAATTGTATAGCTAAAAGTCTGTAGAGATTCCCAGTCATCCAGGTCAGGGTTGTCCCAAAGGTGCTTTTTTCAGGAGGCAACTGGACTTTCTGGGTTTTTTTAGAAGACATTTAGCTTCTAATCCAAGAAGCTTCTTCAGCTCTGAGAGGAATGCCCAGGGAGGTTTATCAGGAGGTGTTTTTATTTATTTATTTATTTATTTATTATTTTTTATTTTTTATTTATTTATCTGAAACAGAAATATGTCAAATATTTCAACAACAATTACAACACAGGTAGTCCCCGACTTACGACCACAATTGGGCCCAGAATTTCTGTTGCTAAGCAAGAGAGTTGTTCAGTGAATTTTGCCCCATTTTACGACCTTTCTTGCCACCGTTGTTAAGGGAATCCCTGCAGCGGTTAAGTTGGTAACACGGTTGTTAAGTGAATCTGGCTTCCCCGTTGCCTTGGCTTGCCAGAAGGTCGCAAATGGGGACCGCATGACACACACACACACACACACACACACACACACACACACACACACACACCCAGAACACTGCAAACCGTCATAAATATGAGCCAGTTGCCAAGCGTCTGAATTTTGATCACACGACCCTGGGGATGCTGCAATGGTCATAAGTGAGATAAATGGCCGTAAGTCACTTTTTCCAGTGTTGTTGTAACTTTAAACAGTCTAAGTGAAGGGTTGTAAGTCAAGGACAACCTGTACAGATTCCCAAAGGATTCTGAAAGGAATTCCAGCAAGCTTTTCCCAATCCAGGGTGTTTTACTTAACCCAGAGGTCTTCAAACTTGGCAACTTTAAGACTTGTGCACTTCAACTCCCAGAATTCTCCAGCCAGCATAGCTGGCTGGAGAATTCTGGGAGTTGAAGTCCACAAGTCTTAAAGTTGCCAAGTTTGAAGACCTCTGCACCTAAACAATTTCAAATAGTTCAAATCCACAAGTCTTAAAGTTGCCAAGTTTGGGGATCCCCCGACTTAACCCGTTCTTCCTAAATAATATAAATTTTAAGGGAGCCATCCCTCAAGATCTGCCATTACCCATCTTCCGATTCAGCCTCTCCCTTTCCCAAGAAATGACCGAGCTCTCCCTAAAACCTAGCTGTAAACCCCGTGTGCCTCTCCCCGCCCCTTCTCATGGGTTGCCTTTCATGACGAGGTGGGCTTGCATCCCCCTCCCACCCAATTCCTCACCTTTGAGTCTGAATTGCTCTGCGTGAGCCCCAAGTTGGTTTCCGATGCTCACGGATGCCATCTCTGGTTCCTTTTATTTTGACAAACTCTTATAGAAATGTCACTTCATGGCTTTGAAAGACAATCATACCTTTCTTTCTTTCTTTTTCTTTCTCTTGTTTCTCTTCTCTCCCTCTCCTCTTGTTTTTTTTGTGTCTCTGTGTGTGTCTTTTCTCTTCTTCAATCAACACCAGCCTCCTTTTCTACGGTTGTGGGACCTTTTGCTCCACTCCATGCTACAGGAGTCTTCATCTTTTCAGGCTGACAACTCATGCCACTCCCTGGGACCTAACCTAGACTAAATCTTGGCCCGGCCAGGGTTGGGGGGAGCCATGGGCAGTTCAGCCTCATCACTGGCCGCCGAGACGGAGTCGGACCATGGCTTTAATGGCCCAACCTATCCTGGGCATCTGGCAGCAAGCTGGTATAGAAGTAACCATGGTGGGCCCGTTTGGGACAGTGCCCTTATAACACGGCAACATCCGCACGTGAATCACCGGGCACGAAGGTAAGAAAGTTGGGGAAGGATCTTGGTCTGGTCTCAGCTCGGTTCAAAACCCAAGGCTGGGGGCTGGGGGGGGGTGTTTTCCAACTGCAGCCCCATTAGAGGCCATGGAAAAACTGCCAACCCGGCTGCACGACTCAGCTGGATGCATCTGGAAATGCGTTGCGTGTTCGTGCGCATGATAGTTACGCTGGCTGTTTGTGGCATGAGACGTTGGGTTGGGGTTGTTGGAAGAAATGTCCGTCTGGTTCAGTTCCAAGCTGGGAGAAAGACACTGGAAACATGGAGGCTGATTGGAAAGATGGTTTAATGATGAAGCAGAACCACCAAGCCCATGGTCCTGGTGCAGCTGACCACATGGAGTTGAGAGTGTGGGGGTGGTATTTATACCTTCTCTTGGGCTTTGCACTTGAACTTCCTGTTCCTGTGCAAGAACACGTATTCTATTAGCTGTTGTCAGACTCCCATGGGGCCATGTGGGGGTCATCTTTGTCTGAGCTAAGTTTGGTTGAAGTTTGGCTGATGCAATGAAGGGGCTTGTTGGGCAATTCTTATTGTGGCTGAGGGTTAACCCTACCTTTGTTCAGACCTTGCTGCAGGGAATTTGCTTATGAATAGAGCTATCTATCTCTTTATCTCTTAAGTGCTGACATCTGCTGAGGGCCATCAAGAAAAGCGGGGGCTGCTTTCAGTCTCCAAGAGCATGTTTCTCAATTTCTCACCCAGGGAAGTATAACATTCTGCCTTTTTTTAACATTTCTCAAAATATTTCATTCTTCTAGGAGAGGGATGGGTGCCATTGACCGAGGTGCTGGTTTTGTAGAAGTTAATACAGATAATCCTTGACTTACGATACAACAGTTCATTTAATGACCGTTCAAAGTTACGACGGCACTGAAAAAATGTGACTTATGACCATTTTTCACACTTACGACCGCTGCAGCATCCCCACGGGTAGTTCTGAGGTTCCGCCTCTTATCTACACATGACCTCCTGGTGAAAGATTTGCCTACAAAAGGTTGCATCAGATTTAACCTGCCTTGAAAAGTTTCCGTGTTTATATTAAATTAATTGGACAGATCATACTTCTTTGTTTTCAACCCAAGCCCTCCTTGTATCCATAATCTAAGGTGAAATATTGAGACAGAGAAAAAATGAATGGCTACTAAGGTGTTCTCTTCAGCTCGGCTGAGTCTGTAGATCAGTGATGGCTATCCTTTTTGTCATCGAGTGCCGAAAGGACGCCAACCCATAATGCAATGCACGCGCGACCCCCCCTGCTTGCCCCGTTCCCCTGTGCATGCGCGCGACACCCCTCTCACATATGGCCTAGAGGTAGAGCTCTTGCCTCACAATCAGGAGGTTGTGAGTTCAATCCTAGGTAGAGGCAGATGTAGGGTCTCCTGCTTGGGCAGGGGGTTGGACTAGATGACCTGTAAGGTCCCTTCCAACTCTGTTAATCTGAACTGTGAAACATGTGCCCCGCGAATGCGCGCACCCCCTGCATGCACCCCACTCCCCATGCATGTATGTGACACCCCCCCCGCATGTGCACGAGACCCCCCACGTGCACCCCGCCCCATGCATGCGTGCACGTCTCCCACGTGCAGTCTGCCTCCCCGCGCATGCACAGCAGAGACACAAAAACCAGCTGACTGGCGGGAGGCGCGCACGCATGCGCGGTGGAGCTGAACTGGGGTGACTGCTCGTGTGCCGCAGAGAGGGCTCTGCATGCCGCCTGTGGCACGTGTGCCATAGGTTCGCCATCACGGCTTTAGATACAGGCCTGTTTCATACTGTTTGAAAGTGTGTTTCTGCTCTCCGGCATTAACACAATAAGAGGCTAAAATCTGAGCTCAGTTAAAGTCCTCCTTGGAGAAAGGTTATCAATCGGTCACTGTAAATCTTATTGATGGCCTTTTGCCCTTTTAGAATCAGCAGGACACCTTTGGTTTATTTTGGATTCCCATTTTCTAAATTATTTGCCCTAAACTTGTATCTCTTAGCTGGAGATCCCAAAGGTGCTTTTTCAGGAGGCGACTGGACTTCCTTGTTTTCTTCTTTTGAAAACATTTTGCTTCTCATCCAAGAAGCTTCTTCAGCTCTGACAGGATAGTGGGGAATGGAAGGATTTATATTCCTTGCAGACAGCTGGTCATTTGCATCCTTTTGGAGGGTCATTGAGGCCACTTGGAGGTTTATCTGTGTCCTCAGGGTCACCTGAGTTAAGTGCTCCTGGTTCCTCCAGTCTGCAATTTTTCCTCTGGAAATCCATTCCTACTCCCACGCCATTCGAAGGGTGTTCATCCCAAATTGTATAGCTAAAAGTCTGTAGAGATTCTCAGTCATCCAGATCATGGTTGTCCCAAAGGTGCTTTTTTTTCCCCAAGAGGCAACTGGACTTTCTTGTTTTTCTTTTCTTTTCTTTGAAGATATTTCTCATCCAAGAAGCTTCTTCAGCTCTGACTGGATGGTGGGGAACGGAAGGATTTATATTCCTTGCAGACAGTTGGTCATTTGCATCCTTTTAGAACAGTGTTTCCCAACCTTGGCAACTTGAAGATGTCTGGACTTCAACTCCCAGAATTCCCCAGCCAGCATTCGCTGGCTGGGGAATTCTGGGAGTTGCAGTCCAGACATCTTCAAGTTGCCAAGGTTGGGAAACACTGTTTTAGAGGGTCGTTGAAGCTCTTGGAGGTTTATCTGTGTCCTCAGGGTCACCTGAGTTAGTGCTCCTGGTTCCTGTAGTCTGCAATTTTTCCTCTGGAAATCCATTCCTACTCCCACGCCATTCGAAGGGTGTTCATCCCAAATTGTATAGCTAAAAGTCCATGACCTGGATGACTGAGAATCTCTACAGACTCTTAGCTGGAGAATAGGTTTCCTGAGTCCAGATTTACCCACTGGGGAGACACAATATGTGCCTAGTAATTCTTAATATCTAGAGCGGGGATGTCCAACCTTGGTGACTTTCAGACCTGTGGATATTGACTCCCAGAATTCCCCAGCCAGCATGGGAGTTCTGGGAGTTGAATTCTGGGAGTTGAAATCCAAAAGTCGCCATGGTTGGGCATCCCTGATCAAGAGCAGGGGTCGGCAACCTTAAACACTCAAAGAGCCATTTGGACCCATTTCCCACAGAAAAGAAAACACCGGGAGCCACAAAACCCTTCCCGTGCCTGACTATTTCCTGAGTGGCCACAGAACTAGTATATGTAGTTGAATTAAAGATTCTGTTTTCTTCTGAAACTTCTTTACTTGGATTTATCCATGGTTGGCCTACTGGGGGTCAAAAAGCTCAATAAATTGCATGCCAGCGGGTATCACACATTGGCGGTTGTGACGCATATTTTGAGTGACGGAGCCGCAACAGAGGAATGAAAGAGCCACATGCGGCTCCAGAGCCACGGGTTGCTGACCTCTGATCTGGAGGGACTGATTTCACCGTCCCTGTAGCCATCAAGCCAGATTCATGGAGATCGGAGCACCACGAACAGTCCATAAGCCCGATTTCCTCTCCGTTTCCCGATTTCGTTCCTCTGCCGTGAAACTTACTAAGTGGGAACAGCTGGCTCTAAAATATATGCCCCCCCCCTCATTTTTCTCAGCAGCAATTAAGATTTGCCTTCCTCTGGAAGGGGTTAAGAGGGATGACAGTCTGTGCTGTAACCTTTTCGTGAGTTGAGAATTATGTGGAGAGGATCTAGCAATGTTTTAACCAAAAGAAAGATGATGGGGCGGGGGAGAGGAAGGAAGGGTGTTGAAATCTGCCACGTTGCGTGCTAAGAATATTGCAACTTATGATTAATTCTGGCTTTTTATAGCTTTTTTCACTTGTTGAAGCGCCATGTGCTTTCTTAGTTTGTATGCTGCCTTGTTGAAAAACAGCAAGTTCCTCCTTCCTCTGAGCTGCCATGTCTTGAAAAATATTTGTGTGTGTGTGTGTGTGTGTGTGTGTGTGTGTGTGTGTGTGTGTGTGTGTGTGTGTGTGTGTCTTTTGCTTGTTGCTATGATCCTTGAGTTTGTGTGCATCTGCTATAATACGCAGACTTGGGGGAATCTTTCTGGCAAAATGTTCCTGGTTTTTGATTGTTGGTTTGCTTTCATTTTCAAGACGAATCTTGAAATTTCTTCCAGAGTTTCAGTAAAAAAAAAAAAAAATTCAGCATTTGTTCTTTTTAATCGGGATCAGGAAGTGAATAATATTGAAAACAAACTCTGTTTTAACCTTGTGTGACTTTCTGTGTTGCTTCCCATTACGAGTTTTCTTCTTCTTCTTCTTCTTCTTCTTCTTCTTCTTCTTCTTCTTCTTCTTCGTCTTTGTCTTCGTCTTCGTCTTCGTCTTTGTCTTCGTCCTCTTCTTCGTCTTCCTCCTCCTCCTCCTCCTCCTCCTCCTCCTCCTCCTCCTCCTCCTCCTCCTCCTCCTCCTCCTCCTCCTCCTCTTCTTCTTCTTCTTCTTCTTCTTCTTCTTCTTCTTCTTCTTCTTCTTCTTCTTCTTCTTCTTTTTTGTCTTCTTTGTCTTCTTCCTCCTCCTCCTTCTTCTTCCTCTTCCTCCTCCTCCTCCTCCTTCTCCTGTCTGTGAATCCTCCATGTGACAAGAGAGGAATAAAAAGTGAAGATAAACTTTGAATAGCGCCGTTTCAGGAGGAAGCATGGCTTGTAAGCCAGATTCCCCCCAAATCGTAAATGGAAAAATGTGTATGGGAAGATTAGTTCTCTGTGCACATAGTGGCTTTTCTTTCATCTAGCAATTTCCAATATCTAGTTTTGGGGCTTAAAGCCTAGAGACTATTGGCATTGTGTGACGCCGTAGTATTGAATTCAGACTTCTGCCTGATTGGCTTTGTGAATAGCAACAGCATTGCAACAGGTGCATATTTTGTGCAGTTAATATATTTTTTCTAATCCTAAGGTTATTTTGGACACACTGGAAACAGAAGGAAAGAGTATTTGCTCATTCAGGTAGTCTTTGACTTACGAGCCGCAAATGAGCCCAAAATTTATGTTGCTAAATGAGACATCGTTAAGTGAGTTTTGCCCCATTTTACGACTTTTCTTGCCACCGTTGTTAAATGAATCGCTGCAGTTCTTACGCTAGTAATACGGTTGTTGAGTGAACCTGGCTTCCCCATTGACTTTGCTCATCAGAAGGTCGTTAAAAAGGGATCACAGGACCCCCAGGACGCTGCAACCGTCATAAATATGGGTCAGTGGCCAAGCATCTGAATTTTGATCACATGGCCATGGGGATGCGTCATAAGTGTGAAAAATGGTCATAAGTCATTTTTTTTCATTGCTGTCGTAACTTTGAATGATCACTTAAATGAACTGTTGTAAGTCAAGGACTACCTGGTTTGCAAATGCTGTCCGAACATGACCATTAATGCAACATGAATTTTTTTTTTTATTTATTTATTTATTTATTTATTTATTTATTTATTTATTTATTTATTTATTTATTTACTTACTTACTTACTTACTTACTTACTTACTTACTTACTTACTTACTTACTTACTTACTTACTTACTTACTTACTTACTTACTTATTTGGTTTAGCTTATATGCCACCCAATTCAGCATGGACTCAGGGCGGCTCACAAGCAGAAACCAACAAAAACACAATAAAAAACATCTAAAAAACATGTTAAAATATACCACAATATAAAATCCTTCCAATCACACATCTTCTCTCTGGGTTATTAGTTCCAGGCCTGCCGGAAGAGCCAATTTTGCATGGACCTCATCTACCCAGAGCGGTGCTGAGCATCACAGGGAAATTGAGTTGATTCCAGCTTAGAACTTTCCTGGATTTACAGTTTTTACACGTTTATCTGTTTGGTAATTGCAGTCCTTTGATAAATTGAAATAAAGAACCCAGGTGATAATGGGGCTGAAACGTTGAGCAACAAACATGGAAATTTAGACTTTTAAGTTCTCTTGGGTGACCTTGGACAGCTTATGTTCCTTCATTCATTCTGCCTCCCTCTTTCAGATGCCTTACAAAGTCAGCATCTAGTGAGAAATACAGTACAGTACAGTACAATGCAATGCAATACAATACACAATACAATACACAAAACAAAATGCAATGCAATGTAATACAATAGCAACAGCACTTAGACTTATATACCGCTTCATAGTGCTTTACAGCCCTCTCTAAGCGGTTTACAGAGTTCAGCATATTGCCCCCAACAATCGGGGTCCTCATTTTACCGACCTCAGAAGGATGGAAGGCTGAGTCAACCTTGAGCCGGTGAGATTTGAACTGCTGAACTAGCAGTCAGCTGAAGTAGCCTGCAGTGCTGCACTTTAACCACTGTGCCACCTCGGCTCGGTACTCAATCAATATTGTATTCAATATTGTACTCAATCAATCAGTATTGTATTGTAATCAATACAATACAATACATACAATACAATAACAATGCAATGCAACACAACACAACAATATTCTTTATTGGCCAAGTGTGATTGGACACACAAGGAATTTGTCTCTGGTGCATAAGCTCTCAATGTATATAGAAACAACGATCAACAAAGTAATATAATCATAAGATACCAATAGTAGAAGGTAATAGGAAAGATGACAATACTAATACAGCCCTACTATATGGGTAAATATTTACAATATTTACAATTTACACAATGAAGGCAGGTAGTCCTTGACTTACAACCGTTCATTTAGTGACTGTTCAAAGTTACAACAGCACTGAAAAAAAGTGACTTATGACCATTTTCCACACTTAAACCATTGCGACACCCCCGTGGTCACGTGGTCAAAATTTGGATGCTTGGCAACTGATTCACATTTATGACGGTTGCAGTGTCCTGGGGTCATGCGATCCACTTTTGCGACCTTCTGACAAGCAAAGTCCGTGGGGAAGCCAGATCCACTTAAACAACCATGATATTCACTTAACAACTGCAGTGATTCACTTAACAACGGTGGCAAGAAAGGTCGTAAAATGGGGCAAAATTCACTTAACAAATGTTTCGCTTAGCAGCAGAATGTTGGGCTCAGAAACGGTCGTAAGTTGAGGACTACCCGTAATCGCCAATCATTAGACTGAGCAGAGATGAAATGCCTCAACTGGCAAAGTTGGCAAACACTGGTGCGGTTTAACTCCGGTGGGATTAATACGTCACTCTTTCTTTGTACTACAATGACTATGAATGAAGCTAATCAAGACTTGCTAAGGTCATTTTCTTGTCCTTCTGCTTTAAGTATATCCATTTTTCACTGTTTGTTGCTGTCAATTGCTTTGACTTTTCCCCCCTCAATTTTTTCTTGGTTGCACAAAAGCACCCTTCTGCAGATTTGTACATTACTAATGGAGTTATTCAAGGTCTGTTATGCTCGCACAGTTGAGCCTCCCCACCAGATAATTCTTCTCAAGCGTAGGACTTTGTAACCCATATTTTATTAGAAACATGTCAGAAGTACTGGAAAAAATACAATCCAGATATATAGATGGGAGTAATTTTCAGGACAATGCAAGCCAAGAACAGTTTGTATTAAAAAGTGTGGAGAAAACCAGAGGACAGACAATTACATACCTCAAGAGAAAGAACAGGGAGAAAACACAATTCCTTTTAAGGTAGGCATGGAAAGATGAAAAAACAAAGCAAAGCAAATGGAACTATAGCATCTGTCCTAGCCACTATTGTAAGGGTTTTCTTTTTTCCAAAGTGGAATTAATTCAAAAGTTTTAACATAAAAGCACTCCCATCAAAACCAGCCAGAAAATCATAAAGTTTGAGCAGATATTTAACTTCTCTATAGGTCTAGTTAGAAGTGTAAAAAACTCAGAAGAGATGAAATTGGGAATAAAAACAACAACAACCCAGGCATGATGTATTAACAGAATAACAAAGTTGGAAGGGACCTTGGAGGTCTTCTAGTCCAACCCCCTGCTCACACAGGAGACCCTATATCATTCCAGACAAATGACTGTGCAATCTCTTGAAAACCTCCAGTGATGGAGCACCCACAACTTCTGGAGGCAAGCTGTTCCACTGATTAATTGTCCTAAGGTCTGCAGTTTGCCTACTCAGCATCTTATGACACACACTAGTAGCTGGATACCCGTGCTTCACAAGGAAACTATGTGATAGGCTTGATAAATTGACAGTTAAAGCTTGAAAATGTTCCAACTCTGTTCCAACTGCCAGTTGCCTTATATTTTCCTTCCTTCCCTCCCTCTCTTTCTCCTTCCTTCCTTCCTTCCTTCCTTCCTCCCTCCCTCCCTCCCTCCCTCCCTCCCTTCTGCCTTGTCTAAATGTTGGCTACACCCACGCCCAACTGGCAGTTGGAACAGAGCTCTTTTCAGGTGGGGAGGGGGAGTAGAACGTCTAAGTCCTTAGCATCAGAGCATGTTAATAATAATAATATAAGAAATACTAATAATCTGATGGTCATTTTGAAAAATCCTTTCTTAGCGAGCACCTAGAAGCCAAGAGGAACATACTTGCCAAGTTTAAAGTTTGTAGGCTTTACAATTCTGGAGATTTCGTGATGATGCATGATATTTGGCTGATTTGGAGTTACTGAGATAAAATGGGAGGGGAGGATGGGCAGGGCAGGGCAGAAGAGAAGAGAAGAGAAAATAGAGAAAATAGGATAGAGGATGGGATGGGATAGAAAATAGGATAGGATAGGATAGACTGCAGAATAGAATAGAAAATAGAATAGAATAGAAAATAGGATACAGGACAGGACAGGATACGATACAATTACAATACTATACTATACTACACTACACTACCACTACACTACCACTACACTACACTACACTACAATACACTACAATACACTACAATACAATACAATACTTTATTGGCCACAAGGACACACGCTTGTCTCCAACACACTTGTGTGTCCTTGTGTGCTCTAGAATTAGGTTCATCTTGTTGAGCATCAAGCAAATTCCAAGACGTGCCCAGGGCCACTGGGGGTAAAGAAGCAACTCAGTTGTTCCTTCCATGTTACATCCGATAACACTTTCTGTCTTCAGCCATCAACACCACCCCTTCAATTCCTTACGAAGCCAGAACAATGAGTTAGATGGCCTTTTTATATATAAAACAGAGTTAGAGCTTTATTTTAGCTAGCTTATTAGATACAGAGACATTAAGAACCACTTTAGAGCCTATTATCTAACGTTGTGGGAGGCATGCGCTTTCCGGGTTTAATCCCCTGGTTGCACAGGAGCTAATTTTCCAATCTGCAGCGTATCTGAGGAAGAACATTCTTCTATGAACGCTTTGAACATTGTCTGATGTACCGTTAGATCTCTATACCCTGAACCAGGTCTATAAACCTCTTTTTTACTTTGAACAAGTGAAACAAGAAAGCTTAGCGGTGGGCGTTCCAGCCTTCTTTTGTTGAGCTGGCTTTTCAGCCGCCTTGTCAGAATCACCTTTCCCAACAGGCTGCGCGATTTCTCCGAAGCTGGAGAAGACCTTGGCTTTTCCTGCGAATCTCTTATCGTTCAAACCAGGCTACTGAGTTTAATCTACAACGGCTGGGGAGAAGAGGTTTCCATTCATTGTTTTTTTTCCCGAGTATTAATTAGACCTGTGTTGTGTTGCGATTTCCAGGCAGAGCATGATAAGTGGGGTGTGTGTGTGTGGAATTGTCGTCCAGTTTCTGGCTAGCTGGGATAACACCAGTAAGGCTTGACTTTGGGGGAAGGCGCCCCTGTTCTATTGCACGAAACTGGATCGTATTTATTTTGCACGCGTCCTGTGCATAGATGTGATATCACTTTAGGCCCCTGCTGCTTACACATTGTGTTGCTCACCCCAGATATGCCCCACATCTAAAAGCCCCACGCTCGAAGGAATAGCTTTGTAAACAAATGGCTGTTTGAGTTAGCCTACCGTAGAAAATTGTAATCTTCAACTTTATTGTACGCTGCAGTCCAAAGGGCTGTCTTTCCTCCGAGATATCAGACCTCGAATGTTATCTCGGCTCTTCTCCAACTCCCTTCTGAGATTACTCTGTTTGACTGGATGCAAACCGTGAAAAAGCTATTTTTTAAAAATAAGGGGAAATAATGGCCAAAGATGTTCAAACGCAGCCGTTTGTTCACTCACCGTGTTTGTGTCTCTGAATCCTAGCACTCTTTACAGGTGCCGTGTTATTTCTCTCTCTCTTTTTTTTCATGGTTAGACTTGGGGGCCAAGGTAGAAGGTAAAACTCTGGAAACTCTACTCATATGGGAAGAAGTGGGGCCCATGGCAGCTTCGTTGCCAGCATTGGAAAATAGTCCCTGTGAAGGTTCTGCTGTGGGCTGGATTGCGTCTTTCTCAGTGTAATTAATATAATATGGCCTCTGAATTCTGGTGCTTCCCGGAGGGAATAGGAGAAGCAAGCTGAAAACCGAGGCATCTGGAACAAAGACAATATAAATTCGTTTCAGTTTGGTATTCAATTTGTCTTGGTTCCTCCAAGGCAAATTTAAAAAACCACACCAATCTAATGTATTTTTCCTTCCTTCCTTCCTTCCTTCCTTCCTTCCTTCCTTCCTTCCTTCCTTCCTTCCTTCCTTCCTTCCTTCCTTCCTCACCTATCTTTTTTCCTTCCTTCCTTCCTCACCTATCTTTTCTCCTTCCTTCCTTCCTTCCTTCCTTCCTTCCTTCCTTCCTTCCTTCCTTCCTTCCTTCCTTCCTTCCTTCCTTCCTTCCTCACCTATCTTTTTTCCTTCCTTCCTTCCTCACCTATCTTTTCTCCTTCCTGCCTTCCTTCCTTCCTTCCTTCCTTCCTTCCTTCCTTCCTTCCTTCCTTCCTTCCTTCCTCACCTATCTTTTTTCCTTCCTTCCTTCCTTTCCCACCTATCTTTTCTCCTTCCTTCCTTCCTTCCCTCCCTCCCTCCCTCCCTCCCTTTTTTCTTCTCCCTCCCTCCCTCCCTCCCTTCCATCCTTCCTCATTTGGGAGCTAACTGTTGGGATGAGAATAAAATCTCATAGAGGCAACGTTTTGGATCTTTACTTGGAATTCAGACAGTTAGAAATAAAACCGAGATTTAAGTCTAATAGAAAATATTTATTTCAGTACAAAAACAATAAATCCTGAATAATTACATCTTTGCTAAGAAAACACCACCGTTCAGGTCAAGAGCCAAGTCAGAAGAGAATTAATGGTGGATTAGGAATGTGGACATGCGTAGAAAGCATATCACGTGTTCTGCTTGTATTGGAATGTACCATGATATTAGATAGGGGTGCATCACCCTGCATAGACATACAACTGACAATATTCACTACGTGACACTAACTCTCCGGAAGAGAGAGAGAGAGTCAACTATTTTCCATGGTACTTCCCTCTTTTGAGATAAACCTCTCTGAAGGAGCCTTTTTCCTTTCTTATTTTGGCAAAGCCGCCTGGGTGTCCCTTAGCAGCAACTACACACTTTTATTGGATTACTCGCATTTGATAGGAGCTGGGCAGTTATACTGAATAACAATCATATGCTATCCCGCTGCCAGCAAAACTAGGGTTCCTCCTGCCATTGGCATTGAAACTGACCGACGAAGGGACATGATTATTAACAATTTAATTTAATTTAATTTAATAATTTAATTTAATTTAATTTAATTTAATTTAATTTAATTTAATTTAATTTAATTTAATTTAATTTAATTTAATTTAATTTAATTTAATTTAATTTAATTATTTTATTTAATTTAATTTAATTTAATTTAATTTAATTTAATTTAATTTAATTTAATTTAATTTAATTTAATTTAATTTAATTTAATTTAATTTAATTTAATTTAATAGATTTGTATGCCGCCCAATTCCCGGGGGACTTTTCTAACTATTTTAGAAAAGAAAGCCTCTTTCACTTGCATCATGGACTTCAACAAGACGGTGGTGGCGCAGTGGTTAGAATGCAGTACTGCAGACTGACTCTGCCCACCTCCAAGAGTTCGATCCTGACCGGCTGAAGGTTGACTCAGCCTTCCATCCTTCGGAGGTCGGTAAAATGAGGACCCAGATTGTTGGGGGCAAGATGCTAACTCTTAAACCAGTTAGAAAGGGCTGTAAAGCACTGTGAAGCGGTATATAAGTCTAAGTGCTATTGCTACTCAGTGCCATAATAAATGCCACACCCATCCTGGCCTCATGCCCCAGGGAAGTATTTGGTCTTGGAACAAGAGGGACAACCTAGCACCTTACCTGAAGTCTTAAGAAGAGCATCCACCACATCCCAGACAGTGTAGCACTGCAGCTGATGTTACCTGTCCGTAGTTAACAGCCTTCAGGGCTCAACCAGCAATGGAGGTTAGAACCTGGATAGTTAACGGGTCTTAATTGCCTCCAGATCTCAAGAGATGCAACCATTTCAACCTGGACATCCATTCCGGCTGCTTCACCTAGGCTGACTTAATTTATCAAACGTGGCTTTGCTCAGAACATTTTTGTGTGTTCGTTTGTTTCAACCGATAAGAGAGTCTGTTTTCTCAGACCTGAGAGCCATTGACTGTTTTCAGTGGAGGCGAAACTGTCTGGGGTGGGGGGGCAGTTTGTCTGCTTCTGTTGATGGTTAGGATCAAAAGTGGACTTAACTTGAAACAGGTGGCTCGAAACGAAAGAAAGGCAAGGAAAACAAAATGCACAGGTACAGTATATGTGGTACCTTGCTCAGTAGTAGTAACTGTGAGAGGGATCTTGGAGTCCTAGTGGACAACCATTTAAATATGAGCCAGCAGTGTGCAGCAGCTGCCAAAAAAGCCAACACAGTTCTAGGCTGCATTAACAGAGGGATAGAATCAAGATCACGTGAAGTGTTCATACCACTTTATAATGCCTCGGTAAGGCCACACTTAGAATACTGCATCCAGTTTTGGTCGCCACGATGTAAAAAAAAGATGTGGAGACTCTAGAAAGAGTGCAGAGAAAAGCAACAAAGATGATTAGGGGACTGGAGGCTAAAACATATGAAGAACGGTTGCAGGAATTGGGTATGTCTAGTTTAATGAAAAGAAGGACCAGGGGAGACCTAATAGCAGTATTCCAATATCTCAGAGGCTGCCACAAAGAAGAGGGAGTCAAGCTATTCTCCAAAGCACCTGAGGGTAGAACAAGAAGCAATGGGTGGAAACTAATCAAGGAGAGAAGCAACTTAGAATTAAGGAGAAATTTCCTGACAGTTAGAACAATTAATCATTGGAACAACTTACCTCCAGAAGTTGTGAATGCGCCAACACTGAAAGTTTTTAAGAAGATGTTGGATAACCATTTATCTGAAGTGGTGTAGGGTTTCCTGCCTAAGCAGGGGGTTGGACTAGAAGACCTCCAAGGTCCCTTCCAACTCTGTTATTCTGTTAAGGGTAGCCCCAAATTCCACCGGGGTTGCCGGTTTTCTCAATCTGGCGAGATGTCATTGCAATTAAATTTTTGTTGTTATTTGAAATCCAAAGCTGTCTTGGGGGGGGGGGGGACGGGTTTCCAAAGAATTATAGTCCCCATCCATCTGAACGGGTACCAGGATGGGGAAGAACTGCTAGTCTCCATCACATCCACAGAGCATCCTTTGTTTACCATCCTTTTTCTGTTCTCCTCCTAAGAGAAGGGTTACAGCTCAGTCACAGACCGCTTGCTTCGCATGCA
Source organism: Diadophis punctatus similis (assembly GCA_023053685.1). Taxonomy (NCBI): domain Eukaryota; kingdom Metazoa; phylum Chordata; class Lepidosauria; order Squamata; family Dipsadidae; genus Diadophis; species Diadophis punctatus. The sequence goes on from JALIGW010000018.1 coordinate 8,543,121, forward strand.
AAAAATGTCCAAGTTTAATCCCCAATATCCCCAAGTAGAGGCTGGGAAATTTCCATTTCAATATCTGGAGAATTGCTGCTAGCCTGTAATAGGATGCTGAGCTTAATGGAGCATCAGCCGGGTTTCATTTAAGGTAAGGCAGCTTCTTGGATTTTTTCTTCTTAGTTTTAGCCTTGTACTTTGTAACAAGTTCTTCTTTAAAAAAACAAAACAAAACAAGAAAACACTAACCAGCTAGGAATTCTGTATTTACCCAGAAGGAAGATGTACCGAATTTTAAGACGAGCCTTTCCGTAAACAAATAAAAACACACATGCGTGCACAACCTCTACTTTTTCCTTGGTTAAATCAACCACGATTCCTTGGTTAAATAAACCAGATTAGGTTAAATTTGCATCTTCTGCCCCAAACTCAGCTACCATGTCAAGGTTCAGGCTTTTATTAACTCAATCTCTGATTTTTACTGACCAGCTTGCATGAAGCATTTGCTGGTTTTCTCATCCCTTTTCTTGTAATAACTGTACTAAGCTTTCTTTTCAACAACCTATAATAAGCAAGACTCCTGAATGATCTTAGAGAAGGTATAAAGCAGGTGTGTCCAATCTGGCTGGCTGGGGAATTCTGGGAGTTGAAGTCCACAAGTAAGACGATCCTTTCAGTAAACAAATAAAAAAACACATGCGTGCACAACCTCTACTTTTTCCTTAGCTTTTCTTCCTTGCAAACCGAGAGTCGCCACTTCCAGAGATTTACACCTCCTCTCCTAAACACAGTGTATGTGTTACACAAATGCTTGTGTATGTATATGTACAGGTATGCCGCGACTTACAACTGTTCATTTAGTGACTGTTCAAAGTTATAACGGCACTGAAAAATGTGACTTCCGACTGTTTTTCACGCTTCGGACTATGGCAGCATCCCCATGGCCGCGTGATCCAAACTCGGGACGTTTGGCAACTGGTTCATATTTATGACGGTTGCAGCGTCCCGGGGTCACGTGATCCCCTTTTGCGACCTCCTGACAAGCAAAGTCCATGGGGAAGCCAGATTCACTTTAACAGCCGTGTGACTCACTTAACAAATGCCTTGATTCACTTAACAACTGTGGCAAGAAAAGTCATAAAATGGGGGCAAACTCGCTTAACAAATGTTTCACTTAGCAACATAAATTTTGGGCTCAATAGTGGTCATAACTCGAGGACTACCTGTATGTATCCATAAACCTATCGTCAGGTGCAAGAGGTCAGGAACCAGGATAAGAGTTCAAAAGTACTACAAGTTGATTTCATGCTACCTATAGACCAGAATCTGAACTACTAACGGTCAAGGCGAATTGGCACCAGATAAGAATCAACAGACTTCAATGGGGGCTGGACTTAGGTCTCTTACATGGTGGGTTCAGTCTGGTCATCTCCCTACACAAGGGGTCGGCAACCTTAAACACTCAAAGAGCCACAGAGGTCCTAACCGGAAGCCCCCCGTTCAATTCTGGAGCCGACCGGAAGTCCGGTTCCCCCATCATAGAGTCTCCTCCTAGCGCGACGTCCTTTTTCCTCTACCAGTCCTAACCGAAAGCCCTATCAATTGTGGAGCCGACCGGAAAACCCGCCCCTTGCCATAGAGTCTCCTCCTGGCACTCTCTGCTTCTCCCCCTCCACCAGCTCCTCTAAAAATTGTGGTGCCAACCAGTGACAGGGAGCCACAGCAGAGGGATGAAAAAGCCACATGCAGCTCCGGAGCCGCAGGTGGCTGACCTCTACCCTACACCAATTAGCCAGAAGCCACCTTCCCCAAAAGGACTGGTTCAGAACTGTTGATTTGTCATACATATTTGAGTGGCTGACTGCTTGTTAAAATGAGCTGCCTATAAGTTGATAAGATGAGATACCCCATCTTTACAATGGATCTCTCCCCCTCCCCCACATCTGTATCTAGGCACTGCCTGACAATGCACAGTTTCTTCTCGTTCATATAGGCCGTTCTGTCTCAACGCACATACACAAATACACTCATCCTTAATGTGCACACAGGGCTTTCTAGCAAAGAAGAAGAAAAAAATTAAGTGGCGATTAAAGACAGGAGAGAAAAGCAATCTGGGAAGGGAAGGAAATGAGGACAAACTAGGAGAGAGGAAAAGGAAGGGAAGGGAAAGAGAGGAAGGAAAGAAAGAGAAGGAAAGAGAGGGAAAGGAAGGAAAGGAAAGAGAGAAAAGAGAAGGAAAGGAAGAGAAGATAAAAGAGAAGGAAAGGAAAGGAAAGAAAGAGAAAGGAAAGAAAGAAAAGAGAAGGAAAGGTAAAGAAGAGGGAAGGGAAGGAAATGAGGACAAATTAGGAGAGAGAGAAAGGGAAGGGAAGGAAAGGCGAGGAGAGGAAAAGAAGGAAGAGAAAGAGAAGGAAAGAAATGGAAAGGAGAGGAGAGGGAAAGGAAGGAAAGGAAAGGAAGAAAAAAGAGAAGGAAAGGAAGAGAAGATAAAAGAGGGAAAGGAAAGAAAGAGAAAAGAGAAGGAAAGGTAAAGAAGAGGGAAGGGAAGGAAATGAGGACAAACTAGGAGAGAGAGAAAGAGAGAAAGGAACGGAAAGGAGGAGAAAAGGGAAGGGAAGGAAATGAGAACAGACTAGGAGAGAGAGAAAAGGGAAGGAAAGGAAAGAAAGAGAAAAGAGAAGGGAAAGAAAAGAAAGAAGGAAAAGAGAAAGGAAGGGAAGGATGTTATTTAGGATTAGAAGCGAGAGAGAAGGGGAAACCAGTATCCATTATGTGACCATCTGGAGTCCATTAGGAGAAGATGCTCTCCATTCATGGACTCCTTGCATTTTTCTAGAGTCCTGAATCTCGGCCGGATGGAAATGGCTTCTTTTTTTTAGTAGCTCCTTTTCATTTTCAACTTGGCGTACTCTTTTTTTTTTTTAATAAAATAATCCTCACGTTTCAAAGGTAATTATTTTGAGAGGAGGAGGGGGGAACCACCCTAATCTTCCTTTTGGATAAATACTGTAAATGTAGTTGCCATAAATAGTTGGGGGTGGGGGAAGAATCTTGTCTATCTGCCATATTAAATCTTCCTTTGACTGTTCCTTATGCCCAAGGGCCCCATTTTTTTAATTTAATAACAAATGTCCATTATCTGTATAGTGTCTGGCTGCTTTTTCAAAGCCTAGCTGTTAAAAAAGTATTCCCAAAAAAAGAGAGATAACCTAACAGGGCAGAGAGACAATGCTCACAGGTACCAAAACCTCATTGTTTGTGGCTGTCTTTTGGTGGAACAAGGATAGGGAATTTCACTTTGGTGGTTCTGCTTAATCTTTCAATCGTTTTTGGATACCGTCAATCGTGGTATCCTTCTTCCTACAAGCGTTAGGGGTGGGGTGGGGTGAGGCCACTGTTTTTCAGTGGTGGTTCATCTTTCTGAAGGAGCGGGACTAGTTAATGAGCCTTATGGCGCAGTGGTTAGAGTGCAGTACTGCAGGCTGCTTCTGCTGGTTGCCAACCAGTTCAGCAGTTCGATCCTGACCGGCTCAAGGTTGACTCAGCCTTCCATCCTTCCGAGGTGGGTAAAATGAGGACCCAGATTGTTGGGGGCAATAGGCTGACTCTGTAAATTGCTTAGAGAGGGCTGGAAAGCACTGTGAAGCAGTATATACGTCTAAGTGCTAATGCTATTGCTTCCGAGGTCAATAAAATGAGAACCCAGATTGTTGGGGACAATATGCTGACTCTAAACTGCTTAGAGAGAGAGCTGTGAAGCACTGTGAAGTGGTATATAAGTCTAAGGCCGTGATGGCGAACCTATGGCACGCGTGCCACAGGTGGCACGCGGAGCCATAGCGGAGGGCACGCGAGCGTTGCCCGCCGGCAAACCGGAAGTGCGGAAAAACGCACTTCCGGTTTGCCGGTGAGCTGTTTTTTGCACTCCGGAGGGTTCAGGGAAGCTTCCTGAAGCCCCGGAATGCAAAAAACAGCAAAACGGGCAAACCGGAAGTGCGTTTTCTGCACTTCCAGTTTGCCCATTTTGCCATTTTTTGCATTCCGGGGCTTCAGGAAGCTTCCCTGAACCCTCCAGAGTGCAAAAACCGGCGAAATGGCAAACCATAAGTGCGGAAAACGCACTTCCGGTTTGCCCATTTTGCTGTTTTTTTGCATTCCGGGGCTTCAGGAAGCTTCCCTGAACCCTCCGGATTGCAAAAAACAGCCCAATGGCAAACCGGAAGTGCGTTTTCCGCAGTTCCGGTTTGCCCATTGTGCACATGCATGGGGGGGGCAATGGGCGTGGGCACGCGAACCAGAAAAGGTTCGCCATCACTGGTCTAAGGGCTAGTGCTGTTGCTGTAACTGATTGGATGTTGCATTAGGAGCCCTGGTGGCACAGTGGTTAGAATGTGGTATTGCATGCTGGCTCTGCCCGCAGTCTGGAGTTCAATCCTTTTTAAAAAAAACAACATGTTTTTTAATTAGGTTGTAGAATAAAATAAAAAATACAAAAACAAATAATAGGACACAGTGGGGAGGAAAAGGGGGAAAGGAAAATGAAAGGGGGGAAGGGAGAAAACAAAAAAAAGTGTTGACTTCCGATTCTCTCTGTTGCAGAAGAATAAAGCATTAACATCGAACCTCAACTTTTTACTTTTCCAAAGCAATATAGTCTGGAGTTCAATCCTGACTGGCTCAAGGTTGACTCAACCTTCCATCCTTCCGAGATGGGTAAAATGAGGACCCAGATTGTTGGGGGCAATAGGCTGACTCTGTAAACCACTTAGAGAGGACTGTAAAGTGGTATATAAGTCTAAGTGCTATTGCTGTTGCTCTTCCTTTTCTCCTTCCTTCCTTCCTTCCTTCCTTCCTTCCTTCCTTCCTTCCTTCCTTCCTTCCTTCCTTCCTTCCTTCCATCCATCCATCCATCCATCCATCCATCCATCCATCCATCCATCCATCCATCCATGGTGCACAGTGGTTAGAATGAAGTATTGCAGGCTCACTCTGCCCACTGCCATGAGTTCGATCCACACAGGCTCCAGGTTGACTCAGCCTTCTTCCTTCCTTCCGAGGTGGGTAAAATGAGGACCCAGATTGTTGGGGGCAAGAGGCTGACTCTGTAAACCTCTTAGAGAGGGCTGTAAAAGCACTGTGAAGCGCCATATAAGTGCTATTGCTATTGCTAATGGATGAGAAGAGCCTTGGGTTCAATATCCTCCCCACTTCTATTTAATATTTGCAATGCAGGTGGTCCTCAACTTGCAACCATTCATTTAGTGACCGTTCAAAGTTAACAACGGCACTGAAGAAAATTACTTATGACCATTTTTCACACCTATGGCCGTTGCGGCATCCCCCATGGTCAGGTAACCCAAACTCAGACCCTTGGCAATTGGGTCATATTTTTGACGGTGTCCCGTGATCCCCTTTTGCGACCTTCTAACAAGCAAAGTCAGTGGGGAAGCCAGATTCACTTAACAACCATGTGACTGACTTAACGGCTGCACTTAAGAACTGCGGCGAGAAAGGTCGTAAAAGGGTGGAAATTTCATTTAACAAATGTTTAACTTAGCGACAGAGGGGTCGGGCTCGACTGTGGTTGTGGCCCACAGGTTGGGGACCCCTGCTTGACTTGGGGCTGCCCTTGTAGATCATTTGATGCTACAGCTGGCCCAGAAGGCCACAACTGGAGTAGAGATGGGTGTGTTGTTGTTTCCCCTAGACTCGCAGAGGTCTCCAACCTTGGCAACTTTATGAGGTGTGGACTTCAAATCCCAGAATTCCATGCTGACTGAGGAATTCTGGGAATTGAAGTCCACACCTCATAAAGTTGCCAAGGTTGGAGACCTCTGCCCCTAGAGAACACCCTAGTTTCCGCTCAGCTTCCTGATATGATTCAAGCTGCTAGTTGTCACTCTTAATGGGTCTCTGGAGGTGGATCTCTCCAGAGATCCTTCCTCCCGCTTATTGAGATTCAGGGAAGCAGTCACAATCTGTTTGTTTCAGCAGGCTTTTGAGAGGGAGGCAAATTGAGTGAGATTCCTCCAGTGTGCGCAGACTGATTTTATTAACTTTTATAGTTCCTCAACGCAGGGATATTTGGCTATTAATTTGATAACATTAACGTCTGATATTTATAGGGCTTGTATTCCCCCCCCCTTAATTCTTTAATCCTGCACACATATGGCTGCTCAGAATCTGTCAGCAGTTGGAGTGGCATGTTAATAAAATAAGCATATATTGCTTATTTAGGATCCCATGACTATCACTAAGTGTTGTATCTTATGATTTATGATGAATGTATTTTTATGACGACTACGATCATGGTTTGTCACTTATAGATTTTATGTACAATGAGAGCTTATGCACCAAAGACAAATTCCTTGTGTGTCCAATCACACTTGGCCAATAAAGAATTCTATTCTATTCTATTCTATTCTATTCAATTCTATTCTATTCAATTCTATTCTATTCTATTCTATTCTATCTGCAGTGGCACAGTGGTTAGAGTGCAGTACTGTAGGCTACTTCTGCTGGCTGCTGGCTGCCTGCAGTTTGGCTGTTCGAATCTCACCAGGCTCAGGGTTGACTCAGCCTTCCATCCTTCCGAGGTCGGTAAAATGAGGACCCAAATTATTGGGGGCAAATACATTATACATAAATACATTAGAAAGTGTCCAGAGATACTTTACGAGAAGAGTCCTCCACTCATCTACTCGCAACAGAATACCTTACGCAACCAGACTTGAAATCCTAGGCTTAGAAAGCTTAGAACTACGTTGCCTTTGGCACGACCTAAGCATAGCTCATAAAATTATCCGCTACAACGTCCTTCCTGTCAATGACTACTTCAGCTTCAACCACAACAATGCACGAGCACACAACAGATACAAATTCAAAGTGAATCGCTCCAAACTTGACTGTAGAAAATAAGACTTTAGCAACAGAGTGGTAAATGCCTGGAACTCACTACCTGACTCTGTGGTTTCGTCACCAAACCCCCAAAACTTTACCCTAAGGCTGTCCACTGTTGACCTCACCCGATTCCTAAGAGGTCAGTAAGGGGCGTGCATAAGCGCACCAGCGTGCCTACCGTCCCTGTCCTAATGTTCCCTCTTATCAGTACCCATCTTATGTACATAAACAATGTTACATCTATGTATATTACTAACATGTACTTGACAAAATAAAATAAATAAATAAATAAATAGGCTGACTCTGTAAACCGCTTAAGGAGGGCTGTAAAGCACTGTGAAGCAGTATATAAGTCTAAGTGCTATTGCTGTTGCTATTCCTCTATTCTATTCTATTCTATTCTATTCTATTCTATTCTATTCTATTCTATTCTATTCTATTCTATTCTATTCTATTCTATTCCTATTCCTATTCTGTATATACAGCATGCTTGCGAATACTTAAAGCAGAACACCTGTTTTCTTCATGTCCAGTTTTGGCACTTCTTCTCCATTCGTGGAGAATAAAGTGGTTAAAGTCTGCCTGCGTTGTGCACAGTTGTGTTGTGTACAGTTTCTAGCACTAATTAGATCCGTGTTTCGTGTGGACTTCAACTCCCAGATTACCCCAGCCAGCCATGCTGGGGAGAGTTTGGATAGTATTTTTCCAATGGGACTTTGGATGGTATTCGTCCAATGAGGCTTTGATCTAAAATGGATGTTTTCCAGGACCAATTAGAGAGTTAGGTGGGTTTTTGATCAAAGCCCCTTGGACTCTGCATCATTACTTCAATGCTCAGAGTTGCTCAGAGGTGAGGCCAGCCTGTTCAACCCATGGATTACCCTGAAGTGGCTGAAGGCTCCAATCTATAACGACTCCCCCCCTCTCTTAATTGCTCTAATAAATCATAATGCAAGGATGGCTTAAGAAAACTAAAAGACTGAAGGTCAGAAATTCAGCTTAGCAGTTTCATTGTCTTTAATGGCGGGTGGGAGGGAATAGGGAGAGCTGTTAGGGCAGTGATGGCGAACCTTTTTTGGTTCGCGTGCCAAAAGGGGGGGTGCACGCGCTAGCGCGCGCTCACGTCCCACACCCATTCCCTCCCCCCACACACATGCACACAACCCCCCCCCCATGCTGCCCCCTGCGCATGTGCACACACCCCCACCCCCGCGCAAAGGCCTTACCGAAGCCTGGGACGGTAAAAAACAATGAAACAGGCAAACCGGAAGTATGTTTTCCGAACTTCCGGTTTGCCCGTTTCGTCGTTTTTTGCATTCCGGGGCTTCAGGAAACTTCCCTGAATCCTCCAGAGTGCGAAAAACAGCACAACGGCAAACTGGAAGTGCGTTTTTCCGAACTTCCGGTTTGCCCGTGGAGCTGACAGGGCAACGCCTCACGTGCCCTCCGATATGGCTCCGCGTGCCATCTGTTGCAAAGTGTGGGGTGAGAAGCAAACACACTGCACATTAAATGCAGTTTGGGGAAATGCAGGAAGATAAGGATTTCAGCCATCTTCATGCCTCTACCTTTATGTTTTGGACAAAGGATACAATTCCAGGCATCTGGAAGTTGCTTATGGAAAATCTCAGGACTGGAAATGAACGGGTCTGATAGAAGGGAGACAAAAAATGCTTTAATTTGGATTCTCCATCTGATCAAGGTTGGGCTTTTAGGGTGATTCCTGTACAGGTGGTCCTCGGCTTATGACCACAATGGGGACCCAAATTTCCTGTTGCTAAGCGAGATAGTCGTTAAGTGAGTTTTTGCCCCATTTTACAACCTTTCTTGCCGCAGTTGTTAAGTGAATCGCTGCAGTTGTTAAGTTGGTCACATGGTTGTGAAGTGAATCTGGCTTTCCCATGGACTTTGTTTGTGAGAATGTTGCAAAAGATGAATAGAATAGAATTAGAATAGAATAGAATAGAATAGAATAGAATAGAATAGAATAGAATAGAATAGAATAGAATAGAATAGAATAATAATAGAATAGAATAGAATTAATAGAATAGAATTAGATTAGAATTAGAAGAGAATTAGAATAGAATAAGAATAGAATAGAATAATATAGAATATAGAATACAGAGAATAGAATATAGAATATAGAGAATAGAGTAGAATAGAATAAATAACTTTATTGTCACTTTAAATGTACACTAATCAGCATACTTTAAAATGAGATTTCGTTGCATACAGCTCTCAAAGGGTCACCACCTCCAATATACACTATCTAAACATGAAAAAAAATTGTGCATACAAACACACACACACACACACACACACACACACACACACACACACACACACACACACACACACACGACCCAGAGAAACAACACAGTCTAGTTCGGATGTATACACGAACCCAGGACACTGCAACTGCCATAAATATGAATCAGTTGTCAAGTGTCTGAATTTTGATCGCGTGACCATGGGAACGATGGAACTGTGGTAAGTGTGAAAAACGGTAGTAAGTCATTTTTTTCAGTGCCATCGTAACTTCGCACGGTCACTAATGAACTGTTGTAAGTCGAGGACTACATGGGCCGCTAAAGGCCAACTAAAGTGGCTTATTTATTTATTATTTATTTATTTTGTTATTCTTATATGCCGCCCAACTCCCGAAGGACTCAGGGCGGCTTACAGCAAGGAGAAATACAAGAATAAACAAAAAAATTACATGAAATTTAAAAACAAGTACAAAAATTTAAAAACAGTTATTTAAAACAACAGCATCCATTCAACACATACATACTTGGGGGGTAGGCTCAGATGGAGTTACGCTGTCCCCCCCACCTGCAGGAAAAGCCATGTCTTAATGGCTTTTCGGAAAGCCAGCAGAGTGGGGATAGTCCGGGTCTCTGGGGGTAGTTGGTTCCAGAGCGTGGGGCCAGCCACAGAGAAGGCTCTCCCCCTAGGGCCCGCCAGCCGACATTGCTTGGTCGACGGGACCTGGAGGAGGCCAACTCTGTGGGCCCTAACCGGTCGGAGGGAAGTATGAGGCAGAATGCGGTCCCGACTGACCACCACAGCTGTGACATCTCCCTCTGTTCCCCACCCCCCACCCCCCACCCCTCCTGCGAGGGAGACAGAGGTTGACCGCTGTGATTTTCTATGTGTCTGTTGTTTGCAGCAAGTAGTGTTGTTGCTTTGTGACACTCTTGTTTCGTTCACCCTTTCTTGTCTTGTTTTGCCTGCTTTTAAATGCTTTAGTTTCATGTTCTCTATGGTAAGCCTCCCAGAATCTGCTGGAGTGGGCCGCTATAATACATTTAGCGAGATAATAAATAAATACTTGGTTGCTGCATGAAAAACGGCTCGTGGGTGGAGAGGGGAAGTGGGCCCGAGAAGGTTAATATAAAATGTTGGCTTCTCCAAGCAGCCGAGTCTCCTCCGAGAGGCAGAAGAGATAAACTGGCAGTCGGTGCAGGGATTTTGATCCCTTCTCCATCTTAAGGATACAGTTTTCATTCGCCCGGAGAAGCACTTGCTTTTGGGGGTCACCATCCCCCCCAGTGCTGCAGAGCAGGGGCAAGCTGGAAGAGCTGCGGGTTTGGTCTCTGTTGAGATGCAGTCAATTCCAAATTGCTTAGCAAAACTTCCAGAATAACAGTGTAAGAGAGCTGGAAGGGACCCTGGAGGTCTTCTAGCCCAACCCTCTGCTCAAGCAGGAGACCCTAGACTAGGGGTGTCAAACTCAAGGCCCACGGGCCAGATCCAGCCCACAGGGTGCTTAGATCTGGCCCGCAGGCCCACCCTGGAAACAGCGAAGAACCGGCCCGCAGTGCCTCTGCCAGCGAAAACGGAGCATGGAAAGGCCCCGCGCGGCCCGCCCAGGCTCTGTTTTCAGCCGCGACGGCCTCCTGCAGCCCTCTGCCAGTAAAAACGGAGCATGGGAAGGCCCCGCGCGGCCCGCCCGGGCTCTGTTTTCAGCCGCGACGGCCTCCTGCAGCCATCTGCCAGTAAAAACAGAGCATGGGAAGGCCCCGTGCGGCCCGCCCAGGCTCTGTTTTCAGCCGCGACGGCCTCCTGCAGTCCTCTGCCAGTGAAAACAGAGCATGGGAAGGCCCCGTGCGGCCCGCCCGGGCTCTGTTTTCAGCCGCGATGGCCTCCTGCAGTCCTCTGCCAGTAAAAATGGAGCAATGGAAGGCCCCGTGCGGCCCGCCCGGGCTCTGTTTTCAGCCGCGACAGCCTCCTGCAGCCCTCTGCCAGTGAAAATGGAGCCTGGGCAGGCCGCACACAATCTCCCCAAGCTACATTTTCATTGGCAGAGGGCTGCAGGAGGCTGTTGCGGCCAAAAACGGAGCCTTGAGGAGTGACGTCAAGCTGGCCCTGCCCCCCCTGCCCCCCTGAGGTCAAACACAACCCTGATGCAGCCCTGCCGTAGACCATTTCAGACAAATGGTTGTCCAATCTCGTCTTTAAAGCCTCCACTGTTGGAGCACCCACAACTTCCTGGGTGTGTTGCATAATACTCTCGGTGTGAAACAAAACACGTTCCTGTGATTCACCTGTCCTCCACCCTCATTTTGCTTGATTTGAAAGGACCGAGGGCTGGAAGGTGGCTCGGCTGTGATTCATGGTTTGGATTTACCTGCTGAGGTGAGCCACACCGATAGTCCTTGACTTATGACCACAATTGGGACCAGAATTCCTGTCGCTAAGCAAGGTGGTTGCTAAGAGAGTCGTGCCTGATGATTTTTTTTTCTTTTTTTGGGCCAGAGTTGTCCGAGTTGTTACCTTCAGTTGTAAAGTGAATCATGTGGTCATTAAGTGATTCCGGCCCCCCACATTGACTTTGCTTTTCGGAAACTGGCTGGGAAGGTCGCAAAGGGCCATCGCATGACACTACAACGTAAACACACACCAGCTGCCCAAATATTCATGATGTGACCGTGAGTTATACCGCGACTGTTGTAAACGTGAGGACTAGTCATAAGTCAGTTTTTTTCAGTGTTTTGAAACGGGTCGCTAAACAAATGATTGTAAATCAAGGGCTACCTGTAACGTGGGCTTGTTTGGCATTTTGGGGTGTGCTAGATTTGAATAGCAGTATTCCAGTATTTGAGGGGCTGCCACAAAGAACAGGGTCAAATTATTCTCCAAAGCACCTGAAGGCAAGACAAGAAACAATGGATGAAAACTACCGTAATAAAGGAAAGAACCAACTTAGAACTAAGGAGAAATTTCCTGACAGGGAGAACGATTAACCAGTGGAACAGCTTGCCTCCAGAAGTTGTGGGTGTTCCATCACTGGCGGTTTAAAAACTGGACAGCCACATGTCTCAAATTGTATAAGTTCTCCTGCTTGAACAGGGGGTTGGACTAGAAGACCTCCAAGGTCCCTTCCAGCTCGATTCTGATTTGAACGGTTGAATTGCTGAGCTTTGGCCTGCAAATCACAGAGGCAGCCTCCGAGCAATTGCCAGAAAGTACAAGATGCACCTTAGTTTTTGATTTGTATCTCTTGTCAGGTTTCTTCCTTTCCTTCGCCATGGGTGACTTGCTTTCTAGCACAGCATTGGCAGCCGATCTCCAAGGTGGCTGCTTTCAGCAAGTCCTGGGAAGGCTCCTCATAACTTCCCACTGTTGATGCTCTGTCTCTTCGCCTCGCTTGGAACAAGACAGTGGAGACACTGGAAAGAGGGCAGAGAGGAGCCACAAGGATGATTAGGGGGCCGGAGGCTAAAACTTATGAAGACCGGTTGCAGGAACTGGGTATGTCTAGTCTAGTGAAAAGGCGGACTAGGGGAGACATGATAGCAGTGTTCCGATATCTCAGGGGCTGCCACAAAGAAGAGGGAGTCAAGCTATTCTCCAAAGCACCTGAGGGTAGAACAAGAAACAATGGATGGAAACTAATCAATGAAAGAAGCAACCTAGAACTAAGGAGAAATTTCCTGACAGAACTGTTGAGGGATGAGAATAAATCTCATAGAGGCGATTTGGATCTTTGCTTGGAATTCAGACAGTTAGAAATAAAGCCGAGATTAAAAGTCTAATAGAAATATTTATTTCGGTACAAAAACAATAAATTCTGAATAATTGCATTTTTGCTAAGAAAACACGACCATTCCGGTCAAGAGCCAAGTCAAAAGAAGTGATTAATGGTGGATCTGGAATGTGGACATGCGTACAAGATCATATCATGTGTTCTGCTTGTATTGGAATATACCATAATATTAGAATAGGGGTTCATCACCCTGCATAGACATACAACTGACAATATTCACACCGTGACAAGAACAATCAACCAGTGGAACGACTTGCCTCCAGAAATTGTAGGCGCTCCATCACTGGAGGCTTTTAAGAAGAGGCTGGACATCCACTTGTCTGGAATGGTGTAGGGCAGTGGTTCCCAACGTGGGGCCCATGCCCCACAGGGGGGCAATTTGATTTTTAATGAGGGCAATTGGAACCTTGTCTAAACCAAGTTAATGGCCTTTTAGGCTTCCTCCGCAGGAGTAGGAGTTCACTTTTTGAATAGTAACAATTATATGTCACCGGGGGGGGGCAATCAGGATTTTAGAGATGCATAGGTGGGGCGTGGCCAAAAAAAGGTTGGGAACCACTGGTGTAGGGTCTCCTGCTTAAACAGAGGGCTGGACTAGAAGAAGGGACATAGTCATCACCCCTCTGTCATGGTCAGATCATTTCCTACTGAGGTTGGATTTCGCTGCCCCACTCCTCCCCCGCAGGGAGGCGGGACCGACTAGGTGGTTCTGCCCCAGGCGCCTGATGGAGCCAGACGGATTCCAGAGGGAACTTGGGGAGATACCTGAAACCCTGGTACACAGTTCGGCTGACTCCCTGGTGGCTGCTTGGAACATCGCAGCATCAGGGGCGTTAGACCGAATTGCGCCTAAGCGACCTCTCCGTGGCAGTGGATCCCGGAAAGCTCCCTGGTTCACCGAGGAGCTCCGGGAGATGAAACGCCAGAAGAGACGTCTGGAGCGCCGCTGGAGGTCCAGCAAGACCGAATCCGATCGAACACTATTAAGAATTTACATCAGATCTTATTTAGTGGTGATAAGGGCGGCAAAACGATCCCATTTTTCCGCTCTTATTGCGTCCGCAGATTCTCGCCCAGCCGCCTTGTTTAGGGTGACTCGCTCCCTCCTTGCTAAAGGGGGGAGCGAGGAACACTTGCAAGATAGAGCTGAGGAATTCGCAGAGTTTCTGTCGGATAAAGTCGCTCGGATCCGGTCGAACCTGGACTCTGGCTGGGCAGAGTCCATGGAGTTGACTGGGGCAAGTCTTAGTCCACCGTTGTGGGAGGAGTTTGAGCCTGTTTCTCCTGATGATGTGGACAGAGCCGTGGAGGCGATGGGGGCCTCCACCTGTTTATTGGACCCGTGCCCCTCCTGGTTGGTCTCGGCCAGCAGGGAGGTGACACGCGGCTGGATCCGGGCGGTGGTCATCGCTTCTTTGGGGGAGGGATCCGTACCACAGTCGTTAAAAACTGCGGTGGTGAGACCCCTCCTGAAGAAGCCTTCCCTGGATCCAGCTGATTTGAAGAACTATCGTCCGGTCTCCAACTTACCTTTTTTAGGGAAAGTTGTGGAGAAGGTGGTGGCTACTCAACTTCTGCGACTTCTGGATGAAACAGAGCATCTAGATGCCTATCAGTCGGGTTTCAGGCGCGGGTACAGTACAGAAACTGCCTTGGTCGCTCTGATAGATGATCTCTGGCGGGCCCGGGATGGGGGAAACTCCTCTATCCTGGTGCTACTTGACCTCTCAGCGGCTTTCGATACCATCGACCATGGTATCCTTCTGCATCGTCTCGGTGAGTTGGGAGTGGGAGGCACCGTTTTACGGTGGTTCTCCTCTTATCTCGCCGATAGGATGCAGTCGGTGTTAACAGAAGGGCAGAGATCCTCCCCTAGGCCCCTGTTATGCGGGGTGCCTCAGGGGTCGGTTCTCTCGCCCATCCTATTTAACATTTACATGAAACCGCTGGGTGAGATCATCCGCAGACATGGGGTGCGTTACCACCAGTACGCTGATGACACCCAGCTGTACATCACCACCCCGTCTGACTTCAGTGTGGCAGTTGATGTAATGTGCCGGTGCCTGGACGACGTTAGGATCTGGATGGGGAGGAACAGACTCAGACTCAACCCCGACAAGACTGAGTGGCTTTGGGTATTGCCTCCTAAGGACTACGACAACTGTCCCTCCTTGGTTTTAGAGGGAACGAAACTGATTCCCTCGGACCAGGTCCGCAACTTGGGGGTCCTCCTAGATCCACAGCTAAAATTGGAGCATCATCTTACTGCTGTGGCTAGGGGGGCCTTTGCACAGGTTCGCCTTGTGCACCAGTTGCGGCCATACTTGGAGAAGGAGGCTCTACTCACGGTCACTCACGCCCTTGTCACCTCCCGTTTGGACTACTGCAATGCGCTCTACATGGGGCTACCCTTGAAGAGTATCCGGAGACTTCAACTGGTACAAAATGCGGCTGCGCGTGCTGTGGTGGGTGTACCAAGGTACACCCACGTGACACCTTTACTCCGCCAGCTGCATTGGTTACCCATTTGTCTCTGGGTCCAATTCAAGGTGTTGATCACCATCTTTAAAGCCCTTCATGGCTTAGGGCCGGGTTATCTCCGGGACCGCATTCTGCCTCATACTTCCCTTCGACCGGTTAGGGCCCACAGAGTTGGCCTCCTCCAGGTCCCATCGGCTAAGCAATGCCGGCTGGCGGGTCCTAGGGGGAGGGCCTTCTCTGTGGCAGGCCCCGCGCTCTGGAACCAACTTCCTCCAGAGACCCGAACCATCCCCACCCTGCTGGCCTTCCGAAAAGCCGTTAAGACGTGGCTTTTCCTGCAGGCAGGGGGCAGAGCTTAACTCCAGCTGAACTCTCCCCCGGGTATACTTGGTTGTTGCATGGTTGTTTTTATATTGCATTTTTAATTTTTATATTATGTTTTTAAATTTTGTTTATTGGTTTCTTGTATTTTCCTATGCTGTACGCCGCCCTGAGTCCTTCGGGAGTTGGGCGGCATATAAGAAAGCCGAATAAATAAATAAATAAAATAAATCTCCAGGGTCCCTTCCAACTCTGTTATTCTGGTATTCTGTTATGCAAATCCAGCCATAGTCTTGAGCCCGAAGCTAGCTGCAGGAAAAAAAAAGTCCTATTTCAAAATTAAATGGAGGTGGTATTGTCTAAGCCAGGGGTCCCCAAACTTGGCAACTTTAAGACTTGTGGACTTCAACTCCCAGAATTCTCCAGCCGGAGAATTCTGGGAGTTGGAAGTCCACAAGTCTTAAAGTTGCCAAGTTTGAAGACCTCTGGTCTAAGCAGTCTGTTTCTCCTATCAGATGAGTTGGGAAGCGACGTGAAGGCCAGTCAAGGAAGCCAGCCATGAACTTGGGAGACCGGCGAGAGACGGGGGTCCTCTGGCTATGACCCTCGCAATAGAGTTGCGTATTATTGATCCAGAGCACCGTTGTGAGATGGCGGAAGGGGCCGCAGGGATACAGAGCCCATGCCTGGAGGATTTAGTTGTTTCTGGGAAGGCAAAATAAGATACAGCTTGAGCAGGGGGTTGGACTAGAAGACCTCCAAGGTCCCTCCCAACTCCGTTATTCTATGTTCTCTGTCTAGGAAAAAACTCCCTAATTTGCAAATAGACTTTGAAGGGGGGCGGTTTTGTCTTATTCCCGCTTAAAGTGCTCGGAGGTTTGGATAGGTGCTTGAGCAAAGCTTCCCCTCTGGCAGCTCTGAACGGAATGTGTGCAAACAGCCTCGCTTCCCCCTGAAGCTCAGCAGCTTGCATTTCTACCAGCAAAGCGCGGAGAGAGGCCAAAGATTGCCACGTTGTGTGAATGAGATGGGTATCAGATCTCTGCATGCTTAGCTCCCTGTTTCTAGCTGCTTCCTTTTGAATCGGGACACTGCTGGCTTTTTCCTGTTTGAAACCGATCTAAATTTAGAGAAGCAAAAAAAATCAGGAGACTGGAGCTCCATAATAATGTGCGGTGGGCGATGGTTTCCCCCTCCCTACATCCCATACTAATGAGTGTAATTGGGAAGAGGTTTAGCAATAGCAATAGCACTTAGACTTATATACCGCTTCATAGTGCTTTACAGCCCTCTCTAAGCGGTTTACAGAGTTCAGCATATTTCCCCCAACAATCGGGGTCCTCATTTTACCGACCTCACAAGGATGGAAGGCTGAGTCAACCTTGAGCCGGTGAGATTTGAACAGCTGAACTGCTGAACTAGCAGTAGCCTGCAGTGCTGCATTTAACCACTGCACCACCTCGGCTCTTAACTGCGCCACCTCGGCTCATAAGGTTTATCCCTTATGCTAACGAAGCCCCTCCGTGTATGCCTTGATACCTGTGTTTATCTGTTCAGTGCATTGATAAATTAATACAGTAGCTAACTAAAATTGTGAGCAGTGATCCTTAAAGTCTGTGGCTCACATCCTGTTTATGTATTATCTTAATCAGCAAAAGGGAACTTGCTTTCTCGGTTTATAATAAACACAGTCCTGGTTTTACAACTACAATTCGGACCGCAACGTCCGTTGTTAAGCAAAGCGATTGTTAACTGAGCCCTGCCCGATCTTACAACCTTTTTTTTTTGCAATGGTTGTTAAGTGAATCGCTCGGTGAAGTGAACCACTCCGTTAAAGCGAATTACACGGTCGTTAAGCGAAGCCGAGTCCCTCCCATTGACTTGGCTTGCTGGTAGCTTCAGCTGACTACTAGCTGCAGTTCAGCTGTTCAGATCTCACCAGCTCAAGGTTGACTCAGCCTTCCATCCTTCTGAGGTGGATAAAATGAGGACCCAGATTGTTGGGGGCAAATATTCTGACTCTGTAAAGACCTCTTAAAGAGGGCTGTAAAGCACTATGAAGCGGTATATAAGTCTAAGTGCTATTGCTATTGCTTCGCCTGGACCTCACAGTGAGAGCTTTTCCTGCCCCACCTCAAGATGCTGGCTTGAAATTCTGCATTCCTGCAGATTCAATAGGCCACAGTATGTGGAAAGGTTTCTTTTAATTATTCCTTCCGATCCTAAACTCGGTGGCTGTGTTCACATGACATTCTTCAAGACCATTAGTGGAGTCATTGATTTGAACAAAACCCATAAATGAATCACGTTGCTTGGGCTCACATTGACAATGTTGACGCTACGGATGTATTACTTGGAACCCTGACAGACGTCACACTACATGGGTTGTGAGTGATAATTTCCTCCAGGTCATAACCAACTGGCGGGTGTGTGTGTGTGTGTGTGTGTGTGTGTGTGTGTGTGTGTGTGTGTGTGTGTGTTTGGGGGGGGGAAGGGTGTTGTCTTTTTTTTAAAAAACTGGTGGCTTGCTCAAGCATAGTAGGACTATCATCAAAATTGCATGTTGTTTTGACTGCGTGAGCTACCTTGGACAGCTCTGGCATTAGAAAATTTGAGAGCCCCTTTCTGATGAGTCCCTTCTGATGAGCCAAGGTGGCACAGTGGTTAAAGTGCAGCACTGCAGGCTACTTCAGCTGACTGCTAGTTCAGCAGTTCAGCTGTTCAAATCTCACCCGGCTCAAGGTTGACTCAGCCTTCCATCCTTCTGAGGTCGGTAAAATGAGGACCCAGATTGTTGGGGGCAATATGCTGAACTCTGTAAACCGCTTAGAGAGGGCTGTAAAGCACTATGAAGCGGTATATAAGTCTAAGTGCTATTGCTATTGATGTACTGCTAAAAATTTTTGTACCATGATGTGAACTCATGACTCTCTTTCTCAAATATTTATCAATTTTCAAACCTTTACGAAATCACAGTATATCTTTGAGCAATTCTACATTGTCACATGTGCATTAATTTCTTGTTAATACACTTGTACATTACATATTTACATATTTACAGTGTTCTATATTTTGTTCAACTTTCCCTTTTTTGTTTTCTATGTTCTGTCCATTGATACCATTTTCCCATGTGCTATAGCAGTTTGAATCTTTTTGTCCTCTTAACTCTATCGTAAGTTTATCCATTTCAGCGCCGTCATAACTTTTTTTAATTATTAAGCTTTCTATAGGTGATTTGAGAACTCATGACTCTCATTCACTCTCGTAAATTCATAAAAAAGGAATGAGAGGAAAAGTTAGCCTTCAAATAGTTATCCGGTTAGTTAACTTTCTCAGCCTATACCCAAGTGACAGTATGCTCACATGCTAATGTTTGCCCTTGACTGGAATTTATAATGCAGTTCATGACTCAGATATTTGTGTTGGTGGGAAGTTCACATAGAACAGGAAAAGGAATGCAACTCGTATTTTAAAACGGGGAAAAATGTCTTGTTTGTTTTGGGTACATAATTGTAACAATGCCCTACTCGAGAAAGAGGCGGGTGAGAAGGTATAGAATTTTTCTAGAAAAAGTACCAGCCAGTAAAGAAGAGGGAGGTGCAATTTAAGTTTCAGACCTGTCCTGGCTTAGACATTTAAGAAAGAAAGACCCTCGACTCCATTTGGTTGGAGAGAAACGTTATTTTACTGAAGTTAAGCGGTTGCAGCGAAAGTAAAGCTAGATCTGAGTATTCCTGCACAAAGGTTACACTTTCCTTGGCCCTCTCCCCTTGACCAGTTGATCGGTGTCCAATAGTATTCCTTTTTGATGTTTTGAGAACTGCTTTGAGGTTTGGCGCCTCTTGATGTAATTTCACATTCTGTTCCCAGGCCATGTGTCCTTGGCAGCTGGCTTATTCCGGTTTGACACCTCTGGTTCTTGTCAGCTTGTCTCCTCCTCCTCCTCCTTTTGTTTTCCCCATTCCCAAACCTGAACTTTACTTCCCAAAATTCCTCCCTCCCTCCCTTGCATTTGTGCCAGCGAAGCGAAGAAGTTGACGAATGGCAGGCCTGACATTAAAGTTGGAATTCAAGGCTAAAGGGTGGGAATTAGAAGGAGAGCTGTGCTATGTCTGGTAGAGAAGTTCTGTAACCCAAACGTAAAGTTGAAAATTAGCATCAAAAGGTCTCTTCAAGCAACTAAGAAAGAAGCAGGCTCCTTGATCCTGTCCTTTTGATCTTCAGATCTTGATCTGTTTCCTCGAGATCTTTCCCTTGGCTCGCATACTGAGCTAAGCCATCCTGTGGTTGATTTCGTTCTGGCTCTGTGTTGTATGAATCTCGCCGATATTATTAGATGAGTCATCGACTCTTAACCATCAAGAAGAAGGTGAGGACTGTGAAACTTGGCAGGTCTGGTGAGAAGCTCAACTTTGTCCCCTCTTGAGTCGATTCAAAAGCCACAGCCTGGGTTGGCTTCAGAGATAGTCCAGGGAGACTAGTGACATCACAATGTGGCCTCTGAGCTGGTGGTTCGGCTGACTTGCTGGCCTGGAATGACATCCACTCAAGAAATGGCCTGCCCGGGCCCTGTCACTCCAGAGGCAGGTCATGAAGAGCAACGGTCGGGGGGCCACACGCTGCTTGAAGATCGATCGCGGGCTGACCTGGTCTAAGCTAAGAGGTGATTTGGGGGCAGGAGGAGGAAAGGCAGAAGGGGGAGGGGGTGGAACGTGCAAAGTTTGGAAATTATTCACAGCGGCTTAAGGATTTGTTCTGGTAGCTCTAGGAGGTGACACTCTATTGTCAAAAAAGGACCCCAGCTGTGTATATTCTGCATAGGCAAGTAGATTTTCTACATTCTGTGTCAATAGTGCAAGTGAAAGGATTGGCAGGCAGCACGCTGAATAATTCGGCATCTGGTATGTACCTGATGCTGTATTTTATTCCCTTTCGAGATAAGCAGCATTATACCAAGCGCAGAAGAGTAAGAAAAGTGTGGCATGAGATAAGGAAAGGAGAAGGAATCAACCAAAGCTAATTTACAGCAGCCCAGTTCTTTCTATCTCCCCGTACCTTTTTATCCTTGCAAACCATCGTGTTTCCATCACAGCCATCCATTGCTTCCTATGTTGCCTTTTGACAACGAATGTATTTTCTAGTCGGTGGGATGCAGGCAACCAGGGGTGGCCAAACTATGGTTCTTTGAGGACCTGTGGACTTCAACTCCCAGAATTCCTGAGCTAGCCATGCATGCATGGCTGGCTCAGGAATTCTGGGAGTTCAAGTCCACAGGTCCTCAAAGACCCATAGTTTGGCCACCCCTGCAGGCAACGGTATATTTGATTTCTCAACCTGGGCCATTTGAGGACGGGTGGACTTCAATACCCAGAATTCTGAGAGTTGAAGTCCATCCATCTTAAAATGGCCCAGGTTGAGGAACACTGCTCTAGATTAAGCATCACTTCTGGGAGTTGAAGTCCACCCGTCTTAAAATGGTCTAGGTTGAGAAACATCGCTCTAGATTAAGTTCTAGATTAAGCATTACAATGGCCCAGGTTGAGAAACACTGCTCTAGATTAAGCATCAATTCTGGGAGTTGAAGTCCATCCATCTTAAAATAGCCCAGGTTGAGAAACACTGCTCTAGATTAAGCATCAATTCTGGGAGCTGAAGTCCACCCGTCTTAAAATGGTCTAGATTGAGAAACACTGCTCTAGATTAAGTTCTAGATTAAGCATTACAATGGCCCAGGTTGAGAACATTGCTCTAGATTAAGCATCAATTCTGGGAGTTGAAGTCCACCCATCTTAAAGTGGCCTAGGTTGAGAAACACCGCTCTAGATTAAGAATTCCAGATTAAGCTGTAGATTAAGCATTAAATAAACTTTAGATTAAGCATTAAAATGGCCCAGGTTGAGAAACACTGCTCTAGA
This sequence comes from Diadophis punctatus similis, assembly GCA_023053685.1. Taxonomy (NCBI): domain Eukaryota; kingdom Metazoa; phylum Chordata; class Lepidosauria; order Squamata; family Dipsadidae; genus Diadophis; species Diadophis punctatus. Next base: position 8,564,772 of record JALIGW010000018.1, read on the forward strand.
TTAAGCGTTCTAGAGCATACACCACTCTAGATTAAGCATCAATTCTGGGAGCTGAAGTCCACCCGTCTTAAAATGGTCTAGATTGAGAAACACTGTTCTAGATTAACTTCTAGATTAAGCATTACAATGGCCCAGGTTGAGAACACTGCTCTAGATTAAGCATCAATTCTGGGAGTTGAAGTCCACCCATCTTAAAGTGGCCTAGGTTGGGAAACACCGCTCTAGATTAAGAATTCCAGATTAAGCTGTAGATTAAGCATTAAATAAACTTTAGATTAAGCATTAAAATGGCCCAGGTTGAGAAACACTGCTCTAGACTAAACCTAGGTTGAGAAACACTGCTCTAGATTAAGCATTCTAGAGCAAGCACTGCTCTAGATTAAGCATCAATTCTGGGAGCTGAAATCCACCTGTCTTAAAATGGCCTAGGTTGGGAAACACAACTCTAGATTTAGAAACACTGCTCTAGAATAGATTAAGCATTGGAATCCCATGAGCATCCTTGAAGTAAAACTAGGGTAGGGTCACCCTTGGGAATACTGGCTAAAATGAGTTAAAAGTGACCAGTACCATCCTTACTGTTAGCAAGCAGTGCTTCTTGTGACATGAATAGAACTGGCAATCTGGTCTATTATATCTTTCCTGACTTACTAAAAAAAATATGATGTGAAAACCTTGATTGACCAAAGCCATGGGAGCCACCTGGCCTACCGAGATTTCTGCGATGACACTGACCTCTTAATAATTAGTGATATATTGAACAATCTGCACCAGATATTGAGATTTTTATCTCTTGGAAATCCTCATGATCTTCTGGCATTGTTCTAGCCATTGCTTGCATGCTTTTAAGCCACGAGGATTAGAAAGGCTGATATCTTTATATGTTTTGCCCACTTGTCAACAGAATATATATATATATATAGTTCTTAGGGCTGGCTAATTTGCTATTGATTTTGAGATCTACCGAGCGAGAAAAATTATTATTTCTGCCATGTGCATGTTTATGTATTCATCATGCTCTGCCATTTGGCGTAAGCAACATTATGAAACATGCAAAAAAGGAGAAAGTAGTAGTAATAGCACACGAAAGAAGAGACACCAGAAGACACCAAAAAGGGTCATAGTGTTTATTTTTATATATATATATAAACATAAACACTATATATATTCCAGCTTTGCTGGCTGAGGAATTCTGGGAGTTGAAGTCCACAAGTTTTAAAGTTGCCAAGGTTGGAGACCCCTGGTTTAAAGCAGGCAGAATCTGTGGCACGCCTGTTTCTCCTGCCAGATGAGTTTGAAAAGCGAGATGATCCCCAGTCGACGAAGCCAACCATGGACCGGGGAGACCGGCAAGAGACGGGGGCCTCTGGCTATGACCCTCGCAATAGAGTTGAGTCTCCTTGATCCAGAGTTGTGAGATGGCGGAAGGGGCCGGAGAGCCCATGCCTCGAGGATTCAGTTGCTCCTGGAAGGCAAAACAAGATAGAGATTTCCAATTGAAGGTTCTGGCAAGTGAAAGGATTCCAGCTTTATACCTTGTTAACAAGAGCCATTGATATATATATATTTTGCACTAGAGCAGAGAAGGAAAGTGAGGTTTAAGGGCTTTGTGCGTTTTGAACTCCGGGGGGTATGTGGCCTCGTTTTCTTCTCGGCAATTGAGAGAGAGAATTTGATCTGAGAATTTGTGAAGACAGTGCAGGTAGCTTGCTAGGCATGGCCTGAGGTCCTGAGACTGCCCGAGGCCTCCTGATAGGCTTAGGGCAGGGATCAGCAACCCGGGGCTCTGGAGCCGCATGTGGCTCTTTCATCCCTCTGCTGCAGCTCCCTTTTGCCGGTAGGTAAAAGGAAAAGACGCCATGCTAGGAGGAGACTCTTCTCTATGCTTGTAGTCCTCAGTGAGGTGCTTCTGCTGAGCCTCCTTCTCGGTCAGATCCAATTTGAACTGAGCCAGCTGTTTTGCCAACTCTTTCTCATGGTGGCTGCTTAGCTCCAACAACTGCTTCCTGTTGGGGCCCTAAGAAGCCCGGGCGGGGAGGCGAGGAGTGGTTGGGAGGGGTGGGGCGAGTAGGGGCGCCCCTTGACTTGAGTGACATCGAGTTGGCCACACCCACCCAGTCACACAACCGCCTAGCCACGCCCACCCAGTCATTAGGCAGATCATATTAGTGGTCCGGGGGATTTAAAATTATGAATTCAGTGGTCCCTGAGGTACGAAAGGTTGGTGACCCATGCTCTAGGAGGCAAAGCTATTCCACTGATTCATTGTTCTCATTGTCAGGAAATTTCTCCTTACTTCTAGGTTGGATCTCTCTTTAACAAGCTTCCACCCATTACGTCACATTTTCTTGCCCTCTGGTGCTTTGGAGAACAAGTCAATCTTCTCTGTGTCAGCCCCTCAAGTCCTGGAAGACAGTTAGCATGTCCCCCTAGACATCAAACCAATACAAGAGAAAACAAAAGCACATTCTTCAAACCAGGTTAAATGTGTGAACGACAACAGAGCCAGCGACTCCATTCTATTTCTTTTTTTCAGACTTGCAGTCTTAAGGTAAAGCGATACATGTGATTTTTTTCTCTTTCCACTTGCCCTTTTCTTTCATATCCGGGTCATTCGCTGTCCCTTCCCATCTTAGAAAGTCTAGGGCAGTGGTTCCCAACCTGGGGGTCGGGACCCCTTTGGGGGTTGAACGATCATTTCCCAGGGGTCGCCCCGGCATCCTCAGCTCCCCCCCCCCCACTGCCACAAGCCTGGCCATGTCGGCTTAACTCGCCCGAGCCCTCCGATTGGTCTGGAGAGGTGCCATTCGGCGAGAGGCATTTGTTGTGGAAGATGATATTCCTTGTGCTCTTGCAAAGATTGGCCCGAGAATTTCTGATCTGGCATAATTACATAGTTTTTGTGATTAATCGCTATGCTTTAGTTATGTTCAATTTGTAACAATGAAAATACATCCTGCATATTAGATATTTACATTACGATTCATAACAGTAGCAAAATTACAGTTATGAAGTAGCAACGAAAATAATTTTATGGTTGGGGGTCACCACAACATGAGGAACTATATTAAGGGGTCGCGGAATTAGAAAGGTTGGGAACCACTGGTCTAGGGGCTTTTATTTCTTTGCTTCCTCTTTGGTGTCAGCAGCCCATCAGCAGCGCAGAGAATTCATTACAGATCGGTTTTTTTATTTACCTGCGGAATGAGATGTTCAAAGACATCTTATGTCCCCTTATGTATTGTTATTTCTGTGAGTCTGACATCTGTAATTATCTTGTCAATGTAGTTTTGTTTGCTTCCTTGGTTTTTGTTTTTTTAAAGATTGCCATCTCAGGAACCAAAGGAAGGGGGACTGCCTGTAACATTATAAAAAAGATGTTGAGACTCTAGAAAAAGTGCAGAGAAGAGTAACCAAGATGATTAGGGGACTGGAGGCTAAAACATACAATGCATGGTTGCAGGAACTGGGCATGGCTAGTCTAGTGAAGAGAAGGACCAGGGGAGACATGATAGCAGTCTTCCAATATTTGAGGGGTTGCCACAGAGAGGAGGAGGGGGTCAAGCTATTCTCCAAGGCACCTGAAGGCCAGACAAGGAATAATGGATGGAAACTGATCAAGGAGAGATTCAACCTGGAAATAAGGAGAAATTTTCTGACAGTGAGAACAATCAACCAATGGAACAGAAATTGCTTTCAGACGTTGTGGGAACTTCATCATCACTGGAAGCTTTCAAGAAGAGACTGGACTGCCGTCTGTCAGAAATGGTGTAGGGTCTCCTGCTTAGGCGTGGGGTTGGACTAGATGACCTACTAGGTCCCTTCCAACTCGGTTAATCTGTTAAATGAGTTAGAAAGGCACAGGTCTGGCCACAATTGAGCCCAAAATTTCTGTTGCTAAGTCAAACAGTTCTTAAGTGAATCACTGAAGTTGTTAAGTTAATAATACGGTTGTTAAGTGAATCTGAGCCCCCCACGGACTTTGCTTGTCAGAAGGTCACAAAAAGGGATCACATGAGTCCGGGACATTGCAACCGTCATAACTATGAGTCAGTTGCCAAGTGTCTGAATTTTGATCACGTGACCACGGGGATGCTGCAACGGTCATAAGTGTGAAAAATTGTCACAAGTCACTTTTTTCAATGCCGTTGTAACTTTGAACTGTCACTAAATGAACAGTTGTATGTCGAGGACTACCTGTACAGTTACTTATTTCTATTCCAGTACATATTTCAATTCATAAGGGTCTCTGATTTTTCCATTTGTATGTTGGGCCAGAGATCAGAGACGGACCACTGGTGATGTTTCCTCCTCTTTAATCTCTGGCTTGACTGCCCATCTTTTATCATATTGCTGTAAGCTGCCTAGTGTAGCCCCATGGAGAGATAGGTGGCAAATAAATTTAACAAATCAATACATGTTTTGCACTGTAGTTCACATCAGCCTGATTCCCATGGGCATGGGATTGTGGCAGTTGTGATTCAAAGCATCTAGAGATCACCAGGTTTGATGTGAAATTATATTTTTCCCTTCATCTTCTCTTGTCAATTTAGGAAAATGTCTTTCTGAGTAAGCAGGAATCCTTCCTTCCTTCCCTCCTTCCCTCCCTCCCTTTTCCCTCCCTCCTTCCTTCCTTCCTTTCTTCCCTCCCTCCCTTCCCTCCCTTCCCTCCTTCCTTCCTTCCCTTTTACTTCCTCCCTCACTCCCTCCCTCCCTCCTTCCTTCCCTTTTCCTTCCTTCTTTCTATCCATCCACCCATCCATCCATCCATCCATCCATGGTGAAAGTGGTTAGTATTGCAGGCTATCTCTGCTGACTGCAAGCAGTTTGATCCTGATCGGCTCAAGGTTGACTCAGCCTTCCATCCTTCCGAGGTGGGTAAAATGAGGACCCAGATTGTTGGGGGCAATAGGCTGACTCTGTAAACTGCTTAGAGAGGGCTGTAAAGCACTCTGAAGCGGTATATAAGTCTAAGTGCTATTGCTATTGCTCTTTTCTCCCTTCCTTCCTTCCTTCCTTCCTTCCTTCCTTCCTTCCTTCCTTCCTTCCTAAAAAGCATTTTTACTGGTGTTTTGAACCGTTTGTTTTCTTGCAACTTTAATTGCCTTTGCACTGTTACAAACGTTTTCTTCCTCTGCCATCAAGGGCCTGTTTGAGTTTTTTTTTAACACTGTTCCCAGGGTGCTTGAGAATTTCTTTCAAATTTCTTTTGTAAATTCCTTTATTGCTAAAGCGTAGCAAAGTGCAGTTTGGTGCAGTTCCCGTGTTCTGTTAGCGTAGCTTTTCATCCCTAAAGCTTGCTTGCCTGGCTGTACACCCCGATCTGAAAAAACTTCTCAAACTCCTGGAAGAAGTTTCTTTTAAACCTCTCCCGTTGGGACTTAATTGCAGCAAAGGGAGCTATAAACCTCCAGAGAAAAGAATTCTGTAGCAAAAGAAAGCAAATTCACAGACCACTACTATTTATTTATTTATTTATTTATTTATTTATTTATTTATTTATTTATTTATTTATTTATTTATTTATTTATTTATTTATTTATTTATTTATTTATTTATTTAATCTATTTATTTATCTATTTATTTTATCTATTTATTTTATCTATTTATTTATTTATTTTTGTCAAGTACTGTTGGTAATATACATAGATATAACATTGTTTATATACATAAAATGCGTACTGATAAGAGGGAACATTAGGACAGGGACGGTAGGCACGCTGGTGCACTTATGCACGCCCCTTACTGACCTCTTAGGAATCGGGTGAGGTCAACAGTGGACAGTCTTAGGGTAAAGTTTTGGGGGTTTGGTGACGAAACCACAGAGTCAGGTAGTGAGTTCCAGGCATTAACCACTCTGTTGCTAAAGTCGTATTTTCTACAGTCAAGTTTGGAGCGGTTCACTTTGAGTTTGTATCTGTTGTGTGCTCGTGTATTGTTGTGGTTGAAGCTGAAGTAGTCGTTGACAGGAAGGACATTGTAGCAGATAATTTTATGAGCTATGCTTAGGTCGTGCCAAAGGCGACGTAGTTCTAAGCTTTCTAAGCCCAGGATTTCAAGTCTGGTTGCGTAAGGTATTCTGTTGCGAGTAGAGGAGTGGAGGGCTCTTCTCGTAAAGTATCTCTGGACACTTTCTAATGTATTTATGTCCGATATGCGGTGTGGGTTCCAGACAGATGAGCTGTATTCAAGGATTGGTCTGGCAAATGTTTTGTATACTCTGGTTAGTAGTGTGACTAACTAACTACTATCCAAACAAGAGCTGAGTATACTCCACTTCTGAGAATATCACCAATGTTCTCTTCTCCTTTAAAAAGAAAAAAAAATCAAAAACACATTTTCTGTAATTAAACTGAGTGAAATCTGGTACCAAAAAAAAACCTGGATATGTTTCCTGCACGGCAGTAATAATAGTGTTTTGAACTGTCTTTTATTGCAGTGGTTTTTTAATTTGTTTTTTCTTTATTGCATTATGTTCTGATTTCCAGAACCCAGCTCACGCACAAACCCAGTTTGTTTTATGTCTTAATAAATAGGGCATCTGTTAATATTTTATAATGGAATAGAAAGACCTAGTAATAGAGACAGATAATGTCCAAAATTAAAAGTTATTTGGGATGGACCGTGGTCAGTGTGTACGTCTCTCCTTAAAGTCCCTTCATTTCTATTTTACTGTTGGCGAAAGAGCAAATATTGTGTGAGATCACAAAAGAAAGAGTCTGAATTTTTAGATTTCACAGTTGTCAAGGATTTTTCACGTTGGCAACCGAGGAACTTTCTGAAAATAAACAAGGAATAAATGTGTTGGTATGTTTGCCTTGCCAAAGAGAATGCTGTGCAAGTCATATTAATGACATGCATTTGAAATATTCAAACTAGCAACTGTAAATGGCTGGTAATGTTTTACGAGGCAGCCTTGGGTGCCAAATAAATGCCAATCTGTTAAATTCCTAGGAACTGTTTTATTTATTTAACACATTTCTGTGGTCGTCCATCTCACATTAACCTGACTCTGGGTGGGTATACAAACACAGTCACTCTTAAAATGGCACAATCAAATCTTAAAACACATGGAAGGTGAAGCAAAACATGGAAAAACCCCTTAATCCCTGGCATTCAAGTCCAAAAGACCCGAAACTTGGCAAAGATCTACCATGTTTATCTTCTTTGCCTAAATTCTTTGCTGTGGAATTCGAGAACAACTCTTTCCTGCTAACAATGGGCTTTTCGCTTTGTGGAATATTTAGATTGAATTTGTATTCCACTGTTTTGCAAGACCTCGGAGGTCACCTAACCCAACCCCCTGCTCATGCAGGAAACCACATACCATTTCAGACAAATGTCTGTCTAATCTCTTCTTAAAAATCCTTCCTTCCTTCCTTCCTTCCTTCCTTCCTTCCTTCCTTCCTTCCTTCCTTCCTTCCTTCCTTCCTTCCTTCCTTCCTTCCTTCCTTCCTTCCTTCCTTCCTTCCTTCCTTCCTTCCTCTGATTAGTTGTCCTCACTGTTAGGAAGTTTCTCCTTAATTCCAGGTTGCTTTTCTCCTTGATTAGTTTCCATCCATCGTTTCTTGTCTTGCCTTCCTAGTACTTTGGAAAATAGGTTGACCTAGAACCGTGATGGCAAACCTATAGCACACGTGCCACAGGTGGCACGCGGAGCCATATCTGAGGGCACGCGAGGCGTTGCCCTATGCCAGCTGATTTTTGGCCTTCCAGAGCGTGGGAGGAGGCCATTTTCGCCCTTCCCCGGCTTTAGGAAAGCCTCCGGAGCCTGTGGATGGCGAAAAATGGCCCAACGGGCCTACCAGAAGTTCGGAAACGAACGTCCGGTAGGCCCGTTAGGCCTGTTTTTTGCCATCCACAGAGTCCGGAGGCTTCAGTGAGCCCTGCGCACATGCACGGGGGGGAGCGTGGGGGGGTTGCATGCGCAGGAGGGAGGGCATTGTATTATGGATGTGGGCACGCACGCACACACTATCGTGCGCGTGTGCGCCCTTTTGGCACCCGAGCAAAAAAAGGTTCGCCATCACTGACCTAGAATAATAGAATAACAGAGTAGGAAGGTACCTTGGAGGACTTCTAGTCCAACCCCCTGGACCCCTACTCAAGTAAGGGAACCCTATACCGTTCCAAGTGGCTGTTCAATCTCTTCTTAAAAGCCTCCAGTGATGAAACACCCACAACTTCTGGAGGCATGCCATTCCACTGGTTAATTGTTCTCACTGTTAGGAAGTTTCTCCTTAGTTCCAGGTTGCTTTTCTCCTTGATTAGTTTCCATCCATTGCTTCTTGTCTTGCCTTCTGGGGCTTTGGAAAATAAGTTGACTCCCCTTTCTTTGTGGTGGCCAATGTTCCCTGTAACATCAGAAAACGGTGCGTGGCAGTTAGAAACTGCCACGCGGCATTTTCTTTTCATGTGCGCAGGCGCGCAACCTCTGCCATTAGAAAATGCCGCGCGGAAGTTAGAAACTTCCACGCGGCGTTCTCTCATTACGTGCGCGGCCGAGCAGCTTAGAGGGAACAGTGGTGGTGGCCCCTCAAATATTAATTAATATTAATATTACACATAACACACCCTCCCAGTTTTTATTTTCCCCACCACAGTCTTTTGAAGTAAAGTGTGGGAAAAGGGATTGGCCCAAAAACCCCCCTCCCAGACAGTTAGCTGGGGATGGACTTCAGGTCTTCCTGGTCCAACATAACCACTAAAGATCTCCAGATCTCCTAGTTTCAGAGCTACAATACCGTGGCACATTATGGGGGGCAGATGCATACCAGCCCCAATGACAGCATTGTTTCCAGTGTCATGGTTTTCCAATAACTGACTCATATTTTTCACAGCTGGGCCTTCCACTTAGCTTTCCCCCACCACGGCAGCTGCTCCACAGTCCAGGAAAAGCTGAATTTAGCATGCCATGCAAACTGGAAATCCTAATTTCTCGTTTTCCTCAGAATCTTAAGAATCATTCTTGGTTTTGATTCTTAGTTTCTTTGAAGCAACGCAGTAGAAGCTCGGTTTGAATACCAACTAAATATCTTTCCCCGGGTTTATTTGTTTTTATTTCTTTTAGCAAGGGCAGTATTCGGGGGAAGGAGAGCAAGGGTTAATAGACTGCAGGCCCTTCTCTTGGCACCGGCATGCTGATTCATTCCCTTTTTATTTCTCCCCGGCCTCTGTAGCATGCTGTCCCCGAACATGTGAGCTTGTTTAGCTCTGGTGATTCACCGTGGTTTAGATTTATCTCAGATTTATGCAAAGCAAAGCTGCAGAAACCGGGCAGAAGAAGGTTTGGATGCTCTGTGCCTCCATCACTGTCTCTTCTCCTTCATTAAGAAGTAGTTGTTGTTTTGAATTAAGTTTAGTTCCTCTCCCAGAATTTTTTTTTGGGGGGGGGGGAGAATTCTGTACAATTAAAGATTGTATCATTGGCATTCGCAGTGGGAAGTATTTGCAGGGCTCTCCAACCTTGGCAACTTTAAGACTTGTGGACTTCAACTCCCAGAGTTCCTCAGCCAGCTGGCTGAGGAACTCTGGGAGTTGAAGTCCACAAGTCTTAAAGTTGCCACGGTTGGAGACCCCTGTGCTAGGGGATTTTCAGAAAAGCAGAGCTTATTTTATGAAAAGAAAAGTGGACAAAAAGCTTCCCAACTTAAATGGTGAAGTAGGAAAATAGTCTATATATTCTGACAGGAAATACTGTAAAATATATTATATAGCGTTCTTAATGTTCATCTGTGTATGTATTTTGTATTTGTTCAATTTGATGTTTTGTCTTACTATCTTTTGCTTTTATTTATTTGTTTTTGTTTGTCATTTTTGTATTTATAGTGTTCTTAATGTTCATCTTTGTATGTATTTTGTATTTGTTCCATTCGATGTTTTGTCTTACTGTCTTTTACTTTTATTTATTTATTTTTGTTTTTCTTTTTTGTATTTTGTATTTGTGTTTTTTAACATTGGGAAATTAATGAAAACTATTTAAAAAAACACAGCTTGGACAAATGAGGGAAAATTTGGAAGCTCCTCAGATTCTTGAAAACGATTCCACCTAAAATAAACTCAACTAAACTCTACACTTTGGTGCTGAATATTTTTAGACTCTGGTTTTCTAAATTCCTGCGCCAGAAAGCGTAATAGGGTGGCTACAGGAAGGAAATGTGTAGTTGTCTAAAAGGAGACGGACAAATAGGAAAAGCTCACATTTCATTCAGAAATCTTTGAACCTCAGATGGATGTAGAACGGCTGTGAATTGTCTTCTTTTCAAATTTCTGCTGTTCTTAAAAGAAGCAATGTTGGAGATTTTGGCTGTGAATTTTAGCAAAGCTGAACTCCAGGAAAACTGTTGGAATTATCAGTGGGACTCCAGGAAGCTTTGGAGACAACGTGGTATGTTCTTGCTCATGTACTGAGTAATCATTACTGACAAGATGTTGGGAGCTGAATTGTTCTGGGAAACAACGGCTTGTGTGAATGGTCTATTTTTGTGAACGGTGCCAGTTGGGAATCCAAAGGAAAGCGTGAACTGGGCAATGGATGTTCTAATTTGCCATCCGTTGTAGAAGATACTTAGCAATAGCAATAGCACTTATATGCCGCTTCACAGTGCTTTTACAGCCCTCTCTAAGCGGTTTACAGAGTCAGCCTATTACCCCCCAACAATCTGGGTCCTCATTTTTCCCACCTCGGAAGGATGGAAGGCTGAGTCAACCTTGAGCCCTGTCAGGATTCGAACTGCTGGCAGTCGGCAGAATTAGCCTGCAATACTGCATTCTAACCACTGCGCACCATGGAAGGAAGGAAGGAAGGAAGGAAGGAAGGAAGGAAGGAAGGAAGGAAGGAAGGAAGGAAGGAATAGCAATAGCAATAGCAATAGCAATAGCAATAGCAATAGCACTTAGACTTATATACTGCTTCACAGTGCTTTTACAGCCTTCTCTAAGCGGTTTACAGAGTCAGCCTATTATCCCCCAACAATCTGGGTCCTCATTTTTACCAATCTCGGAAGGATGGAAGGCTGAGTCAACCTTGAGCCCCGTCAGGATTCGAACTGCTGGCAGTCAGCAGAATTAGCCTGCAATACTGCATTCTGACTACTGCGCCACCGGGGCTCCGTTACCTTATGTTTGATGGCGTGGGAAAACATGGCCGAGTAATATGGAATAGTGGAATACCTTCCGTAGGGATGCGTCTCATTGGCCAGGTTGTTGGGAAGTAAGGCAGTTGTAGTTGCAAAGAAGGTAGAAATTGCAGGTGATATTTAACATAAATACAGAGTTGGAAGGGACTTTGGAGATCTTCTAGTCCAACTCAAGCAGGAGTCTCTGTACCAGGTGTGTCAAACTCGATTTCATTGAAGGCCGCATCAGGGTTGCGTTTGACCTCGGGGGCTGGGGTGAGCGTGGCCTGGATGGGTGTTGCCAGCTCAACATCACTCCTGAGCTCCGTTTTCGGCTGCGACGACCTCCTGCAATCCTCTGCCAGCAAAAACGGAGCTCGAGAGGGCAGCCTTCCCGAGCTCCATTTTTGGTGGCAGAAGCACCGCGGGCCAGTCCTTCGCTGTTCCAGGGTGGTTCTGTGGGCCAAATCTAAGCACCCTGCCAGCCGGCTCCGGCCCCCGGGCCTTGAGTTTGACACCCCTGCTCTATACCATTTCAGACAAACGGTTGTCCAATCTCTTCTTAAAATCCTCCAGGGTTGGAACACCCACAGCTTCTGGAGGCAAGAATTACTTAAGCAATTCACCTGAGTCAAGACTGGCCTGATGCCAACAGACTGCTCCCACCCGCAGTACCAGACAGAGAGACATTTAAGTGGCATTCGGCATCATATGTAGCCGAATTGCAAACATCTGGATTGTCTCCTAAGCAACCAATAATGGTTACGAACTAGATGTTTTAATGGGTTTTTTTTTTACGGTTTTTATGCTCTTTACTGTCTTAATGGGTTTTAAATGTTTTTTAAAAATTTAATAGTGGCGTATGGTTTGAATTGTGAGCTGCCCAAAATCCTTTGCTGAAGTGGGTGGCTATAGAAATCAAACCCAATCAATCAATCAATGACGGTTGCTGTGTCCCAGGGTCACGTGATCCCCTTTTGCGTCCTTCTGACAAGCCACGTCAATTGGGGAAGCCAGATTCACTTAACACCACGGGTGACTAACTTACCAGCTGCAGTGATTCACTTAACAACGGTGGCAAGAAAGGTCGTGAAACGGGGCAAAACTCACGAAACCAGCGTCTCGCTTAACGACAGAAATGTGGGGCTCAGTTGCGGTCATCGTAAGTCGAGGACTTGCCTGTACACTCTTGTGAAGCTGGTTGAATCAGTTGTACACATCATTTCGGGGTGTAAATTTTGCACTGACTTCTCTCCGGTTAAGATTATTGCAGTCTTTATTAGTTTAAGCGATGTGAATAGAATAGAATAGAATAGAATAGAATAGAATAGAATAGAATAGAATAGAATAGAATAGAATAGAATAGAATAGAAACAGAGTTGGAAGGGACCTTGGAGGTCTTCTAGTCCAACCCCCTGCTTAGGCAGGAAAGCCTGCACC
>JALIGW010000018.1:8584828-8917328 GCA_023053685.1 Diadophis punctatus similis
TTAGGGCACTTGGAGGTTTAAGGCAGGCATGACACAATGGCCAGCAGTGTTTGCAGTACTGAGCTGGATGTCCCAAAGGTGCTTTTCCAAAAAGCAACTGGACTTTTTTTCTTTTTTTCTTTTTTTCCTTTTTTTTCTTTTTTTTCTTTTTTTTTCTTTTTTTTCTTTTTTTTCTTTTTTTTTCTTTTTCTTTTCCCTTCTCATCTTAGAAGCTTCTTCAGTTCTTCAGATGGATCCTATATCCATCTTCCCTAGCTCAGCTGTGGGTCCAGCTTCGCTAGATCTCATCTTCTGAATTCCTTGGTGCTCTCCCTGAGCTGGGGGGGGGTTTCCTTGCAGATGTTTCATTACCCAACTAGGTAACATCATCAGAGCATTGATGATGCTACCTAGTTGAGAAACATCTTCAGAAACGAAACGTTTTCAAAGAAGAAAAAAAAAACCCCGAGAAAATCCAGTTGCCTTTTGGAAAAGCACCTTTGGGACAAAACCATGACCTGGATGATGGAGAATCTCCATAAACACTGAGTTGTGTGGATTGTTGTTCTGCGTTCGAAGTAGTCAATCTCCTACCTTTCTGTGCTCTGCTAGAGAAAATAAATTGGTCTGCTGTTCTCATGTGAATGTAGAATACAGCTCAGCTATTGGCAGACTCTGGGTTAAACCTGCCCAGGAAAATCAATCTGTTAGACCAGGAGTGAGCTATTAATTTCCCCAAAGGACATGCATGTATGCGTGTGTGTAGGCATGCACTGTTCTGACCTAGACTTCCTTAGAAAGCATGAAGCAGAGTCTTAGTCCCGGCAAAACCTCTTTTATTTACACGACTGTGAATTCCTTTCATTCACAGTCCGCAAGGCTTGGCAAACAGTCTTTCAGAGGAATATTTATCAACACCAACCTTATCTCACTTGGAACGCTGCCAGAGAACTAGTTTCCAAACGCAGGGCAAGGCAAAACTTAGCACAGAGTCTATTAGAGTCACAAACAGAACTTTCCACTCTTGAAACGACTGAACAAACTAATTGTTTCCTGCAAAAGCCCACGTCCAGTTCACTCTTGACGATGTGAGAATAAATCTCACAGAGGCGAAATAGATCGTTCTACCGGAATTCAGACATTAGAAATAAAATCGCAGTTTAAAAGTCTAAGTAAAATATTTATTTCGGTACAAAAACAATACATTCTGATTAATTACATGTCTGATATAAAATGCAACTTCCCTCGTCGGAAGCCAAAGCAAGAAGGATAGAACTGAGTTTCAGGAATGCACACATGCGTACAAGAACATATCAATCACGTGCTCAGGAATAAACCATTATATTAGATAGGGATGCATCTCCCTGCATATACATGTAACAGGCAATAAATCATACCGTGACAACTGCTCTTTTATTTCCTATGGGAGGGGCCAATCATCTCCAATGTGTGGCTTTACTTGACCTGCTTTCTTAGTTGTTCTTGTCTTCTGGCAGCTCTGCACATGCGCACACTGGGAACAGGCTCCAGCTGTTCCTCTGCCTCACTGATGTCTGACTCTGGAGGCAGCTGATAACTGCCAGATGGCCTTGGCCCCCTCTCTGCCTCCAACGCAGAGCCCTCCTCCGAGCCTTCCCCAGACTCCAGGACTGGCCCATGTTCCTCCCCAACTTCCTCACTGTCCAAATCTGCTCCCAGTTCCCAACAAGCACAGACACACACAAATAAATCGGGGAGGGGGGGGGAAAGCAGTCACCTTCCCAATAATCCCTCTCCGGTGCATGACCTCACATGCACCAGACAGGGACAGCCAAAGGGCAGGATGTGGCCGAAGGGCCATAAAATACCCAGGTCTGTGTTAGACAGTTAATTGCAACCCCTCCCTTATTTTCTCAAATTGCTTGGACGGCGGTGATGGTGGAATTTGCTTCTTTTCTGCACATTTTTTATTATTATTGTTATTATTTCTCTCTCTTCTGCAAGCACGCAGAAATAACTGTAGAGTTTTATGGGTTGCCATCTTTCATTGGGAGCACAAATGGAAATTAGGTGTCATTCCTTGCTTTTATGGTGGCTTAATCTGCTAGGTAATTTTCCATTTTAAAAAAAAATCAATGCATTCGGCGATTGTACACATTTTATAAACACCATTTGGAAATGTCCAGGGAAAATTTATCTTAAATAGTTAAATCAGCGATTCTCGAAATGTGTTCTGTGCAGCACAGTGGCTCATATGTTGGTCTCACATTCATGGGCCACAACCGGCATTCTGACTTCAGCACCCGCTTTCCCACATGCGCTGACCGGAGCGAGAGCCCATTTATCACCTTAGCCCTCACCTGCCCACATTCCCCATGAGTCCAACTCTCCAGGTCCCTATTCAGAAATAGACTTACTTAGCAGAAGGTTTCCAGATAATAGCTCAGCTAGATTGCTGCTTTCATTGCAAAGAAGCATGTCATCACCTAGGCAGAAATAATTTGCCTTTTGCAAGCTTAATATAATAGAAAATTGGAATGCAATGCAATAGCAATAGCAATTAGACTTATATACTGCTTCATAGTGCTTCACAGCCCTCTCTAAGCGGTTTATAGAGTCAGCCTATTGCCCCCAACAATCTGGGTCCTCATTTTATCGACCTCGGAAGGATGGAAGGCTGAGTCAACCTTGAGCCTGGTGAGATTCAAACTGCCAAATTGCCGGCAGCTGACAGTCAGCAGAAGTAGCCTGCAGTACTGCACTCTAACCACTGTGCCACCATGGATAGCACTGCAGTTTGCCAAAGAAGTCAGCACAAGTTGTTACGGCCACAGTTAGGACCGTTGCTAAGCAAGAAGACTGTACAGTGAGTCATTCCTGATTTAATGATCTTTTTGGCCACAGTTGTTAAGCGAATCATTGCAGCTGTTAAGTGAATCTGGCTTTCCCCCCAATGGCATTGTTTGTTGGAAGCTGGCTGGGAAGGTCATAAATGGCGATCACAGGCTGAGTCAACCTTGAGCCTGGGGAGATTTGAATTGGCAAATTGCAGGCAGCTGGCAGGCAGCAGAAGTAGCCTGCAGAACTGCACTCTAACCACTGCACCACCGTGGGGACTAGACTAGACTAGAATAGAATAGAATAGAATAGGAATAGGAATAGGAATAGGAATAGGAATAGGAATAGGAATGGAATGGATTGGATTGGATTGGATTGGAATGGAATGGAATGGAATGGAATGGAATGGAATGGAATGGAATGGAAAAGAATAGAAAAGAAATAGAATAGAATGGACTGGACTGGACTGGACTGGAATGGAATGGATTGGAATGGAATGGAATGGAATGGAATGGATTGGAATGGAATGGAATGGAATGGAATGGAATGGAATGGAATGGAATGGAAAAGAATAGAAAAGAAATAGAATAGAATGGACTGGACTGGACTGGACTGGAATGGAATGGAATGGAATGGATTGGAATGGAATGGAATGGAATGGAATGGAATGGAATGGAATGGAATGGATTGGAATGGAATGGAATGGAATGGAATGGAATGGAAAAGAATAGAAAAGAATAGAAAAGAAATAGAATAGAATGGACTGGACTGGACTGGACTGGAATGGAATGGAATGGAATGGAATGGACTGGACTGGAATGGAATGGAATGGAATGGATTGGAATGGAATGGAATGGAATGGAATGGAATGGAAAAGAATAGAAAAGAAATAGAATAGAATGGACTGGACTGGACTGGACTGGAATGGAATGGAATGGAATGGAATGGAATGGAATGGATTGGAATGGAATGGAATGGAATGGAATGGAATGGAATGGAATGGAATGGAAAAGAATAGAAAAGAAATAGAATAGAATGGACTGGACTGGACTGGACTGGACTGGAATGGAATGGAATGGACTGGACTGGACTGGACTGGACTGGAATGGAATGGAATGGAATGGACTGGACTGGACTGGACTGGACTGGACTGGACTGGACTGGACTGGACTGGAATGGAATGGAATGGAATGGAATAGAATAGAATAGAATAGAATAGAATAGAATAGAATAGAATAGAATAGAATAGAATAGAATAGAATAGAATAGAATAGAATAGAATAGAATTGGAATGGAATGGAATGGAATAGCTGGAAGGGACCTTGGAGGTCTTCTAGTTCAACCCCCTACTCAAGCAGGAGACCCTATGCCATTTCAGACAAGTAGCTATCCAGTCTCTCCTGTAAAACCTCCAGTGATGGAGCACCCACAACTTCTGAAGGCAAGCCGTTCCATTGGTTAATTGTCCTCACTGTTAGGAAATTTCTCCTTAGTTTCAGGTTGCTTCTCTCCTTGATTAGTTTCCATCCATTGTTTCTTGTCTTGCCTTCTGGTGCTTTGGAAAATAAGTTGACCTTCCCCCCCCTTCTTTGAGGCAGCCCCTCAAATATTGGAACTCTGCTATCATGTCTCCCCTAGTCCTTCTTTTCTCTAGACTAGCCAAACCCAAATCCTGCAACTGTTCTTCCCATGTTTTAGTCTCCAAGCCTTTAATCGTCTTAGTTGCTCTTCTCTGCAACTTTTTTCAAAGCCTTGAAAAAGTTTTTTTTTAAAAAAGTCATAATCTGTATGCTGCAGAATTTAAACTCTAGACTTCTTCCCTGTCCAAGTTGTTTAAAGCTGCTGGTTGGCTTGGTCCCTTTCATGTGCTCAGATAAAATGTCCTCTCTAAGCCCCAGAACTGCAGGTTGTTGCCTCGCCAGATTTAGCCCTTACAAGCCCTAAAATTCTGAAGACTAGCAATAGTGAACACCAGGAGTAAAATTCAAAACTTTTCCCTACCTGTTCTGTGGGCGTGGCTTGGTGGGCGTGGCAGGGGAAGGATACTGCAAAATTTCCATTCCCTCCCCACTCCTGGGGGAAGGATACTGCAAAATCCCCATTCCCTCCCCACTCCTGGGGGAAGGATATTGCAAAATCTCCATTCCCTCCCCACTCCTGGGGGAAGGATACTTCAAAATCCCCATTCCCTCTCCACTCCTGGGGGAAGGATATTGCAAAATCCCCATTCCCTCCCCACTCCTGGGGGAAGGATATTGCAAAATCTCCATTCCCTCCCCACTCCTGGGGGAAGGATATTGCAAAATCTCCATTCCCTCCCCACTCCTGGGGGAAGGATATTGCAAAATCCCCATTCCCTCCCCACTCCTGGGGGAAGGATACTGCAAAATCCCCATTCCCTCCCCACTCCTGGGGGAAGAATACTGCAAAATCCCCATTCCCTCCCCACTCCTGCGGGAAGGATACTGCAAAATCCCCATTCCCTCCCCACTCCTGCGGGAAGGATACTGCAAAATCCCCATTCCCTCCCCACTCCTGGGGGAAGGATACTGCAAAATCCCCATTCCCTCCCCACTCCTGGGGGAAGGATACTGCAAAATCCCCATTCCCGCCCCACTCCTGGGGGAAGGATACTGCAAAATCCCCATTCCCTCCCCACTCCTGGGGGAAGGATACTGCAAAATCCCCATTCCCTCCCCACTCCTGGGGGAAGGATACTGCAAAATCCCCATTCCCTCCCCACTCCTGGGGGAAGGATACTGCAAAATCCCCATTCCCTCCCCACTCCTGGGGGAAGGATACTGCAAAATCCCCATTCCCTCCCCACTCCTGGGGGAAGGATACTGCAAAATCCCCATTCCCTCCCCACTCCTGGGGGAAGGATACTGCAAAATCCCCATTCCCTCCCCACTCCTGGGGGAAGGATACTGCAAAATCTCCATTCCCTCCCCACTCTGGGGCCAGCCAGAGGTGGTATTTGCCGGTTCTCCGAACTACTCAAAATTTCTGCTACCGGTTCTCCAGAACCTGTCAGAACCTGCTGGATTTCACCCCTGGACTGAACATGTCTCGGAGAGCTGTTTCTAGCTATGACTATCTGGCCGCTGGGCCATTGGGACTTGTGGCCTTGCACAAGCAACCCAGAAAGACTGAATTAAGAAACCCAAGGCTGAATAATTTAAGCACGGTTTTTCTAGAGCATCAGTTCACTCCTCAAGAATAATTTTTAAAAAAGGATTTTACTGATTGGAGTTTTTGCTTAATATCTTCCTGGGGTTTTTTTGTCCTGATTAAGCAAATGCCCCTGAAAAGCCTCCGAGTGGAATATGGGGACAATTTCCTCTGATTCCAGAGGTTCCGACTGAGGGGATGTCTTTTTTTAGAAAAGGCATATGTCTGCAGCTTTTCCATCCTTCCTTGACATGTCATGTCATGTCACGTCAGGAGCAACCTATGAGTATAAATAGCAGATTTCCCCCCCTCCCCTTCCAAAAGCTCCCCTTTTGGCAAAGACTTGTGTTGAGAAGAAGCTATAGCCGAGTATGAAATAATCTGAATTGCATTCCGAAGAGCTACTGCCTTTCTTTGATCTTTGCATACGATGAATAGTAGTTTCTGAAGGCGTCATTTGTAAGGTTTGGGTGATCTGGATGGGAGGTATAGGGCAGGGGCGAGTTCCTAATTTTTTTACTGCCACTCTGTGGCCGTGGCTTATTTTGTGGGTGTGGCTTGCCAGCCATGTGACTGGGTGGATTGCTGGTCATATATTAGTTATTTCAGAGAGATGTTACTACTATTTTTGCTATTTTATACCTTACATGAAAAGCTTTGCATACAAAGTGTGTGTTACACCATGGCAACACAGCAACCTTTATATGCAGAAAACGCTATAGTTAAAAGACAAGCAAGTCTCATACAGCATTTTTGGTTTCAGTCATGGATTCCTTAGACGAAAATATTGAGGACTGTTAAAAGAACAGTATCTTTTAACAGTCCTCAATGTTTTCGTCCAAAGAATAACAGTATAAAGCTGTATAAAATTAACAGTATAAAAGGTTAAGCTTTTGGAAAATGCCCACTTTGGGAAGCTTTAGGCATTTAAAAAAATGGCGGCGCCCAGGCACTGGCAACCAATTGCACCGGTACTGTGACGTCACCAGCGGGCCGCTACCGGTACTATAGAGTGGACCGCACCGGTAGGAACCCACCACTGGTATAGGGCAACCCTCTATGATGATGGGAGTAGCAGATTTATTTATTTATTTTATTTATTTGTTTGTTTGTCAAACATGTACAAGATAGCATGTATTTCTGTAAACATAAACATAAGCAAAGTAAGTACAGGTAAATGAGGACAATAGGACAGTAAGACAGGGACGATGTCAGGGTTCCAAATAGCATCCAAAATTAAATCAGAGTCCGAGGCAAAGTATTCCTCAAAGTTCCAATTTATTAACAGAGCCATGTTGGCACATTTGTGAGAAACCCGAATGGTGATGATTTATGATCATCTCTCTCCTCCTTCGTGGGAGCCTTTTCGCTGTGGTCCTCTAACGGCCGTCTCCCTTCTTCTTCTCTTTCAGCCACACCCACTCTTCTGGTTCTATGGCCACTGTGCGGGAATGGTCCTGCACCCGCTGTACTTTCCTGAACCCCGTGGGACAGCGCCAATGCTCCATCTGCGAGGCCCCCCGCCAGAAGCCCGACCTCAATCACATCTTGCGCCTGAGCGTGGAAGAGCAGAAGTGGGCCTGCGCCCGATGCACCTTCCGGAACTTTGTGGGCAAAGAGGCCTGCGAGGTGTGCGGCTTCACCCCCGAACCTGGGCCAGGAGGCTCCCCTCTGCCAATCCTCAATGGGGTCCTGCCGAAACCCACCGTCCTAGTAGAACCCAAAGCCAGTTGCCAGGAGGAGATGCCCCAGATAGAGAGCCCAGTTGAGGATTCGGGGGGGAAGAGCCCCGAAGAGGCAGAGCTGGAGGAGGGCTGGGCCTGCCAACGCTGCACCCTCCACAACACCCCCGTCGCGAATTCCTGCTCGGCCTGCGGGGGCCCCCGTAAGCTGTCCTTGCCCAAGATCCCTCCAGAGGCGCTGGTGGTCCCCGAAATCATCACTCCTGCTGGTTTCCAGATAGCCCCTGCCATCGAGACTCCTGAGGGCCACCCATCCGCCAATCAAGGCACTGACCCTGTGGAGGAAGAGAGCCCGAAGATGCCAGCCTTCAGCCTTTTCTCCCCAGCTCTCCAGAACAACCCCGTTCCTCGTAGCCGTCGAGAGGTGCCCCCCCAACTCCAGCCACCGGCTCCGGAAGCTTCCCAACCGGCTTCTCCCCCAACCCCTGTACAGAAGGCCATTCGCTTCCAGGAAATGATGGCGACCAAGCGGCTGAGCGTGCTGGAGGAAGAGATGGACGTCAGTGTGCCGCCCTGGCAGTGCAGCACCTGTTCCCTGCTCAACACCTCGGGGAGTGAGGCCTGCGAGGCTTGCAGCAGCCAGAAGGGCAGTGACACTATCGACCTGACGGGGGACTCCGTCCGTTTTACACCTTGTGGGCCCTCCAGCCCTGACTTCACCACCTGGTCCTGTTCCATGTGCACCTTGAAGAACCCCACCGCTTCCCAGAAGTGCAAAGCCTGCGGTTCCTCCAAACTGCACGGCTTCCAGGAACATAGCTTGCAGCCGGACCCGGCTCCCAAATGCCCTGAATGTGGCTCGGAGAAGGGCAGATGTGTGGCTTGTGGTACCCGAGCTCCTTCTGCCCGCAAAGTAGCCCGTCTCTTCCCCTTGCAGCCTCCGGTCACCCCTGAGCTAGCCAGCCAGTGGGCGTGCCCTGCTTGCACACTCCTCAACGAGCTGAAGGCCAAGCACTGCCTTGCCTGCCACACTCCTCAAGTCTACATGGCACAGCGCAAGGGCATCAAGCCGCTACGGCGGCGCGAGAGCATGCACGTGGAGAAGCGGCGGCAGACGGACGAGGGGGAGGCCAAAGCCCTCTGGGAGAACATTGTCTCTTTCTGTCAAGAGGTGAGTTGACACCCGCACCTCTTGTTTGTCAGCAGTTGCTCCTAGAACACCCCCAGAACCCCACATAGAATTACTCCTGAGTAGTTTCCTTTAAAGGGCTACGATGGCTCAGCGATTAAAGACTCTAAGCTTCTCAGCTGGTAAGCTGACAGCCTGGGCTCGAGACCAATGTTCCCTCTAACATTGAAAATCACTGCGCGGCAGTTTGAAACTGCTGCGCCGCGTTTTCTTTTCTGGAGGGACCGAACCGGCCTCCCTGGATGAAGAGTAAGCTGGTGGGCAGCAGCCTTTGATCTCGCTCTCCTCTCCCTAGCAGCGGAGGCCGGATGGGGAGGCAAAGCCTCCGCCTCTCTTCGTTGAAGGCTCCTTTCCCCCACCCCCCACCCACCCCGATCGGCTGGTGATCAATGTTCCCTCTGACATAAGAAAATGTCGGGCAGCAGTTGGAAGCTGCTGCGTGGCGTTTTCTTATCATGTGTGCGGCCGCGCAGCTTAAAGGGAACATAGCTCGAGACCTGAGTGCCATACAATGGGTGAGCTCCCATTCCTTACTCCAGTTCCGGCCCACCTAGCAGTTCAAAACATGCCAATGCAAGTAGATAAATAGGTACCACTTTCCGTGGGAAGATAACAGCGTTCCGTGTGACTTTGGCATATAGTCACGCTGGCTCCTTTGACCAAGGAACAGAGATGATGAGCATGGTGCTCTTGAAGCCAGATTCACTTAACGACCATGTTATTAACTTAAGAACTTCGGTGATTCACTGAACAGCTGTGGCAAGAAAAGTCATAACATGGGGGCAAAACCCACTTAGAACAAAAATTTGGGGGCACAATTGTGGTCGTAAGTCGAGGATTACCTGTATTTCCAACGTAGTCACATCACGTGGCCACCCCTCCTGCAGGGCCCAAAAAAGCATGATTTCAAACCAGGGGTGGGTTCTACTTACCTTCCCTACCGGTTCGCTTCGCGACGGAAGTGCGTGTTTTGCGCGTGCATGCTTCACTTGCTCGCGCACATCACTTCATGGAAATTTATTTATTTATTTATTTGTTAGCTTTTCTATGCCGCCCTACTCCCGCAGGACTCAGGGTGGCGTACAACATTTTATACAAAAACTCCAAACAAAATTATTAAAAGAACTTAAAAACAATTAAAAATATAAATATACACACATCATACATACATGGGGGAGACATCAGGAATAAATCGTCTCAATTCACCCCTGCCTGCAGGAAGAGCCATGTCTTAATGGCTTTTCGGAAGGCCAGCAAGGTGGGGATGGTTCGGATCTCTGGGGGAAGTTGGTTCCAGAGAGCAGGGGCCCCCACAGAGAAGGCCCTCCCCCTAGGCCCCGCCAGTCGGCACTGTTTGGCTGACGGGACCTGGAGGAGACCCACTCTGTGGGACCTAACCGGTCGAAGGGAGGAATGCGGCAGAATGCGGTCCCGGAGATAACCTGGTCCTAAGCCATGTAGGGCTTTAAAGATGATGATCAGCACCTTGAATTGTATCCGGAGACCAATGGGCAGCCAATGCAGCTGGCGGAGTATGGGTGTTACGTGGGTGTATCTTGAAACACCCACCACAGCACGCGCAGCTGCATTTTGCACCAGTTGAAGTCTCCGAATACTCTTCAGGGGCAGCCCCATGTAGAGCGCATTGCAGTAGTCCAATCTAGAGGTGACAAGGGCGTGAGTGACCGTGAGTAGAGCCTCCTTCTCCAAGTATGGTCGCAATTGGTGCACCAGGCGAACCTGTGCAAAAGCCCCCCTAGCCACAGCTGTAAGGTGTTGATCTAATTTTAGCTGTGGATCTAGGAGGACTCCCAAATTGCGAACCCGTTCTGAGGGAGTTAATTTTTCTCCCTCAAGAACCAAGGAGGGACAGTTGTCATGGTCCTTAGGAGGCAATATCCAGAGCCACTCAGTCTTGTCGGGGTTGAGTCTAAGTCTGTTCCTCCCCATCCAGATCCTAACGTCGTCCAGGCACTGGCACATCACATCAAATGACCCTCTGCGCATGTGCAGAAGCCTTTGCGCATGCGCAGAGGGGTTTTTTGTGTCGACCAGCGGACCGGTTCGGGAGCACCGGTCATCGCTGCCGGTTCGGCGAGCGGCGGCAAATTTCCACTACTGGTTCTAAAGAACCAGTCCAAACCGGCAGCAACCCATTACTGGTCCATACACCTGGCAGAAAAAAGACTCCCATAACCTTTTGTTTCAGACCCACTGTGCTTTGGGGCCTGTAAATAAAAGGACCCCAAGCTCCATCGGATAGACGTTTCATGTCTCTGTCCCAGTCTCTGCCAGACATACAGTAGCTTTTCAGAGCTAGCCTGCCTGCCAGCCTCTGACTGTTTTGGGAGAAGCCAGATCCCAGACTTATTAATAACTAACCGTACAGAAGCTTTAATGATCAAGGGCTGTTTTATTTCTCCAGTTGCCTCTGGCAAATGAAGCCACATCAAGCGACGTCTCTGGGAGGGGGGGGAAAATACTATCTGTCCAGCTTCAAAAGGAGCTGCGCTGGCGAAGAGCGGGTGGCCCTCGCATGGGGCATTTCCTTTGCTAGCCGAATGACGGAGTTGGCATTTTCGAGTTGATTCTTTGTTCTGCCTGCCTGAAAGAGAGTTCTCCCTTGCCTTTGCGGTGCAGTGCAGTGCATGGAGAGGAAAATGGTGGTTAAGCAGGCGTTCGTAGAGTGGTAGAATTATGGGGCTGTAAAGGGACCTTGGAGCAGGGGTGAAATGTTACCAGTTCTGCCCGGTACGAGCGTACCTGTAGCAGCAGCTGCCGGTGGTTCGGAGAACCGGTAGCGACGGCAGCGCAAGGCTCCACCCACTCACCCGGACGTCGCCATTTTCTTTTTTTTAACCCTCTGCGCATGCGCAAAGTGTTCTGCGCATACGCAGTGGATGAAAAAGCGCACGCGCAAAGCGTGCACTTCCGAACCGGTAGGGAAGGTAAGTAGATTTCACCGCTTCATTGGAGGTATCCTAATCCACAGGTTTCCAACTTTGGCAACGTTAAAAGACTTGTGGACTTTGTTGGGAGAAATATCCATCTGGTTCAGTTCCAAGCCAGGGGATAAAATGGAGGCTGGAAGCTGATTGGAAAGTTTGGGTCCATTTATTGATGAAGCAGAACCACCAAGCACGTGTGATTCCGGGCAGCTGAGCACATGGAGTTGAGAGTGAGGGGTTTTTATAACTTCTCTTGGGCTTTCCACTTGAACTTCCTGTTCCTGTGCAAGAACATGTATTCTATTGGCTGTTGACAGACTCCCATGGGGCCATGCAGGGGTTATGTAGGGGTCATACCCCGCTCTATAGGCAAAGTACAAATCCTAGGAGTTTGTCTGAGCTATGTTTGGTTGAAGTTTGGGCTGATGCAATGAAGGGGCTTGTTGGGCAATTCCTATTGAAGCTGAGTGCTAACTCTACCTTTGTTCAGACCTTGCTGCAGGGAATTTCGATATTTTTTATATACTGATTTGTTTATATTCTGTTGTTAGCCGCCCAGAGTCCTCCGGGAGTTGGGCAGCATATAAATATGAACAAACAAACAAACAAACAAACAAATAAATAAATTTGATTATGAATAGAGCTATCTATCTATCTCTTCGTCTCTTAAGTGCTGACATCTGCTGAGGGCTATTAAGAGTGAGTCTACTTCCTGCTTCTATAAAAACCCCATGTTTCTCCATTTCTCATCCAGGGAAATATAATATTCTGCCTTTTTAATATTTCCTAAAATACTTCATTCTTCTAGGAGAGGGATGGGCACTAACTTTCTACAACTTCAACTCTCAGAATTCCTCAGCCAGCTAATCAAGGAGCGATCCAACCTAGAACTTTAAGGAGAAATCTCCTGACCGTGAGAACAATTAACCAGTGGAACGACTTGCCCTCCAGAAGTTGTGGATGCTCCATCACTGGAGGTTTTTAAGAAGAGACTGGACAGCCACTTTGTCTGAAACGGTCTAGGGCCATGATGGCGAACCTATGGCACATGTGCCGGAAGTGGCATGCAGAGCCATGTCTCCGGGCACGCCAGCCGTTACCTGTTGCTCTTCGGGCGCATGCACGCCAGCCAGCTGATCTTCGCGCACGCGGGAAGACCAGAAACCGGAAGAGCAGCTGAGCTTCTGGTTTCTGGTGCGTGCATGAGCACTGGCCAGCTAGTCTTCACGCACACATGTGTGCCAGAAACCGGAAGACCAGGTGGCCAGCACGCATGCACGTGCCAGAAACCAGAAGCTCAGCTTCCCAGCGTCGCCGGGGAGCTGCTCTTCCGGTTTCTGGTGCTCCCGCGCACCAGGGAGCTGCTCTTCCGGTTTCTGGTCTCCCACGCACCAGGGAGCTGCTCTTCCGGTTTCCGGTCTCCCGCGCACCAGGGAGCTGCTCTTCCGGTTTCCGGTCTCCCGCGCACCAGGGAGCTGCTCTTCCGGTTTCCGGTCTCCTGCGCACCAGGGAGCTGCTCTTCCGGTTTCCGGTCTCCCGCGCACCAGGGAGCTGCTCTTCCGGTTTCCGGTCTCCCGCGCACCAGGGAGCTGCTCTTCCGGTTTCTGGTGCTCCCGCGCACCAGGGAGCTGCTCTTCCGGTTTCCGGTCTCCTGCGCACCAGGGAGCTGCTCTTCCGGTTTCCGGTCTCCCGCGCACCAGGGAGCTGCTCTTCCGGTTTCCGGTCTCCCACGCACACACCGGGGAGCTGCTCTTCCAGTTTCCGGCGCTTCCCTCCACCCACGCCCGCTCCTGTTTCGGCACTCAGTGCTGAAAAGGTTCGCCAACACTGGTCTAGGGTTTCCTGCTTAAGCAGGGGGTTGGACTAGAAGACCTCCAAGGTCCCTTTCAACCGTTAAGTCTCCGGGAGCTCAACCAGTGTCCTGCACACGCCATGAGAGAGAACCTGTTTTGAGGCTGTTGTACAGCTTAAATCTTTCATGTACTTGAAAAATGTCACTATATATCCTTCGGTGATCTTTTCCCAGGACTAAACATACTCAAATTGCTTTGGGCCTCTCCTTCAAAGATCTATTTCCAGGCCTCTGATCATCAGAGGTGACTTTCTCTGCATCTCTTCCAGTAAGAATAGCACCCAGAAATGGGATCAGAGCTATCATTAGTCATTTAAAAGATGGTTCAATTTTTAATTTAATTTAACAACTTTAATCTAATTTACAGCAATTCTCATTAAAAGAGCTCTCCGAGCTGTTTACAATTAACATACGATTGCGGTATAAAAAAACAGTAGGTTAAAATGATAATCAGTGAATAAACAAAGCAAACAGTGAATCAAAACATATATTTAGTGCAAAAACGCAAAATAAAACAGTGAGATAAATATCAAAACAGGACCAAAAAGAAAAAGTAGGAGTTGGGGGAAAAAAACAAAACCACAGTGGCACTGACACATTTATTGCAAGTCCTAAGTGAATTAAAAAGTCAATTGTGTTTCAGTATAAAGCTCATAGATCGAGTGGTGCGGTGGCCTAGAGGTGGAGCTCTCGCCTCACAATCAGGAGGCTGTGAGTTCGATCCTACATAGAGGCAGATATTTCTCTCTCTGAACACACTGAGAATATATCTGCTGGGAAAAAAACCTCCGCATTGGCAACAGGAAGGGCATCCGGCCAGTAAACACTCAGGTCCATTCAGTTGCCCAGACTCCACCCTGCAAGGGATTATGGGGTTGTTAAAAGAGGATGATGATGATAAAGCTCATAGAGTCCCCCCAAAAAACCCAGAACATTTGATATAAAAGTGCAGTAAAATTAATACACAGGGAAATAGCAGCCGAGAGAGCAAACAGGCATCTGGAACAGATCAAAGCCTCGGCAAAAAAAAAATTGATGAGAATTCATAAAAATATTTTACAATACAGCACACTGAAGTTTGAAACACCTTCTCATTCCCCTTCCCATCTATAGTAGTTCTTCCATATACAGAGAGTTCATTTAGTGACCGTTTGAAGTTACGACAGCACTGAAAGAAGGGACAGTTTGGAGATTCCGGGTCATCCTTGACTTACAACCACAACTTGGCCCAACATTTCTGTTGCTGAGTGAGACATTTGTTGAGTGAGTTTTGTCCCATTTTGTAACCTTTTCTTCCCATGGTTCTTAAGTGAATCTGACTTCCCCGCTGACTTTGTGCGTCAGAAGGTCGCAAAACGGGGATCACATATTTATGCAACCGTCATAAATATGAGTCAGTTGCCAAGTGGCTGGATTTTGATCAGGTGACCACGGGGCTGCGGCAGTGGTCGTAAGTGTGAAAAACGTTGATAAGTCACTTTTTTCAGCGCTGTGGTAACTTCGAACGGTCACTAAGTGACCTGTTGTAAGTCAAGGACTACCTGTTTGTTGGGCTCTTGTTCTCCTAAGTCCCAATCATTGGTTATCTCAAAGGTGCTTTTTTCAAGAGGCAACTGGACTTTCCTGGTTTTTTTCTTTGAAGACGTTTCACTCCTCATCCAAGAAGCTTCTTCAGCTCTGACAGGATGGTGGGGAATGGAAGGATTTTTTTAAATTTTTTTTTATTAAATACACAAAACTATACAACAATACAACACTGACATACACAACAACAAATAAACATTTTGGGCTTTTCTGTTTAGCCCCTAACTCCAATAAGCTATCCTCGGAGCTTTACATAGTTTTAGTTACATTTTTTTTACCATAATAAACAACTACATCCGTATTATCTATATAGCCTTTTAACTCTATAATTTTTACATATATTTGTGTGTGTGTGTGTAACATTTTTTGCTGATAAATGAAAATAAAGGGAGACTATTATAGACAGACTCGACAGAATAAACATACATACATACATACATACATACATACATACATACATACATACATACATACATACATACATACATACATATAAAATATACCGTGTTACATTTAATGAATTTTTGCACACTAATATCTTATATTATTCAGAGTTGACAGATATACATCATATTTTATGCATTCCTTCTTTTTCTTAACCAATCATAAAATTTGTTCCATATTATATAAAAATCTGATTCTTGTTTATCCTTTAATTCCTTTGTTAATTTGTCCATCTCAGCACAGTCCATTATCTGGGAATGGAAGGATTTATACTCCTTGCAGACAGAGCTGGTCATTTGCATCCTTTTAGAGAGTCATTGAGGCCACTTGGAGATTTGTCTGTTTCCTTAGGGTCACCTGAGTAGTGCAAATGGGTGTGGAGCCTTCTTGTGTTCAACAGTGAAGGGATGCAGGGCAGAAAACATCCTGCAGAAAGCACAGCTCCACAACACAGTCCTTCCAGCGGTTCCAAGAACGCTCCACAATGTTTGCACTACTTAGGTGACCCTGAGGACACAGATAAACCTCCAGGTGGCCTCAATGACCCTCCAAAAGGATGCAAATGACCTGCTCTGTCTGCACAGAGTATAAATTCTTCCATTCCCCACTACCATCCAGTCGGAGCTGAAGAAGCTTCTTGGATGAGAAGCGAAACGTCTTCAAAGAAAAAACAAGAAAGTCCAGTTGCCTCTTGATAAAAAAAGCACTTTTGGGACAACTATGACTTAGATGACTGAGAATCCCCATAGACAATCATTGGTTATGTAGTAAATATTAACATATAAAAGATATAAAATTAACAGTTGTATTGTAGGTTAAGGGATATTGGAGAAATGTGTTGCTTGTCTGTCAACCTCAAAATAGATTCAAAATGGATATATTTAGGGAAGGAACAAGAAGGAGAAAGAGGAAGTAGAAGAGGGGAGGAGAAATGGGAGAGTTTAGGTAGAAGAAGAGAAGGAGGATAGAAGGAGAGAAGGAGAAGGTGTGTCACGATGTGAATAATTGCCAGTTGTGCATCTCTACTGTTTTCTAAGGTTTATTGTATTTCTAATCAAGCAGACATGTGATATGTTTTACTACGCATGCGTGCATTCCAGGAGTTTTGTCTACTCCCACTTCCCTTTCTTCTTCCATGCCTGCCCGAAGGCAGACGTGAATTCATTAGCTGAGAAGATGTAGCTTATTAAGGGTTTCTTTTTTTGTTACTTTTGTACTGAAATAAATATTTTGTTAATTAGATTTGAATCTCGGTTTTATTTTCTAAATACGAATGACTTTGAGGAAGCAAGATCCAAAGATCGCCTCTGGTAGGAAAATTCCTATCTGACAAGGTGTGAAGAAGAGAGATGAGGTAGAGAAGGAGGAAGGAGGAGGAAGGGAAAGTAGGTAGAAGGTAGAGAAAGGGAAGGAAAAGAGAGGGGTGCGATATGATGTGATATGGGAAAACTTGGTAATGACAGATGTATGATTACCATGTTTGTTTATTATTGTTAAATGGATAAGAATATAAAATTCATGTTGATTTTTGATAGAAATTATGGTATATGTATTGATATGGATGTGAAGTATGTTAAAAAAAATTGGGGGGAAAAATCATTGGTTATGTAGCTGGGAAAGGGAAGAGCTGAGGGTCTCACAGATGTCAGCCTGCCTCTCAGCTTATTTGCATAGAACTCCCACCTCCGTCAAGAATCGCCTTGACCTCTTTAAACTTTCTACCTGCAGAACAAGGTCAACTTTGTGGATGACAGCTTCCCTCCCGGTCCCAAGTCGGTTGGCTTTCCCGAAGGAGACAGCGTCCAGCAGCGAGTCAAACAGTGGCTTAGGCCTCACGAAATCAACTGCAACATCTTCAAAGACCGGTCGGTCAAGTGGTCAGTGTTCCGGACACCCCGACCTTCCGATATCCTGCAGGGGCTCCTGGGAAACTGTTGGTAAGAAACCCAAGAGCAGATGGGTCTTTGGTGTTACTTCCAACGACATGCCACGCTAGCTGTACATCACGAACCACGTTTGGCTCTGGATACATAGCAATAGCATTTTAGACGTATATACTGCTTTATAGTGTTTTTACAGCCCTCTCTAAGCGGTTTACAGAGTCAGCCTCTTGCCCCCAACAATCGGGGTCCTCATTTTACCCACCTCAGAAGGATTGGAAGGCTGAGTCAACCTTGAGCCAGTCAGGATCGAACTGCTGGCAATCGGCAGAATTAGCCTGCAATACAGTATTCTAACCACTGCAAATGAAGGAAGGAAGGAAGGAAGGAAGGAAGGAAGGAAGGAAGGAAGGAAGGAAGGAAGGAAGGAAGGAAGGAAGGAAGGAAGGAAGGGTAATAGCAATAGCACTTAGACTTATATACTGCTTCACAGTGCTTTGCAGCCCTCTCTAAGCAGTTGACAGAGTCAGCCTATTGCCCCCAACAATCTGGGTTCTCATTTTACCCACCTCGGAAGGATGGAAGGCTGAATCAATCTGTAGCCAGTCAGGATTGAACTCCAGACTGTGGGCAGAGTCAGCCTGCAATACCACATTCTAACCACTGCGCCACCAGGGCTCCTATTGCAATATCCAATCAACTACAGCAATAGCACTTACACTTATATACTGCTTCACAGTGCTTTGCAGCCCTCTCTAAGCGGTTTACAGAGTCGGCTGGCTTTGAAACGGAGATGAGCACTGCCCCCTAGAGTCGGGAACGACTAGCACGTATGTGCGAGAGGAACCTTTACCTTTACCTTAAGAAGCAAAATCAATGGGAAAGCCGGAGCCACTGAACAACCGTGTTACTAATTTAACAACTGCAGTGACTCACTTAACCCGTGCAGAAAGAAATTATTATTATTTAGTGATTCAATATTTCATTTTTATGCCAATCACCCTACCCTACGTGTCATACCTTTTAATACAAATGGAATATTATTAATCATGTTTATTACATTTAGCAAGCTTATATAATTCTAATAATAATACAAACATTTATGTTAAATTAAAATCTTCCCTTATTTGCTTATTCAACTCATCATCCTTCATTCTTTAGTTATTCAATATTTCAAAGATGTTACTTTTATGTCAATCACCATATTCAGACATTTTAATACAAATAAAATATTTTTAATCATATTTGTTACATTTAGCAAACATACACATATTCATGTTGAATTATAATCTTTCATTATTTATTCAATCAATCCCTCTTACTATTACTTCTCCTTATATAAAAATGTGTATTCTATTAATCCCACTCTCTCTAGTTTCCAAGCCTATTCTAACTTTGATTATGCCACTGCTGTATTTAAACATATTCCCTTTTTAACCACCCTCTCTTACCCACCTGGTTGATATTCCTGGAAGGCTGCTCTTTGAAGAGCTAACTGCTTTTGACCCTTTCGGTCCACTCAAGGTTGGTCAGGTGCTGCCACCTGCTGAAACAGCCCTCAGAAAAAAAAAGACTATAGACCAAAGGTGTCAAACTCGTGACGACACGTTGTCTTCATGTGACCTATTGCAACTTCCCCCCCCTTCGCTAAACCGGGGGTGGGCGTGGCCAGCACGTGACACATCAGGCCCGCGGGCCGCAGGCCCCTGCTATAGACAGAGGCTGCTCTCTAGTACCACTGATGAGATTTGTATGCCGCTGTACCGGTGAAACTTGACGAATACAGGTGGCCCTTATATATAACAGTTCATTTGGGCCTGATGTGTCATTTACTGACCGTTTAAAGCATTGGTCCCCAAACTTTGCAACTTTAAGACTTCTGGACTTCAACTCCCAGAATTCTCCAGCCTGGCTGGAGAATTCTGGGAGTTGAAGTCCAGAAGTCTTAAAGTTGCCAAGTTTGAAGACTTCTGGTTTAAAGCTACATCACTGAAAAAAAGTGATTCATGCCCATTTTTCACACTTATGACCATTGCAGCATCTCCAGGCTCACGCGATCAAAAAGTCAGAACCTTGGCAACTGACTCATATTTATGACGGCCGCAGTGTCCCGAGATCATGCGATCATCTTTTGTGACCCTTCTGACAAGCAAAGTTAATGGGACAAACTGGTCTCCCTTAACAAAGGTGTTGCTAACTTAATGGCAGTGATTCGCTTAACAACGGTGGCGAGAAAGGCCGTAAAAGGGGGCGAAATTCGCGTAGCAAATGTCTCACTTAGCCGCAGAAATGTTGGGCTCCGTTGTGGTCGTAAGTTGAGGACTACTTGTACATCAGATCTCCCAAGGTGGACATTCTCTTTCACCTGACATTGCATCGAGACCACTCAATGGTCTTAAGGTGAATCATATGACCAGGATCGGCTAGGGCAGTGATGGCGAACCTTTTTGGGTTCTCGTGCCAAAAGGGGGAGAGCACAGGGGGGGGTCACGCACACGTGTGCCCTCACCCATAATTCCATGCGCCCCCCCGCACATGCGCTCATGACCCCCCCACTCCCGGCACACAATGGCACGCCCATTTTTTCCTCTCCCCAGGCTTCAGAGCCTTTCTAGGAGCCAGGGGAGGACAAAAATGGCCTTCTCCCCTCCCGAGGCCCTCCGGAGGCCAGAAATGGCCCATTTTCCAACTTGAAACGGGCCATTTCTGGCCTCCCGGGGGGGGGGGGAGGCCGTTTTCGCCCTCCCCAGGCTCCTAGAAAGGCTCTGAAGCCTGGGGAAAGCAAAAAAACCCCGGAACTTCCGGTCCAACTGGAAGTCGGCAAACAGTCCGTTTCCGGCCTCTGGAGGACCTCCGGGGGGGGATAGGGAAGGCCGTTTTCACCCTCCCCAGACTCCTAGAAAGGCTCTGGAGCTTGGGGAGAGCAAAAAACGGGCCTTCTCCACACCCTACGGAGGCTGGAAACAGCCTGTTTCCTGACTCCCAGTAGGCCCAGAAGGCCTGAAAATCAGCTGGCCGTCGCGCACATGCGCACCGGACCTGAGCTTGCGTGCCCACCGATATGGCTCCGCGTGCCACTTGTGGCACATGTGCAATAGGTTCGCCATCACAGGGCTAGGGAATTCTGGGAATTGAAGTCCATATGTCTTAAAAGGAGCCAAGGTTGGGAAATCCTGCTTAATGGAATGTGGGCACCCATCTAGGAGCATTCTCATGAATAATTTCTCACAATTAGGGATCTTCATCAGATGCCCGTCTCTTTCAGGTTCCTGAGTGCGCTGGCAGTGCTGGCAGAGCGGCCCGAATTGGTGGAAAGGGTCATGATCACAAGGACCATGTGCCCCGAGGGAGCTTACCAAGTCCGGCTATGCAAAGATGGCACCTGGACCACCGTGCTGGTGGATGATATGCTGCCCTGTGATGAGTGTGGCTATCTCCTCTTCTCCCAGGTAGGTGCCATGAATTGGGGAAAGGGGCTGTATCAAGTATCAACTCTTGGGGAACGGGAGCTGAGAAATGTCTATGTAGATTCTCCGTAATCCGGGTCACGGTTGTCCCAAAGGTGCTTTTTCAAGAGGCAATTGGACTTTCTTGGTTTTTCTTTTGAAGATGTTTCGTTTCTCATCCAAGAAGCTTCTTCAGCTCTGACAGGATGGTGGGGAATGGAAGGATTTATACTCCTTGCAGACAGAGCTGGTCATTTGCATCCTTTTAGAGGGTCGTTGAAGCACTTGGAGGTTTATCTGTGTCCTCAGGGTCACCTGAGTAGCGCTAATGGTTCCTGTAGTCTGCAGTTTTTTCCCCTACTCCCACACCATTTGAAGGGTGTTCGTCCCAAATTGTCGCGTGGAGAAAGTGGATTTGCTTAAACCACCTCATTCACTTAACAATCGTAAAAGAAAAGTTGTAACTTTGAATACAGTCACATGATGCTTCAATTTCAAGACCACTTGACTTACGACTGTAATTCTGGGCTCATTGACGGTCGTACGTTGTGGGCTACCTGTATCATCACGGTTGAGTGGAATCTGAAGGACTCCAGGCTTTGGAAAGTTGTCTTAGAATGATGCAGAATTCCATTCCTTGAGGTGCGGAGTTCCACTCCTAGAGTTTTTCTTGCTTCTGATTATAAAAAGGTATTTCCTATCTGTTTGTGAATACCACAGTGATTTTGAAAGAATGAGGTTGATACCTAATGAAATCTCAGAAGACGAGGAAAGATTGAATGCAAAGGTATAAGGCTGAAGGAAAGATTGAATGCAAATGTATAAGGCCGAAGGAAAGTTGGGGAACTGCCAGCTAGGCTGGAGGGAGGGGTCAAGTGAGGGCCTAGCTTGGAATCATTGCAAGCAGTCTGGTGAGATTCTTGTAACATGGGCAGACGTCAATAAAGTCGATGGCTTTAGCTATTTAGGAGTAGCTTCAGTGGCTCGCACCTGACAAGGAGTGAGAAATCTGTCTGTTGTCACCTGTATATCCAACTCGGTGTCTTGTCTTCCTTCCCCAGGCTCAGAGGAAACAGCTATGGGTGGCTTTGATTGAGAAGGCCTTGGCCAAACTCCACGGTTCATACTTTGCCCTCCAAGCAGGGCGCGCCATTGAAGGCCTGGCTACGCTGACCGGCGCTCCCTGCCAGAGCTTGATGCTGCAGGTCAGCTCCACTAACCCTCGCGAGGAGGCCATTGACACTGACCTCATCTGGGCCAAAATGCTGAGTTCTAAGGAGGCTGGGTAAGACAAGGCAGAAGGGAGGGGCTTCCCTTTTCAAGGTTGGAGGAGGACAAAGTTCGTATCACGAGGAGCCCGAGAGAATCCAGCCCCTTGATCTAGTCCCCTTGCATCCCGGTTGAAGTACAGGTAGTCCTCGATTTACGACTCACAATTTTGAGCTGGAAATTTATCTGGCTAAGCGAGACAGCGGTCTAGTGAATTTCGCCCCGCTTTACCCTCTTTCTTGCCACCGTTGTTAAGTGAATCACTGCCGTTGTTAAATTAGGAAGCCGGTTGTGAAGTGAATCTGGCTTCCCCGTTGACTTTGCTTGTCAGAAGGTCCCAAAAGGGTATATGCCAGTTGCCAAGCGTCCAAATTTTGATCACATGACTGTGGAGATGCTACAACGGTCATAAGGAGCCGCTGTGGCACAGTGGTTAAAAGCAGCACTGCAGCCTATTTCAGCTGACTGCTAGTTCAGCTGTTCAAATCTCATCGGCTCAAGGTTGACTCAGCCTTCCATCCTTCTGAGGTCGGTAAAATGAGGACCCAGATTGTTGGGGGCAATATGCTGAACTCTGTAAACCGCTTAGAGAGGGCTGTAAAGCACTATGAAGCGGTATATAAGTCTAAGTGCTATTGCTAAGTGCTATAAGTGTGGAAAAATGGCCATAAGTTACTTTTTTTTTCTCCAATGCTGTTGTAACTTTGAACAGTTATTAAATGAACTGTTGTAAGTCAAGGACTAACTGTAGTTCACCACCCGGATCAGGGAGTGCAAGATGGACTCTTCCCCTGGGGTGTCCCCTCAAAAGGAAAACCTATTTCCACCAGGTCAGAGGTCTTCAAACTTGGCAACTTTAAGACTTGTGGACTTCAACTCCCAGAATTCTCTAGCCAGCTATGCTGGCTGGAAAATTCTGGGAGTTGAAGTCCACAAGTCTTAAAGTTGCCAAGTTTGAAGACCTCTGCACTAGGCCCTTGTGTCAGCATCATTATGATCTCTCCCACGGAAAAATATATTCTCCAAAAATAGTATCACTTCCCCTATCCCAATTGGAAATGGGGCAGTCCCCTGTAGGTTTTTACCAACCCCTTTTGCCACATGTGTCGGTTAGTCTGAAGAAAAAGTCACAATATTTGTTGTTTAACCTTCAAGGGTCAGGGAAGCAGGACATGCCTCCATGATCCTGGTCAGTTTTTATTTCTAGTAAACCGTGAAGAAACTGAAAAAAATACAATATATTTCTGGAAAATGTAGAGGATGAATACCTAACTTCCAAGTCTATGGAGATTCTCAGTTATCCAGGTCATGGTTGTGAAAAAACTCCTTTTTTTCAAAAGGCAACTGGACTTTCTTTGTTTTTCCTTGAAGAGGTTTCGCTTCTTTATCCAAGAAGCTTCTTCAGTTTTGACTAAAGAAGCTTCTTGGATGAGAAGCGAAACTGAAGAAGCTTCTTGGATGAGAAGTGAAACCTCTTCAAGCAAAAAACAAAAACAAAACCCAAAGTCCAGTTGCCTTTTAAGAAAGCACCAAACTTTCAAATAAGACTGAAAGCTCTCTAAGCCACACCCAGTCCTGGTACCTTCCAGGTGGACTTTAACTCCCAGAATTCTTAGCAGGGGCCAAGATGGCTGTGGAACTGTGGGATTTGAAGTCCACTCATCTATGGAGATTGCCACGGTTGGCAAACACTGGCCTAGATCTTTGTCCTTTGTCCCTTTTCTCTTCTCTCATACCATCCCCACATTTTATTCCCATTTCTATTACTCTTCAGCTTCCTCATGGGAGCATCGTGTGGAGGAGGCAACATGAAGGTGGATGATGCGGCCTATGAGAGCATGGGTCTTCGCCCACGACATGCGTACTCCATATTGGATGTACGAGACGTGCAAGGATGCAGGTAAACATGGCTACCCTGATGATCCTGGTCGCTTTGCTCATGGACAGCTTGTTTGCTTTAAAATTAGGGGTCTATAGATTGAATGTAGATATTCGGCAGTTCGAATCTCACCAGGCTCAAAGTTGATTCAGCCTTCCATCCTTCCGAGGTGGGTAAAATGAGGATCCAGATTTTGGGGGCAAGATGATGACTCTGTAAACCGCTTAGAGAGGGCTGTAAAGCAGTGTGAGGCAGAATATATATATATATATATATATATTTAGTGCTATTGCTGGATTTTCTTGTTTCTTCAGCTATGTAAAGCTTTAGAATGCTTCCAGCTTCAAAACTGGTAAGAAGCAACCTAACCACTATTCACAAGTCGTGATCAGAAATAGTCTAAAAGAGATCTGTAGGTGGATGGTTCTGTGCCTTTCTTGATTTTAAAATATTGATAACAGAATAACAGAGTTGGAAGGGACGTTGGAGATCTTCTAGTCCAACCCCTTTCTCAAGAGGAAACCCTATACCATTTCAGACAAATGGTTGCCCAATCTCTTCTTAAAATCCTCCAGTGATGGAGCACTCACAACTTCTGGAGGCAAGCCACTGGTTAATTGTTCTCACTGTTAGGGAGTTTCTCCTTAGTTCTAGGTTGGTTTTCTACTTGATTAGCTTCCATCTTCTATTTGCTGGCTGTGTTTGAGTTTAAAACTGAGCCATGATTTATTAAACAAACCATAACTGCTTGCCAATTAATTAACATTAATCTGGGTAAAGGAATATTGACATGTGAATCCAACTACTGGTAAAATAACCGTCTAGATTGAGCAAGAATTCGCCAATGGGAAACATCTAAAATAATAATTTTTAAAAAATACCTTTGATTCCTGAATATTGCTTTGAGCCAGCTGCCAAATATGTTCAAACCACCAGATAATCAAGTGAAAGCAACTAAATCATGTAAGGTTTCTTAAATCAGGTCGTAGCCCTATTAAAAAAAATAAAAACAGCCACCTTACATCCTTGCTGGCTTTCAGCGGGGTAAGCTATAACCTTTGTCACACTTTCCTATTTAAGCACAGAAGGAATTATTTCTTTGCAAACACACTCAGCGTCCAATCCGTTGGAACCTAAGGCAGCGGATAAAATGGCTCTAATATTTGGAAGGCTGACGCTTATTCATTCAATCCATTGTAAACTCTTTAATCTACCAATCTTTGTACCAGTGGTAGGTTGCTACCGGTTCGGACTGGTTCGCACGAGCTGATGGCGGAAATTTGGCCCCGTTCGCCGAACCAGTAGCAATGGCCGGCTTGCCATGCCCCTGAACCGGTTCGCCGGTCGCCGCTGCTTGAAAGCGGTTGGCAACGAACCCTCTGCGCATGCGCAAAGGCTTCTGTGCATGCGCAGAGGGTCAGTACCCGGATGTAATTCACACGTGCGAAGTGCGCACTTCTGAACCAGTAGGGAAGGTAAGAGAAACCCACCCCTGCTTTGTACCTCTGTAAATGTAGGAGAAGAGTAGGCACAGCTGGGGGGGGTGGAATAAAGTGCATCATCAGCCTAGAATCGTTACGTTGCCACAAATGTCCACCACCTTCAATACCATTGACCTTTATCTGGTGCCAATTTAGTGTTGAACTTTAGTTAACTAGATTCTTGTGTATAGGTTTGAGCAATAAATCTTTCTGAACTGCAACTTAATGGATGTTCCTGATCCTTTGCTCCTAACTTTAATCTTGTCAACTGAAGATCAGTACTACATTGGTGCCAGATAAGGTGCAATGGAATTCAAGAAGGGTTGGACTTGGACTGTTTGTGGCAACGTAACGATTCTAGGCTGATGACCCATTTAACTCTGCCCTCCCAGGTCTGTCTGCTCTTCTCCTACAATAAAGAGCTTATACCTTACTCTTAGCTCAGAGTAAGAGCTGAGTAACCCATCTTTCTCTCCCCCCCCTCCAAATCCCTTTCAGACTGCTGCGACTTCGTAATCCCTGGGGCCGCTTCTCTTGGAATGGCAGCTGGTCCGACGAATGGTCCCACTGGCCCTCCCATTTGCGTCACGAGCTGATGCCCCACGGGAGCAGCGACGGGGTCTTCTGGATGGAATACAGCGACTTCATCAGGTATCTCCCAGGGGGAGCCAGCTGCGTCCCAGAGCTCTTGGGTTGCTTGGGTTCATCTGTGGGATAGTCAGGTTGTAGATCTCAAGATCAGAAGGTAGAAATGCCTCCTGGGTCTGTCTGGCTATCTACACACACACACACACACACACACACACACACACACACACACACACACACACACACACACACACACACACACACACACACACACACACCACTCTCTCTCTCTCTTTCTCTCTCTCTCTCATTCATCTATCTATCTATCTATCTATCTATCTATCTATCTATCTATCTATCTATCTATCTATTTATCTATCTATCTATCTATCATATCTCTGATGTCTATCATCTCTAATATCTATCTACCATCTATCATATCTATCTACACATACATACATACAGTACAAGCTCTGTCTATATCTACAATCTATTATCTCTAATATCATACATCCATCCATATCTACCTACCTACCTACCTACCTACCTCTATCTATATCTATATCTATATCTATATCTATCTATCTATCTATCTATCTATCTATCTATCTATCTATCTATCTATCTATCTATCTATCTATATCTATATATCTATATCTCTATCTATCTATCTATCTATCTATCTATCTATCTATCTATCTATCTATCTATCTATCTATCTATCTATCTATCTATCTACCTACCTACCTACCTACCTACCTCCATCCATCCATCCATCCATCCATCCATCCATCTATCTACAGTATCTATCTATCTATCTATCTATCTATCTATCTATCTATCTATCTATCTATCTATCTATCTATCTATCTATCATATCTCTGATGTCTATCATCTCTAATATCTTATCTATCTACCATCTATCATATCTATCTACACATACATACATACAGTACAAGCTCTGTCTATATCTACAATCTATTATCTCTAATATCATCCATCCATCCATATCTACCTACCTACCTACCTACCTACCTCTATCTATCTATATCTATATCTATATCTATATCTATATCTATATCTATATCTATATCTATATCTATATCTATCTATCTATCTATCTATCTATCTATCTATCTATCTATCTATCTATCTATCTATCTATCTATCTATCTATCTATCTATCTATCTATCTTCTGCCTCTATTGCTTTTGCAAATAACTCAAGGCTGTGAACATATCCAGTACACCTCCTTCCTCCTTATTTTCCCCACAACCATCACCCTGTGAGCTGGGTTGGGCTGAGAGAGAGCGACTGGCCCAAGGTTAAGAGATGTTGGTTTCTCTTGCTAGGTATTTCGACTCCGTGGACATCTGCAAGCTTCATTCCGACTGGCACGAAGTGCGTGTGCAGGCGGCTTTCCCCAACAAGGCCAGTGGGCCCATAACGGTCACGTCACTGACTGTGCTGGAGCGAGCAACTTTGGAGTTTGCCCTTTTCCAGGAAGGCAGCAGGTGAGGCAGAAGATCAGGCCAATTGGGTGAAGAACCGAGGCTCTAGCATAGGGGTGTCAAACTCAAGGCCCACGGGCCAGATTTGGCCTGCAGGGCTGCCCTGGAAACAGCGAAGAACCGTGCCACAACGGCCTCCTGTACCTCTCTGTCAGCAAAAATGGAGCCCGATGGTGCTGCGCCTGAGCAGGCCGCACGTGCCTCCCCGAGCTCCATTTTATCTGACAGAGGGTTGTCGGAAGCCTTCGCGGCCAAAAACGGAGTCCAGGGGGCCCACACCAGTGATGGGTTGCTTGCCGGTTCAGACCGGTTCTTTAGAACCGGTAGCGGAAATTTACCACCGCTCGCTGAACCGGCAGCGATGACTGGCGTTCCACGCACCCGAACCGGTCCTCCGGTCACAGCGGCTTGCCAAAAAAACCTCTGCACATGCGCAGAGGGTCGTTTCCAGGTCTTTTGCGCGTTGTGACGGGGGCAAAAAGCACACTTCCGTTGCAATCAGAACTGATAGGGAAGGTAAGTGGAACCCACCCCTGGGCCACACACAGCCCTCTTGGGCTCTGTTTTTGCTGGCAGAGGGTTGCAGGGGGCAGTCGAGGCCGAAAAACGGAGCCTCGACAAGTGACGTTGAGCTGGCCATGCCTATGCTGGCTACATCCACCCCAGCCACACACCGCGCCCCCCCCCCCGGGTCAAACACAACCCTGATGCGGCCCTCAATGAAATCAAGTTTGACTCCAAACTGCTCTAGCCCTTCCTGATGGTTCCACGTTCAACCATGGTGGTTTGAGGATCCTAGCTTTGATATATTTCATCCCAGGAGGTGGCTGCCTACCTTGGTCGTCTTCAGGGAGCAGGGTTTTTGCATTTTCATCCCATTCTCCTAAACCCAGTGCACTACTTCTGCACTACAAGTAGTCTTTGACTTGCAACTATTCATTTTGTGACCCTTCAAAGCTAACAATTGGGAAAAAAGCAATTGACAACCATTTTTTTACACTTAACGACCGTTGCAGCTACCCCCATGGTCACATGATCAAAATCCAGGTCCCATCGACCAAGCAATGCCGGTTGGCGGGGCCGAGAGGCAGAGCCTTTTCTGTGGGAGCTCCCTCCCTGTGGAACCAACTTCCTCCAGAGATCAGGACCATCCCCACCCTGCTGGCCTTCCGTAAAGCAATAAAAACCTGGCTCTTCCGGCAGGCAGGGTGTAAGTGAGACCAATCAGACTATATATGGGTCTCCCCCCTGGTTATGAATGCTAGATGTTCTTTTAACTTTTGTAGTTTTTAATTGTTATATGATTTTATACTATAAATGGATTTGACATGTTGTTAGCCGCCCAGAGTTCCCTGGGAGTTGGGCGGCATACAAATCTATTTAAATAAATAAATAAAATTCATATGCTTGGCAACTGGCCTGTATTTTTGGTGCTTAAGAAACTATAATCTTGAGGATTTTGCAAGAACTGGTTCCCAGTTATATTCGTATTCTCTAGATTATGGTTTCTCAAGCTTGGCAGCTTCAAATGGGTGGACCTCAACTCCCAGAATTCCCCAGCCAGCATTTTGGTTTCTCAACCGTGGCAGCTTTAAGAGAGGTGGGCGTCAACTCCCTGAATCCAGCAGGTGGATTTCAACTCCAGTGAGTGGACTTCAACTCCCAGAATCTGGCAAATCACCATTGCAATGTGAACTTGATAGCAACTTTGGAGTCTACTTCATAAAGACGTAGAAAATTGGCTTGAAGAACCCAAGGTCAAGCGCACAGCCCATTGCATCTCGTGTGGTCAGTTGCATCTAGAATACAATCTAGAACTAGGGAGGTACTAATACCACCACTCTATAAAGCCTTAGTTAGACCACAACTAGAGTATTGCATCCAGTTCTGGTCACCACACTATAAAAAAAGACATTGAAGCTCTAGAGCAGTGGTTCCCAACCTTTTTGTGATCAAATACCACTTGGAGGTCCCGTACAGTCGCCGCGTACCACCTGGTTCCAAAGAAACTAAATTTCCATAATTGTACCGTTCCTTTTTTGGCCCCGCGCATCCAGCAACTGGATTCTCGGGCCGCTGGGACCAGGTGGGTGGCGTGTGGCAACAGTTGCAAATCGTTGCCAGATTATCTTGTGTTAGGCAGTAAACATTTTTGTGAAGTAAAAAATAACTAACTAAAAATCGTTCATGACCCCGAAAGTGTTTGCGTACCACCTGGAAGGCCCTCGCGTACCACTAGTGGTACACGTACCACAGGTTGGGAACCACTGGTCTAGAGAAAGTGCAGAGGAGAACAACAAAGATGATAAGGGGACTGGAAACTAAAACATACAAAGAGCGGTTGCA
Source organism: Diadophis punctatus similis (assembly GCA_023053685.1). NCBI lineage: Eukaryota > Metazoa > Chordata > Lepidosauria > Squamata > Dipsadidae > Diadophis > Diadophis punctatus. Next base: position 8,614,895 of record JALIGW010000018.1, read on the forward strand.
GGAACTGAGCTTGGCCAGTCTGGCGAAGAGAAGGACAAGGGGTGACATGATAGCAGTGTTCCAATACTTGAGGGGATGCCACAGAGAGGAGGGGATCAGGCTGTTTTCCAAAGCACCAGAAAGCCAAACAAGGAATAACGGATAGAAGCTGACCAAGGAGAGATTCAACCTGGAAGTGAGGAGAAACTTTCTGGTTGTGAGAGCAATCAACCAGTAGAACAGCTTGCCAGCGGAAGTTGTGAGAGCCCCAACACTTGAGACTTTCAAAAGGAGATTGGATTGCCATTTATCCGAAATGGTGTAGGGACTCCTGCTTGAGCGGGGGGTTGGACTAGATGACCTACAAGGTCCCTTCCAACTCTAACAATAATCTAATCTAATCTGCCCAGGGTTTCAAGCTGGCTGCTGACTGGGAACCAGTTCTACTGGCAAAATCCTTAAAATTATGGTTTCCCAACCTTGGCAAGTTTAGGAGGAGTGGACTTCAACTCCCAGAATTCTCCCGTCAGCAGCCATCTTGAAACCATGGACAGATACAGTTGACCACCTGAGGTGTGATGGGCTGTGTAATTCTGGGAGTTGAAGTCTAACCCTCTTAAACTTGCCACGACTGGGGACCCTGGTCTAAATGGATAAGACGCGCCCTGTCTCTGAGCTGTACCCCCTTCCCTCTTGTCCTCTCTCAGACGCTCGGACACCGTGGACAGCCATCTCCTTGACCTCTGCATCATGGTGTTCCGGGCCACCTTCATCAATGGGAGCAAGCTAAGCCTGGGACGCCTGATGGCCCACAGCAAGCGAGCGGTCAAGAAATTTGTCAACTGTGACATCATGCTGGAGCCGGGCGAGTACGCCGTGGTGTGCTGTGCCTTCAACCACTGGACTGCCCCAGTGCCGGGGACCTCAGGCCCAGGTGAGAGCAGTGGGTTGCTTGCTGGAAGGTAGGGCTGAGAGGGAATAGAAAGATGCCAGCGTTTGAAGAAAAGCCCTCTTTAAGAGTCACGGTGGTGCAGTGGTTAGAGTGCAGTACTGCAGGGCTACTTCTGCAGACTGCCGGCTGACTGCAATTTGGCAGTTTGAATCTCACCAGGTTCAGGGTTGACTCAGCCTTCCATCCTTCCGAGGTGGGTAAAATGAGGACCCAGATTGTTGGGGGCAATATGCTGACTCTGTAAACCACTTAGAGAGGGCTGTAAAAGCACTGTGAAGTGGTATATAAGTCTAAGTGCTATTGCCCTCCCTCCCTCCCTCCCTCCCTCCCTCCCTTCCTGGGTGCTCAGTGGTTAGAATACAGTATTGCAGGCTAACTCTGCCGACTGCCAGCAGTTCGATCCTGACTGGCTCAAGATTGACTCAAACTTCCGAGGTTTGTAAAATGAGGACCCAAATTGCTGGGGGCAAGAGGCTGACTCTGTAAACCGCTTAGAGAGGGCTGCAAAAGCACTGTAAAGTGATATACAAGTCTAAGTACTATTGTTATGTCACCCCTAATCCTTCTCTTCGTTAGGCTAGCTATATCTAGCTCTCTCAACTATTCATCATATGGTTTATTCTCCAGACTTCTTATCATCTTTGTTGCTGTTCTCTGCACTCCAAGTTCCTTCAGGGCTGTTCGCATACCTTTGAACATTTAATCTTTGTTCTTTGGCAATCCCTATGTTGTTCTCATTAGCATCGCCATCTAGAAAGTGCATCTCCAGTGGTATATAAGTCTAAGTGCTATTGCTATTAATCGTTTCAAGGACTCTCTGCAGAAGTCAGTGTGAAGTGTTGGTTGTTGAACTGCAGCTGAGGAGTCCAAGGCTCAGTGATTCAATCAGCCACGGACACTCACTGGATCTCCCTTTAATGAGATCTTCAATACAAGAGAATATTTGTAGCTCAGGGTTGAGCTGGGAGGGCCTCAGTGCTCTCTGAGCTTGGTGGTTTTCTTGCAGACGTTTCATTACCGAACTAGGTAAATTCATCAGTGCTAGAAGGGAGTGGGGTGGGGACAGTGGTGGGCTGCTACTGGTTGGCCCCGGTTCGGGCGAACCGGTGGCAGGAGGCTCCGCCCACCCGCCTGGACGTCATCACAGACGATCTGCACATGCGCAGAAGTTTCTGCGCATGTGCAGAAACACCGCGCGCAAGCGCGTTCACAGTTCCGAACCGGTAGCGAAGGTAAGTGAAACCCACTACTGGGTGGGGCAAGGAAGAGGAGAAGGAGGAGTCATCCTTGGTGATCTCTGAGTTTGGCAGTTTTCCTGCAGACGTTTCATTACCAAACTGGGTAACCTCATCAGTGCAGAGCTAAGCAAATGAGATTTTCTCAGCGGGGTTCTTCCTTGTGGTAACAAGAGTTTTGAACCTGACAAAAATCAGAAAAAAATCCATCTTAATTATTTCCTTCTCTGCTTAATTTTCCCTTGACATTTGCTCTCTTCGGTGAAAAGGAACTTCTACCAAATAGTCCAGTGATGGTGAACCTTTTTGGCACCGAGTGCCCAAACCGGAACACGTGTGCACCAGAGCCCTGGAAATTCGAAGATCAGCTGGCCTGTGCGCATGCGTGCATCGGCCACCTGGTCTTCTGGTTCCCGGCACACGCATGCGTGCCGGCCAGCTGGTCTTCACATGCGCCGGAAACCCGAAAACCAGCTGGCTGGCACACCACCTGGTCTTTGGGTTTCTGGGGCTCCGGCACGCATGAAGATCAGTGCCGGAGACCAGAAGAGAAGCTGGTGATGGCACACGTGCCCACAGAGAGGGCTCTGCATGCCATAGGTTCGCCATCACGGAAATAGTCGATTGAATAATTCAGTGTTTTATGTTTTCCTGGGAAAAGTTAACCAAAGTTCCTAAGTGCTGAGGAGAGACCTTGATTTTTCAGACAGGGATGACTTTTGGATCCTCGTAAGCTCGCTGTAGGGATGCCAGGCAGGATGGTGTAAAGCTTGGGGCGCTGTCTCCTACAACTGAATCCCGCCATATCTCTGGATCTTTCCATCTCTTTCAGGCTCCAGCCCTACATCTAGCAGCGAATGCCCGCCCACCGAGGTTTCCAGCTACATCTTAGCCATCTACGGTTCCCGCCTCGTGATGGTAGAACAGATTGAGGCCCAATCGACCACGTTGGCCGACGCCATCATTCTCCTCACGGAGGACAAGGGCGAGCGCCATGAGGTGGGTGTCGGTAGGCGTCATCCTCTTGAGGAGACTAGAGTTTTGGATTTGAGTTTGGCTGGTCTGATTTATTGACATTAAAGCGATTAGAGAAGAATTTTTTAAAAAAAGATCTCAGTTCTCTTGAGGATCATTGAGTAGCCTGTTGACCAACCCACCCACTTAACTATAGCTTAGTCAAGGATGTCCAAGCTTGGCGACTTTAAGACCTGTGGACTTCAAATCCCAGAATTCCCCAAGCAGCTTGTTAGTTTAGAGAAGAGATATCCAACCATGGCAACTTTAAGACCTGTGGACTTCAAATCCCAGAATTCCTCAAGCAACAGCTTCTTTTAGAGCAGGAGTGTCCAACCTTGGCAACTTTTAAGACTTGTGGACTTCAATTCCCAGAATTTCCCAGCTGTGCTGAAAGAAAGCTGTGCTGGCTGGGGAATTCTGGGAGTTGGAGTCCACAAAGACGCCAAGGTCGGACACTCTTGGCTTAGTGTGATGGGATGTGAACTTCATCCCAACCTTCAGTCTGTTGACCTACGACTCCATCAGAGAAACAGGCTGATTATTTTTCTTTCTGGAACAGGGGCGTGAAGGGATGACCTGTTACTACCTGACCCACGGCTGGGCCGGTCTCATTGTCGTGGTGGAGAATCGGCACCCCAAGTCCTATCTCCACGTCCAGTGTGATTGCACAGATAGCTTCAATGTTGTGTCCACTCGGGGCAGCTTGAAGACACAGGACAGTGTGCCACCTTTGCACAGGTGAGAGCCCAGAAATGCAAAATAGCAGCGCAGGTATGGCTGGTCCGATGTGCATTCAAATGCTGAAGCTGTAGAACTAAGGAGAAGTAAGATCCCTAATCAGCCTTTTATGTTATGTTATTTTATTATTTTTATTTTATTTTATTTTAATTTAATTTTATTTATTTTATTTTTTATTTTATTTGTTATTTTTTATTTTATTTATTTATTTATTTTTATTTTATTATTTTATTTATTGTATTATATTGTATTGTATTATTTTTTATTATTATTTATTTTATTTTATTATTTATTTTATTTTATTATTTATTTTATTATTTATTTTCTATTTTATTTTTATTTTATTTTATTTTATTTTATTATTTTATTATTATTTTATTATTTTATTTTATTATTATTTTATTTTATTAATTTTTTTAATTTTAATTTTTTTATTTTTATTTTTTAAATGTTTATATGTGTGTCAGCCTGCAAATCAGGTTTCAGTGCTTGGACTAGTCCCTGCAGTTTCCTTGGCAAGGTTTTTCAGAAATGTTCTGCCATTGCCTATTTCCTAGGGTTGAGAGGGAATGACCGGCCCAAAGTCAGCCAGCTGACTTTGTGCTTAAGGCAGGACTGGAATTCACGGTCTCCCAGTTTTTAGCCTGGTGTCTTATCCACTAGTCCAGCTGACCTTTCATTTATTATATATTGTTATTATTATTCCTGGCAGTTTTCCTGGCAAGTTTTTTCAGAAGTGGTTTGCCATTGCCTGCGTCCTAAGATCAAGAGGGAAATGACTGGCCATAAGTCACCCAGCTAGTTAGAAAATCCTGATGGTGCAGTGGTTAGAGTGCAGTATTGCAGGCAAACTCTGCCCACTGTCAGGAGTTTGATCCTGACGGGGCTCAAGGTTGACTTCCATCCTTCCGAGGTCATTAAAATGAGGATCCAGATTCTTGGGGGCCATATGCTGGTTCTGTAAACTGCTCAGAGAGGGCTGTAAAGCACTATGAAGCGGTATATAAGTCTAAGTGCTATTGCTGTTGTGCCTAAAGCAGGATTAGAAATCAGGGTCTCCCAGTTTTTAGCCCGGTGCCCTAATCACGAACCAAACGGGTTGCTGAAACTTCATGTGAATCCCTGCCCTATTGCTAAGTCCTAATGTTCCTTCTCCCATAACGTCTATGGAGATTCTCAGCCCTCCAGGTCATGGATGTCCCAAAGGTGCTTTTTTCAAGAGACAACTGGACTTTCTGGTTTTCCTTTGAAGACGTTTCGCTTCTTATCCAAAAAGCTTCTTGGATGAGAAGCAAAACGCCTTCGAAGAAAAACCAGAAAGTCCAGTTGTCTCTTGAAATAAGCACCTTTGGGACTTCTCCCGTAATAAGAGCGTGGAAGAGAAAGGAAGACGAAAGAACAGATTCTTAGCTTCCCAAGTGTTTGATCTTGGCTTTCTGGGCACCGGTTATTCATTGCCAGAAAAAGTTAAGATCACCCAGTTGGCTTTGTGCCTAAAGGAGGACTAGAACTCACAGTCTCCTGGTCTGATGCCCCAACCCAGGGGTGAAATCCAGCAGGTTCTGACAGGTTCTGGAGAACTGGTAGTGGAAATTTTGAATAGTTCGGAGAACCAGCAAATACCACCTCTGGCTGGCCCCAGAGTGGGGAGGAAATGGGGATTTTGCAGTATCCTTCCCCCAGGAGTAGGGAGGGAATGGAGATTTTGCAGTATCCTTCCCCCAGGAGTGGGGAGGGAATGGAGATTTTGCAGTATCCTTCCCCCAGGAGTGGGGAGGGAATGGGGATTTTGCAATATCCTTCCCCCAGGAGTGGGGAGGGAATGGAGATTTTGAGGTATCCTTCCCCCAGGAGTGGGGAGGGAATGGAGATTTTGCAGTATCCTTCCCCCAGGAGTGGGGAGGGAATGGGGATTTTGCAATATCCTTCCCCCAGGAGTGGGGAAGGAATGGGGATTTTGCAGTATCCTTCCCCCAGGAGTGGGGTGGGAAAGGAGATTTTGCAATATCCTTCCCCCAGGAGTGGGGAGGGAATGGGGATTTTGCAATATCCTTCCCCCAGGAGTGGGGAGGGAATGGAGATTTTGAGGTATCCTTCCCCCAGGAGTGGGGAGGGAATGGAGATTTTGCAGTATCCTTTACCCAGGAGTGGGGAGGGAATGGGGATTTTGCAATATCCTTCCCCCAGGAGTGGGGAAGGAATGGGGATTTTGCAGTATCCTTCCCCCAGGAGTGGGGTGGGAAAGGAGATTTTGCAATATCCTTCCCCCAGGAGTAGGGAGGGAATGGAGATTTTGCAGTATCCTTCCCCTGCCATGCCCACCAAGCCACGCCCACAGAACCGGTAGGGAAAATTTTTGAATTTCATCCCTGCCCCAACCACTACAGTGCACTAAACTGGCTCTCTTTGATGGTTTATAGTGAGCTTAATCACTATAATTGTGGTGAAAGACACATTATTTTACTACCGGTTCTGTGGGCTTGGCTTGGTGGGCGTGGCGTGGCTTGGTGGGCGTGCCAGGGGAAGGATACTGCAAAACCTCCATTGCCAGCCAGAGGTGGTATTTGCCAGTTCTTTGAACTACTCAAAATTTCCGCTACCGATTCTCCAGAACATGTCAGAACCTGCTGAATTTCACCCCCCGGCTTAATCCCTGTGATCTCATCTCATTTTAGATGAGGATGTCCCCATTTTGCACCGTTTAGCAATTCTGCAAGATATCGGCTGAAACTTTTTTTTGCAAGGATTTTAATGATTGGGGTGGGCTGGATAAGTAACTCCTCCAGACTCAAGAAACTCTCTTGCCTCCCTCTCCCATCCTTCCCCCACCCCTCCACCTTCCCCTCTTCTCTATTTTGGTTCTCCTCCTTCAGGCAGGTCCTGGTGATTTTATCCCAACTGGAAGGAAACGCCGGATTCTCCATCACCCACCGCTTGGCCCACCGCAAGGCCACCCAGGCGTTCCTGAACGACTGGATGTCAACAAAGGGGACGCACAACCCCCTGCTCACCCCCGAGGTGGCGGGACTTCACGGGCCCCGGCCGCTATGACAAAGGGCCCCCCTTGACCCCCTCTTCTGCTTCTGCCTTTTTCTAGCCCCGCCTGTCTCGCGCATTGCCCCAGCCGTCCGTGCAGAGCTCGTCAGGATTAAGGAGGACCGACGAATCGCGGGTTTCAAACTAAGCGCCTCTTCTCCTGTTCTCTGGGGTTAGGCCGGGAGCTGCTCAGGTTCCCCTCCCCCCTCCCTCTCTTGAAAAACCCATCTCCCCTTCCCCCCCCTCTTTCCCACAGAAGATGCACTTTATCCAAAGCTGCGGTCAGGATAGGAGAGCAAGGAAAATTTTTTAGAGCTGGTGGGAAGGATGCCCCTCGCAGGTTCCAACGGCCTGAGCGCTGCCAGCTGCTTCGCGCGGGGACGCGGCTGTCCTTCCCTCAGCCACCAGATATCCTACGGCTGCAACAATATACCTCTGGCGAATGTGTCTGTCTGCCTGCCTGCCTGCCTTCCCTCGCGGTTCATGGCGTCAGCAGCTGAGGAGGGGGTGGGTTAGAGAGGGTGCTTTGCTCCCCTAAGGGAGAAGGAGATGGGTTTCGTCTCCCTTCTAGCACCGGTTGTCTAGGCCCGGGAGATTTACAGCAGGAGTTGCCCAACTCTGGCAACTTTTAAGTCCTGTGGACTTCAACTCCCAGAATTCCCCAGCCAACTTTTAAGACCTGTGGGCTTCAGCTCGATTCAAGCAAGCCATGCTGGCTGGGGAAATTCTGGGAGTTGAAGTCCACGGGGGTCTTAAAAGTATCCAAGGTTGGACACCCCTAAATTTTCCAGAGAGTTATGGAGCCTGCAAATCCACCTGGGTAGACCTGGCCCTGCAGTTGCCTAAGGCAGAGGTCTCCAACCTTGGCAACTTTATGAGGTGTGGACTTCAACTCCCAGAATTCCTCAGCCAGCCATGCTTTATCTGAGGAATTCTGGGAGTTGAAGTCCACACCTCATAAAGTTGCCAAGGTTGGAGACCTCTGGCCTAAGGTGAGTGACGTTTCATACTAGCCCCAAAGCAGGTTGCATATGATGCACCAAGCCATCGCACAAAGCAACACACGCAAGAAGCAGCTGTGGGAGACTGGTGGGCTAGGAGTGCACGTTTCCTGGAGTTGCTGCTACACAACGGAGCCATACTGAAGACATTGAGCTGGGTGTCCTTTGCTTTGGGACCTGCCCCTGGTTCCCTCCTTGGGACCACCCACTCCCACCCGGGGGCTGGACGAGGAACAAAGTCCCACCCTTCCATTTTGGTGGCCGGCCAGCTAATGCTTTATCCGCCTGGGAAGAGCAGAAGGTCTTAATTTGTCTTTGTGTTGTTGTGTCCTTGTCGGCGTCCTCTAGGGAGGTGAAGCCCGCGTGCGTTTGTCGGGTTGCAATGTCCTTTCGCTGCAGCTGGAGGCCGAAACAAAGGAAGTGAGCCCACAGGACCTCAGCCCTTAGAAAGAGTTGGGAGTCCATTTCCTTGTGCAAGCTCTCTAGCTGTTAAAAGAGGGAGGGGAGCACGCACACCCCAATGTCTGTTTTTGGCCCCTTTTCCATCCCCCCGAAGAAAAATGAGCCAGGAATCAGCCATGGGAGGGAGAGGAAAACAGATTAGAGACTGTTTGTCCCTCTGCCTTCCATCCTCCAGGTTTAGCTCTACCTGGAAGGTTGGCAGGTAGAGCTAAACCTGAAGGACGTGGAGTGAGTTGAGCACTTTTACATTCTGCAGTTGGACGCTCAGCCTCCCACAGAGGCCTTGAGAAGCCACCAGCAGGAGAGCCTTCCATCTTCCCATGAAAGTCAACTGAACCCTGCAGGGAGATGCTGGGCTTCCAATGGGTCAGTCAGAATGTTGGGAGATGGTCCAGGAGGAGGTCGAAGGGGAGTCGCTGAGCCTCATTCAAGATCTGTGGAGTTTAGACTCGGGAACAGGGTATCCGGGGCAGGGTTTCTAGGGAAACAGGATGGGTTCAAACCCAAGGAAGCAGGGATAAGCGTTCTTCTTGCCAACCCTCTTGATCTTAAGAGAGGATTGGAGGAAGCGTGGACTCAAGAATGTTGAGGAGTCAGCAGTAGCAGATGTTCCTCTTTCGGTTCTCTAAAGGTTTAGGGAACCTGGACCTTGTGGTCTCCTGTCTAGCTCACCGATTTCTGCCCCTGCGCTGATGAAGGCATCTAGAGAAGGTTTATCTCAAATCTGCTGCAGATAGGAGATAAGCCCCTTTCCTCTCCCCAACCTCTGTCTAGACCAGGGGTCTGCAGCCTTAAACACTCAAAGAGCCATTTGGACCCCGTTTCCCACAGAAAAGAAAACACCGGGAGCCACAAAACCTGGGTGGGCGTGGCCAACTCAACGTCACTCACTTCCACCAGTCACATGACACCCCCCCAAGCCACGCCTACCCAGCTGGTCATTAGGGCAGAGAACCGGTTAGGGCAGAGAACCGGTTGTTAAAAAACACCGGGAACCACAAACCCCTTTTGACATTCTCTCTCTCTCTCTCTCTCTCTCTCTCTCTCTCTCTCTCTCTCTCTCTCTCTCTCTCTCTCTCTCTCTCTCTCCCTCCCTCCCTCCCTCCCTCCCTCCCTCCCTCCCTCCTCTCTATCTCTCTATGTCTCCCTCCCTCCCTCCTCTCTGTATCTCTCTATGTCTCTCTCTCTCCCCCCCTCTCTCTGTATCTCTGTCTCTGCCCCGACCGCTTCTCCATCTCCCACCGTCATCCTTACCTTCTCAGGCCAGGTGAGGAGTGACAGGGAGGGGAGGGCGAAGGGCGGGACCAGCCAGTGGTGGGATCACCCTACAGGGAGCCACAGCAGAGGGCCTAAAGAGTCGCGTGCGGCTCCGGAGCTGCAGGTTGCTGACACCTGGTCTAGACAGAAATTGCCAGAGGATAGCAAGGATGGGGCTGGGAGAAGGGGTGGACTTGTGCCCTTCGCTTGAAATTCGAGGGGGGAGTGGGACTTCCCAGTAGGTCTGGGAGCAGGGGAGGATTTGGCCAGTTTGCTTGACATTTTTCTCCAGAGATTAGTTGGTGTTTAGCAAGACCAAAAGGAAGCGAAATGGTCAACATTTGGCCATAGTTGGCTTAACAAGTCATCTGGAGACTCATGCGTCGACTGAATCTTCTCCAGAGTCTTTGGTTTACCACATAGTACAGTGTTTCCCAACCTTTGCAACTTGAAGATGTCTGGACTTCAACTCCCAGAATTCCCCAGCCAGCAAAGCTGGCTGGGGAATTCTGGGAGTTGAAGTCCAGACATCTTCAAGTTGCAAAGGTTGGGAAACACTGACATAGTAGAACGACAACAATCATGGTTGTTGGAATCTCCTGCAGAGTAAGCACCAAACCATGCCAACTTTTTAACTCTGCGGGCTGGTCACAAATGGGACAGAGCCATAGAGAGGTGAATTAACTCAGGCCAGTTCAGAGAAGGGAAAAGGTGAAAGGATCTAGGTATCCTTAAAGAAAGTTGTGTGCCTGCTCCTGTGTAAATGCAGCCCCTGGAAATTAGGAACTGGAGATGTTCTCCTGCATCATTCAATTTCATCCTCCGGTGTCGAGTGGATAGATCCCCAGTTGATCAGAGAATCCTGCATTTTGTAGAATTGGAGCGATTCTCTGGAAATTCCCCACCCCCCAAAGAAAATTGATGGGGATGGAAACTTTTGGCCACACAGATGACAAAAGATGTGGACATCATTCTAGAGCAAAGTGACAGCTCTGTGTTCAGAAAAAAAGCCAGAATTTCAGTCTTCTAGCACTTGCTTTGGGGGAAATGTGGTTTAATGGCCTTTAATGGCAGGTGGCCACGGGCTGGGGAGGGGCATTGGGAACGGGTGGAGTGGGGCGAGGTTATGAACACCTTTCTAGGAAATCTGACCAGCTGGTTTTGCTCACCTGTCCATCCAAAGCGTCACGGCCAGCAACGCCATCCTTCCAAAGTTTTGATACCCCTTCAGGCGGCGAGAGTTGGTTGAACTGAAATTTCCTGGCTGCAGGAAGGACTTGACCTGAGTGGTGCACTAGTGGCCTAGAGGTGGAGCTCTCGCCTCACAATCAGGAGGCTGTGAGTTCGATCCTAGGCAGAGGCAGATATTTCTCTCTCTGGGCACGCTGAGAATATATCTGCTGAACAAAACTCCGCATTGGCGACAGGAAGGGCATCCGGCCAGTAAACACTCCGCTCCATTCAGTTGACCAGACTCCACCCCGATGCAAGGGATTATGGGGTCATTAAAAGAAGACGATGAGGAAGGACTTGACCTGGGATTATGACTCTTCTCTCTCTCTTCCGTGGAGAGCTCAAGACAGCCTCCATGTGTTTTAATAGCCATTCTTCTTCCCTTGAAGAACCTTGAGCAGGGTGGGGCGGTGGGTAGGAATGTTTAGCAATTAACATTGATGTCAAAACAGATTTGTTTGCAAATATGCCATAAACTCTCAGGAGGGAGGGAGGGAGAAGGGCTTTGACGTGTAGGACATGGCATCAACATCGTATGGAAAGCTCCAGAAGAACAGGGTATGCCTGAACAGAGGGCTAATATGGCATTGCCAGGACTTGGGGAATGAAGCAGCAATGCCAATCTTTTATCATTATCTTCCTACCTGTAACATTTGTTCCTCACCCATATTCAGGTAGCAGTGGAGAGGAAGCTTAATCTCCTCTCCCTGTTTGTTCCTTCTGCTCCTTTGCCCTCTTCACGTTGGCTCCCAAGCCAACTTCCATCCTGCCTGCTTTTCCATTGTCCCCGGGCTAACAGAAATGGCCCACTTCTTCCTCATTTATTTGTTTGGATTCCGTCCGAAAATTCCGTCAGCCATTTCTGCTTTCTTAATTTTTTTCCTTTTCGTGTCTAATGTTACGTGTGTGTGTGTGTCTTTCGGTTCACTCTCACTGAGCTGTGAATAATTTTTAATCATGTAAATATTGGGCACCTCTTTAAGAAAAAGCATAGGATATTTTATCAAATTGTAAATCAAATCTGTAATCAGTTCCCTGTATAATATGAATTATCCCATGAGTGGTTTTAAAGCTCAGGTTCCAAAGGACCAAATAACAATTAAAAAGTTGGTTTTTTTTTTTAATTGTTTGCCTTGCTCAACAAGTTTGTGGGGGGGATGCAGATGTTGAAAGAGTGAAAAGGGTACGTTTACATAATTTTTCTCCACTGAGGTGTTTGGGAGATGTTCAGTTACAATTTCCATCGCCTTTAATCAGCACAGCCAAGAACATTTCACAACCTTGCAGACTTTACACCAGGGGTCGGGAACCTTTTTGACTAAGAGAGCCATGAAAGCAAAAAATTTGGAAATTTATTTCAGTGAGAGCCATATAATATATTTTAAAAGTGAATTCAACTAAATGTCAGTATAATAAGCCTCTGAATTTATTCTTTTAAATAATGTTGTTATAACACTCACCATTAATGCGACTTCTGGTGCTGCATGGATTTGCTGATGTTTTTTTTTTAAGCGGGACGGGGGGGGCGGGCCGATTCCATTCCTATACACATTTTATTTCGAATAACCTCGACATTTTTGGAAATTCCTACCGTATATTCCGGCGTATAAGACGACTGGGCATATAAGACGACCCCCAACTTTTCCAATGAAAATATAGAGTTTGGGATATACTCTCCGTATAAGACTACCCCTCCTACCATCTTTCTTTTTCTTTCTGTCTTTCTTCCTTCCTAAAATCTTTCTTTCTTTCTTTCTTTCCCTCTCACTTTTTTCTCTTCCTCCCACCCTTCCTCTTCTTCTTCCTCTTCTTTCCTTCCTTCCTTCCTTCCTTCCTTCCTTCCTTCCTTCCTTCCTTCCTTCCTTCCTTTCATCTCTGGTCTTCCTTCCTTCCTTCCTTCCTTCCTTCCTTCCTTTCATCTCTGGTCTTCCTTCCTTCCTTCCTTCCTTCCTTCCTTCCTTCCTTCCTTCCTTCCTTCCTTTCATCTCTGGTCTTCCTTCCTTCCTTCCTTCCTTCCTTCCTTCCTTCCTTCCTTCCTTCCTTCCTTCCTTCCTTTCATCTCTGGTCTTCCTTCCTTCCTTCCTTCCTTCCTTCCTTCCTTCCTTCCTTCCTTCCTTCCTTCCTTTCATCTCTGGTCTTCCTTCCTTCCTTCCTTCCTTCCTTCCTTCCTTCCTTTCATCTCTGGTCTTCCTTCCTTCCTTCCTTCCTTCCTTCCTTCCTTCCTTCCTTCCTTCCTTCCTTTCATCTCTGGTCTTCCTTCCTTCCTTCCTTCCTTCCTTTCATCTCTGGTCTTCCTTCCTTCCTTCCTTCCTTCCTTCCTTCCTTCCTTCCTTCCTTCCTTCCTTCCTTTCATCTCTGGTCTTCCTTCCTTCCTTCCTTCCTTCCTTCCTTCCTTCCTTTCATCTCTGGTCTTCCTTCCTTCCTTCCTTCCTTCCTTCCTTCCTTCCTTCCTTCCTTCCTTCCTTTCATCTCTGGTCTTCCTTCCTTCCTTCCTTCCTTCCTTCCTTTCATCTCTGGTCTTCCTTCCTTCCTTCCTTCCTTCCTTCCTTCCTTCCTTCCTTCCTTCCTTCCTTCCATCCATCTCTGGTCTTCCTTCCTTCCTTCCTTCCTTCCTTCCTTCCTTCCTTTCATCTCTGGTCTTCCTTCCTTCCTTCCTTCCTTCCTTCCTTCCTTCCTTCCTTCCTTCCTTTCTTCCTTTCATCTCTGGTCTTCCTTCCTTCCTTCCTTCCTTCCTTCCTTCCTTCCTTCCTTCCTTCCTTCCTTCCTTCCTTCCTTCCTTCCATCCATCTCTGGTCTTCCTTCCTTCCTTCCTTCCTTCCTTCCTTCCTTCCTTCCTTCCTTCCTTCCTTCCTTCCTTCCTTCCTTTCATCTCTGGTCTTCCTTCCTTCCTTCCTTCCTTCCTTCCTTCCTTCCTTCCTTCCTTCCTTCCTTCCTTTCATCTCTGGTCTTCCTTCCTTCCTTCCTTCCTTCCTTCCTTCCTTCCTTCCTTCCTTCCTTCCTTCCTTCCTTCCTTCCTTCCTTCCTTCCATCCATCTCTGGTCTTCCTTCCTTCCTTCCTTCCTTCCTTCCTTCCTTCCTTTCTTCCTTTCATCTCTGGTCTTCCTTCCTTCCCTTTTCTCTTCTTCCCTCTTTCCTAGCCCTCAGCACCACAAGATCCTTTTTCCCAAATGAAGAAAAGAGTACTGGTGGCGGCTGCGGTCGTGCCGAGGGAGCGTACCGCTGAGAGGCATCTCGCGCGGGGAGGAAACTTTGTCTGGCTTGGCTTCGAGAGCGAGCAAGCAAGCGAGAGCAGCGCAGCCACAGCGGGAAGGGAAGCAAGCAGCCTGCTCTGCCACTCAAGCCAGCGGCCGCCGGAAGCAACAAGGGCGTTAGGAAAAGAGAAGGAGAAGATAGAAGTGAAGGAAAAGTGCTAGCGGCGGTGGCGGCGCTCCTCCTTCTCTTTTCCTAACGCCCTTGTTGCTTCCAGCAGCCGCTGGCTTGAGTGGCAGAGCAGGCTGCTTGCTTCCCTTCCCGCTGTGGCTGCGCTGCTCTCGTTTGCTTGCTCGCTCTCGAAGCCAAGCCAGACAAAGTTTCCTCCCCGCGCGAGATGCCTCACAGCCGCGCGCTCCCTCGACAGCCAGCTCCTGCCCGCGTCTCCCGCCTGCCTCTTGCCTTATGCCGCCAGCTGATGGTGGCTGCTGCAGCCTTCCCAGCAGGCGACTAGAGCAGGGCAGCATCGGAGCTCCAAGGCTCCTTCGGCCGCTTGGCTGGAGAACGGCGGGGATGCGGCTGCGGCTGTTTTTGAGCTCCCCCCGGCTCGGAAGTTTTAGTACCCGGCGTATAAGACGACCCCCAACTTTGGAGAAGATTTTCAAGGGGTAAAAAGTCGTCTTATACGCCGGCACATACGGGTACTTCCAAGTAAATGTAGATTGAGATCGGGCTATTAGATTACTCTGCAGTACTCTCCCCTAAAGATCTGCTGCGGGAAAAGGGATTTGGAGATCGCATCCGAGGCACTTTGCTGCCCACAACTTCATTCTCGGCAAAGCAAAGCTTCGCTCAGGAGAACTAAAGAAACCGCGAAAACCACCAGCCTTCTTCCAACTGAATCCACACCCGTTCACCTGAGCCACACAGTTTCTTGGCGATGACATCCAAAGAAATGGAAAGCGGTTGGCTTCGAAGTAAATTCTCATAGCCCACCCACCCCGCTCCAATTTCTCATTAAAAATTAACAGTCTTTCGCTACTTCGTATTGCTACTGTTGGGAGAAGGGGAGTGGGCCCGCCTTTTCGTAAACGTAGTTATCTTTACTGAAGTCCTGCTTCAATAGACCATTCCGTTCCTCGAGGACAAACCCGCCGCAGAGGAGATCGGTCCCGCCTTGTCCTTCAGGGTCGCCTTCCTTCAGGTGAGAGTGGACACCCTTCCGTAAGTGAGGCTTGAGGAGCGCGCTTCGGATCCCGGCTCGGGTCTCCGGCAGCCTCAGCGCAGCTGCGTTCATTCCCGGGCGGCGGACGTGAGGGGCTGAGCCAGGCAGCTGCGCTCAGCTTTGCGCTGGATGCCCTGCTTTTCCCGCTGGGCGCGCCAGCTCCAGGTGTTGGCTTTGCTCAAGGCGGATTCCCGCCACCGCGCCTTCCCAGGAGCCCGATCCCCTTTCCCGCTTCCAAAGTTAAGGACAAGCCGGTGAAAAAAGCAACAACATCATCAACAACAACAACAAAAACCCACGGTTTTCCTCCACTGCTTCCTCCTCTCCCCCGCCCCAGCGGCGACCAAACAAAACCACTCACCGCAAGCATCGCCTCGTTAGTTTCTCGCCGAAGTTCTCCCTCACCCTCTCTCCTGCCCCAGCGGAGCCGCCCGCCACAACAGGAGCGCACCGCGCTGAAGGCGCCTCCTCCCGCCCTCTGATCCCAAGGCCCGGAGGGGCGCCTCCTGCGCCGCGTGGCGGGCGAACGGCCGCGACTCCGTCGCCGCAAAGCGCAACAGTTCCTCTTCGCTTGGTTTGAGTTTTGACACAAAAGGGGAGGGGAGGGAGGGCGAGGGGGGCTCTGTCGTCTCGGCGAGTGTGTCTCCGGGAAGCAAACGAGGAGCGAGCCATATGCAATCATCAAAAGAGCCACATCTGGCTCGCGAGCCATAGGTTCCCGACCCCTGCTTTACACTATGTGGACTTCAACTCCCAGAATTCCCCAGCCAGCCAGAATTCTGGGAGTTGAAGTCCCCACATCTTAAAAGTTGCCAAGATTAGAAAACATTGGTTTCAACCAGAGGTGGTACTCAGCCGGTTTGGGCGAACCAGTAGTAGTAGCGACTTGCGGGTGGGGTGGGGTGGGTCTGCCCCACCCACCTGCCCCGGTGCTATGCCGTCCTATTTAGGCACATTTTCAAGCCGCACGTATGCGTGCAAGCCATGTGCGCGAGTAAAACACATGCACAGAAGGTCGTGCGCATGTGCAGAAGGAACGTGCGCGCTCACATTTGCGAACCAGTAGGGAAAGTAAGTGAATACCACCAGGGGTCGGTTCTAACCTCGCTGCCATTTCGCTTCCTCCTGCGCCACGTGGCTGTGCCTTGTGGCACAGTGCCAACAAATCCAAAAAAAAATTCAGAAAAAAAGCCAAAAAAAAAAAAGATGGCGATGCATGCACAGTGCCGGAAACTCGACTTCTGCGCATGGGCAGGAGAAAAAAAAACCCGGAAAGAAATTCCCCCCCAATTTTTTTTTTCAAAAAAAAAAAATCCAAAAAAAAGATGGCAGCATCCACAGACCGGCACCGACAGAACCGGTTCCGTGATGTCATCGTGACATCACCAGCGGTTTGCTACTGGTTTTATAGAACTGGCACGAACCGGGAGAAACCCACCTAGTTTCAACGACAACATTTGGAAGGCTACAGAGCTGAATTTGCTCAGTATAGTAAATCTGACTAAAACATGGGAAGTTTTTTAAGAATTCAGCTGGTCCCATCGTTTTATGTGAAACTAATGTCCCTTATTTGAACACGAAATGTGTCCAGCAGTCATTTTAGGCTTAGCAAGTTGGATGATTCAGTCAGTATTTTCCGTTCTCCCATCAATATTTTGTGTTATATTCCAAAGTGGAGATAATCCTTCAGTTCTCAAGAGTTCTCAACTGTATGTATTGCCTGCTCTACTCCAGAGGAAATGGAAGTGGAAAAAGGAGACTCTAAAAGACCATATACTAGAGGTTTAACATCAGCAGAAGCATTTCACTGTTCCGGGTGTGTGATACTTGAGTTGGCTACAATCATGTTCTTTTACATGGAAAACATAAAAATGAGGGGTGTGTGTGTGTGTGTGTGTGTGTGTGTGTGTGTGTGTGTGTGTGTGTGTGTGGAATCTGATACATTAGACCAGAGGTCTTCAAACTTGGCAACTTTAAGACTTGTGGACTTCAACTCCAAAACTTAAATCAGGGTTCCAACAAAAACCTCTAGGTCAGCGTCAAACAAGGGATGGAAGGCAAGCCAGGCTAGGAGGCATCAGAACAGAAGGCTAGGATGAGGGATGTCCCTAGGGATTCTCGGTCATCCAGGTTGCCCAAAAGATGCTTTTTTTTCCCAAGAGGCAGCTGGACTTTCTGCTTTTTCTTCTAAGACCTTTCGCTTCTCCTCCAAGAAGCTTCTTCAGCTCCTCCCAGAGCAGAGGTCTTCAAACTTGGCAACTTTAAGACTTGTGAACTTCAACTCCCAGCATAGCTGGCTG
Organism: Diadophis punctatus similis; assembly: GCA_023053685.1. Classification (NCBI taxonomy): domain Eukaryota; kingdom Metazoa; phylum Chordata; class Lepidosauria; order Squamata; family Dipsadidae; genus Diadophis; species Diadophis punctatus. The sequence goes on from JALIGW010000018.1 coordinate 8,632,519, forward strand.
GAGAATTCTGGGAGTTGAAGTCCACAAGTCTTAAAGTTGCCAAGTTTGGGGACCCCTGCATTAGACATATAAAACGTATACAGTGTTTAGCTACAATATACATTTTGTAAACTAGACTTAACTCAGTTTGAGCTGCCAAATCACAAGTAGGTTGACTGAACACTCGTTAACAGCAGAGGGCAGCAAAGTCCAAAGATCAACATTAGCTGTTCCTCCCTAGTCACAATCGCCCATAAGATCAGAAGATCAGACATGTTTGGAAAGTAGAATAACAAAAGAGTTGGAAGGGACCTTGGAGGTCTTCTAGCCCAACCCCTTACTCAAGCAGGAGAAGCCATGGGGGGGGGGTGAACTGTCAACCCTTAGAGTGACCCCCGTTTGATTCACTAATTACAATCAATGGAGTTTATCGAGTCCCATCATAGTTCTCTGCAACCCCATGAAACACCCTGTAGAAACCATCTGAGGTCCAACACCATTAATTGCTGCTCTGGTTCATAGTTACCTGCACACCAAGTCTACTTTTTTTTAGATCTGTCAGATCTGTCAGACTTCACCCATCTCCTTTGTATTTATATAATCTGCTTGATTATAAATACAATAAACCTTAGAAAACAGTAGAGATGCACAACTGGCAATTATTCACATCGTGACACTCAAAGGTCAACATGAAAAAATTTGGCTCATTTAAAATGGAAACTTCCTCACCATGCATGAAGCCATCTGGGGTGGAGACACTTGCAGGTGCTGCTGCTAGATCAGAGAGCAAATGGAGGCTGGCCCTTGTCTGCACCCACCTCCTAAAATAAGACCCAACAAAGACCTCCCAAGGTCCCTTCCAACTCTGTTATTCTGTTATCTTGGCCATTAAGATTGCTCAAAGGAAGTATTTATATGACCAGGTTTCAGATGATAACGTTTAAACTATTTGGGTTGGCTTGCTCCAGTATTACATCTGTCTGCGAGCCTTTTAAAGCATTTGAATAATTTTGGAAATCAGCTTTCCTGGGTTTGCTTAGTTGCAACTTCAGCAAATCAATAGAATTGAATTGAATTGAATTGAATTGAATTGAATTGAATTGAATTGAATTGAATTGAATTGAATTGAATTGAATTGAATTGAATTCTTTATTGGCCAGGTGTGATTGGACACACAAGGAATTTGTCTTTGGTGCATATGCTCTCAGTGTACATAAAAGAAAAGATACATATGTCAAGAATCATGAGGTACAACACTTAATGATAGTCATAGGGTACAAATAAGCAATCAGGAAACAATCAATATTGATATAAATCGTAAGGATACAAGCAACAAGTTATAAGTGGGAGGATATCTTCCTTATTCTGGTTTTCCGTTAGTTCAGAGGCCGCCTACAACTGTAGTGCCAAAATCATGTTAATTTGCCAACTTTAATACAGGTAGTTCTCAACTTACAACAGTTTATTTAGTGACCGTTTGAAGTTACAACAGCACTGAAAAAAGTGACGACTATTTTTCACACACAACAATTGAAGCATTCCCGTGGTCACATGATCAAAATCCAGGTGTTACACAGCTGGCACGTATGGCCGTTGCAATGTCCCGGGATCATGTGATCCCCTTTTGTGACCTCCTGACAAGCAGAATCCACAGGGAAGCCAGGTTCCCTTAACAACCGTGTAACTAACTGAACAATTGCAGCAATTCACTTAACAACTGTGGCCAGAAAGGTCGTAAAATGGCGCCAAACTCAATTAACCACTGTCTTGCTTAGCAATGGAAATTTTGATCTCGGCTGTGGTCACAAGACGAGAATTACCCGTCATTTGTGTGTGTTGGTTCTTAGCAGCTGGAGGAATAGATTTTCTCTGTGCCGATGGAGACCTTAACCAGGTCTTTCAACATTGCACACATTGCTACGGTAACTGATTCCATCCGTCTTGTTGATGGTGTCCCTCTTCTACTCTTCCCCAGCAGTAGTTGGAGAGGGAGGCTTTAGTCACGGTCACTCATGCCCTCATCACCTCATGGCTGGACTACTGTAACGCGCTCTATGGGGCTACCCTTAAAGAGTATCCGGAGACTGCAACTGGTGCAAAATGCAGCTGCGCGAGCTGTGGTGGGTGTTCCAAGATACACCCACGTAACACCTATTCTCCACCAGCTGCATTGGCTGCCCATTAGTCTCCGGACGCAATTTAAGGTGTTGGTTATAACCTTTAAAGCCCTACATGGCTCACGGCCAGGATACATCCGGGACCGCATCCTAGCACATGCCTCCCTACGACCGGTTAGGTCCCACAGAGTTGGTCTCCTCCAGGTCCCATCAACCAAGCAATGCTGGTTGGCGGGACCGCAGGGGTAGAGCCTTCTCTGTGGGAGCCCCCTCCCTTTGGAACCAACTACCCCCAGAGATCTGGACTATCCCCACCCTGCTGGCCTTCCGTAAAGCCGTTAAAACATGGCTCTTCCTGCTGGCAGGGTGAAATAGAGACCAATAGAACATCTCTGGTCTCCCCACGTATGAATGATGGTTTACTTTAAAAAAAAAAAATTTAATTGTTAGTATCGGTTTTATAAATTGTTGTTCTCTTATGTTGTACGCCGCCCAGAGTTCCGCGGGAGTGGGGCGGCCTATAAGAACGATTAAATAAATAAATAAATAAACAAATAAACAAATAAACATACAAACAAACAAACAAACAAATAAACAAATAAATAAATAAATAATAAATAAATAAATAAATAAATAATAAATAAATAAATAAATAAATAAATAAATAAATAAATAAATAAATAAATAAATAAATAAATAAATAAATAAATAAATAAATAATGCCTTTTCCAGAAAGCTGGTCCTTTCATAATGTGTCCGAAGTAGGATAATTTGAGCCTGGTCACTTGTGCCTTGAGAGAGAACCCTGAGTCTCTTTGCTCAATGATCAGTCGCTCTAGAATGAGTGCAGAGAAGAGCAACAAAAACGATAATTGGACTGGAGGCTAAAACATATAAACAATGGTTGCTGGAATTGGGTATATCTAGTTTGATGAAGAGAAGGACTAGGGAGGACATGATAGCAGTGTTCTGAACTCTCAGAGGCTGTCACAAAGAAGAGGGAGTCAAGCTATTCTCCAAAGCAGCTGAAGGCAGGAAAAGAATGTCGGTTGCCGGGTCCACGGGGGAGAGCCTTCTCTGTGGGAGCCCCATCTCTCTGGAACCAACTCCCACCGGAGATCCGGACTATCTCCACTCTACTGGCCTTCCGCAAAGCCGTGAAAACATGGCTCTTCCGGCAGGCGGGGTGAAGAAGAAGTTCGGATTCCCCCTGAATGAATGGGTTTTAAAATGATGTTATGTTTTAAATTGTAATGTTTTTTATTGTATTATTCTTATTCCTATTGTACGCCGCCCTGAGTCCTTCGGGATTGGGCGGCTTATAAGAACTTTAAATTAAATTAAATTAAATTAAAGAAGCAATAGATGGAAACCAATCAAGGAGAGAAGCAACCTAGAACTAAGGAGGAATTTCCTGACAGTGAGAACAATTAATCAGTGGAACAGCTTGCCTCCAGAAGTTGTGGGTGCTCCAACACCGGAGGTTTTGAAGAAGATGTTGGACAACCATTTGTCTGAAGTGGTGTAGGGTTTCCTGCCTAAGCAGGGGGTTGGACTAGAAGACCTCCAAGGTCCCTTCCAACTCTGATATTCTATTCTAATTTGTCTTCATGGATGTCCAGGGTGCTCTTAAGCGTCTTCACCAACATCAAAATTCAAAAGCATCAATACTCTTCCTATTGTTAAAAGTTTAATGCTGATACAACCAAAAGCTATATAGACAACAGTACCAGCAAAAATAAATATCCGTGCAACGTTAAGTCCAACATCAATAATTACAACAATAATGAATGCCAAGGCACATTCCAGGTAATTAACCACTGACTTTTCCATTCATGCGATTTATCATTGTAAGTACATGTATCGGTAAGTCTTAATGCACCAGCTTAGCAATAAAAGATTCCCCTGAATCAAAATGTTTTGAATTTCCTGCGTCTAAAATATATCACCGTTGCAGAAAAATTCCAGTTCACAATTAGCACTTGGCACTTTCAACATTACATTTGGCACCCTGCACAGGATGGGGAGGGGGATTAAAGTTAGTGGCAGGAAAAGGCATTTTCCTGACTTCCCCCCCTTCCTGATTGTTACCTCATTTGATAAAAGAAATTATCCTAGATTTCCTTCCAAAGGGGAAGAGAGTCTGTGTGTGTTAAAGGGGAGAATAAGTCCCCATAGAGGCGATGTTGATCTTTCTCTTGGAATTCAGACAGTTAGAAATAAAACCGAGATTAAAAGTCTAATAGAAAATATTTATTTCGGTACAAAAACAATAAATCCTGATTAATTACATCTTTGCTAATAAAATGCGACCGTCTCGGTCAAGAGCTAAAGCCAGAAGAATAATGGAGAATTAGGAATGCACACATGCGTACAAGAACATCATATCACGTGTTCTGCTTGTATTGGAATGTACCATTATATTAGATAGGGATGCATACAACTGACAATTATTCACACCATGACAGGGTGAGTTTGTCCTGAATGAAGGATGGTGTCCTTGCCCTTCTTTACTGATGAATTGCCCAGGAAGTGGGTGTGTGAACCTCTCGACTTTTCCAAACTTCTCTCTTTCATATGTAGCAGAGGTGGGATTCAGCAGGTTCTGACCAGTTCTGGAGAACCGGTAGCTGAGATTTTGAGTAGTTTGGAGAACCGGCAAATACTACCTCTGACTGGCCCCGGCCCCATCTATTCTCTGCCGAGTCCCAGCTGATCGGGAGGAAATGGGGATTTTGCAGTATCCTTCCCCTGGAGTGGGGAGGGAATGGCAATTTTGCAGTATCCTTCCCCCTGGAGTGGGGAGGGAATGGATATTTTGCAGTATCCTTCCCCCTGGAGTGGGGAGGGAATGGGGATTTTGCAGTATCCTTCCCCCTGGAGTGGGGAGGGAATGGAGATTTTGCAGTATCCTTCTCCTTGGAGTGGGGAGGGAATGGAGATTTTGCAGTATCCTTCTCCTTGGAGTGGGGAGGGAATGGAGATTTTGCAGTATCCTTCTCCTTGGAGTGGGGAGGGAATGGCAATTTTGCAGTATCCTTCCCCCTGGAGTGGGGAGGGAATGGAGATTTTGCAGTATCCTTCCCCCTGGAGTGGGGAGGGAATGGATATTTTGCAGTATCCTTCCCCCTGGAGTGGGGAGGGAATGGAGATTTTGCAATATCCTTCCCTCTGGAGTGGGGAGGGAATGGAGATTTTGCAGTATCCTTCTCCTTGGAGTGGGGAGGGAATGGCGATTTTGCAGTATCCTTCTCCTTGGAGTGGGGAGGGAATGGCAATTTTGCAGTATCCTTCCCCCTGGAGTGGGGAGGGAATGGAGATTTTGCAGTATCCTTCCCCCTGGAGTGGGGAGGGAATGGCAATTTTGCAGTATCCTTCCCCCTGGAGTGGGGAGGGAATGGGGATTTTGCAGTATCCTTCCCCCTGGAGTGGGGAGGGAATGGAGATTTTGCAGTATCCTTCCCCCTGGAGTGGGGAGGGAATGGCGATTTTGCAGTATCCTTCCCCCTGGAGTGGGGAGGGAATGGGGATTTTGCAGTATCCTTCCCCCTGGAGTGGGGAGGGAATGGAGATTTTGCAGTATCCTTCCCCCTGGAGTGGGGAGGGAATGGCGATTTTGCAGTATCCTTCCCCCTGGAGTGGGGAGGGAATGGAGATTTTGCAATATCCTTCCCCCTGGAGTGGGGAGGGAATGGAGATTTTGCAGTATCCTTCTCCTTGGAGTGGGGAGGGAATGGAGATTTTGCAGTATCCTTCTCCTTGGAGTGGGGAGGGAATGGCAATTTTGCAGTATCCTTCCCCCTGGAGTGGGGAGGGAATGGAGATTTTGCAGTATCCTTCCCCCTGGAGTGGGGAGGGAATGGCAATTTTGCAGTATCCTTCCCCCTGGAGTGGGGAGGGAATGGAGATTTTGCAGTATCCTTCCCCTGGAGTGGGGAGGGAATGGGGATTTTGCAGTATCCTTCCCCTGCCACACCCACCAAGCCACACCCACAGAACCAGTAGTAAAAAAAAATTTAATCCCACCACTGAATTATGCATCCTCTTTGGCTTCCATACTTCCATCCATCCCAAGGAAAGGAAGAAAGAAGAGGAGGGAAACTTTATTTTCCAAAGCACCAAAAGGCAAGACAAGGAACAATGGATGGCAGCTAATCAAGGAGAGAAGCAACCTGGAATTTAGGAGAAATTTCCTGACAGTGAGTACAATTAATCAGTGGAACGGCTTGCCTTCAGGAGTTGTGGGTGCTCCATCACTGGAAGTTTTTAAGAAGAGACTGGCTAGTCACTAGTCTGAGTTGGTATAGGTTCTCCTGCTTGAGCAGGGGGCTAGACTAGAAGACCTCCAAGGTCCCTTCCAGTTCTATTCTGATTGATTGATTCCTTTTCCTCCTTCAAAACATTGAAATTAGTCTCTCTGTGCCTATTTGTGTGCGCGGCTGGGGCACTGCAGTGTTTCGGCTCTTCAGAATGTGCCATATATATATATATATATATATATATATATATATATATATATATATATATATATATATATATATATATATATATATATATATATATATATATATATATATATATATATATATATATATATATATATATATATATATATATATATATATATATCTGTCCTTTTCTGATTCAATCTATATATATATATATATTTAATTTTGCAAGCCAGCTTGGGTTCTAAAGTTCTGATTCGTTCCCCAAAGGCATTCTCTCCCTGTCCCTCTGCCCGCTGCAGTCCATCGGATGTGGTTTTGTTAAAGTTAGTTAGTTTGCAGCAGATGGACACAACCACCCTGAGGTTCCCCCGAGGACAGCAGAGGGGGAAAAAAACAGACAGAGATTCTGTACCCCCAATTATTTCCGATCGTCCCAAGATGGGAGGGAGCTGGCCAGATTGCTTGCGAGTTGTCTGGTGTGTGTGTCCCCCCACCCTCCTAGCTGATCAGAGACCGCAGCCCCTCTGCCCACACCGAGCCTCCTTTCCTGCCCCGGGTGGGACATTGAGCAAGACCAGCTCGGTGTGGCAGAAGGAGAAAGATTTCTGTCTGTCTCAGAGCAAGTTGTAATAGATTTTCTGGGCAAAACAGTCTTGTGGGCAGGAGGGCCTTGTCAAAAGCCATCAGCATCAGCTGCAGAGGAACAGATGGAGAGGATTGGGAAAGGTGGGGGGGGTGGCGAGAAGACTTGGGGAATGGCTTTGCAGAAGCTGCATTGTTTCAGGGGCCCCCATGCCTGAGTTCGGCATCTCTTCCCGTTAAGGGATTCCGCCGTCTGCTGAAAGAGGGAAGGAAGCTCCGTGCCGTGCGATGCCCTCTCTCAGGGCATCCTATGCTGCAACATTGTGTTGTCCCTTTGACACAAGGGAGTCCTCAGTAAACTGATTTCAGCCCCCGTATCACACATGCAAAGTATTACCCAGTTGCAATGTATGACTATGAAAGTTGGACCATGAGGAAGGCTGAGCGCCAAAGAATGGAGGCCTTTGAACTATGGTGCTGGAGAAGACTCCTGCGAGTCCCCTGGACTGCAAGGCGATCAAACGGGTCAGTCCTAGAGGAGATCAACCCTGACTGTTCTTTAGAAGGCCAGATCCTGAAGATGAAACTCAAATGCTTTGGCCACCTAATGAGAAGGAAGGACTCACTGGAGAAGAGCCTAATGCTGGGAAGGATTGAGGGCAAAAGAAGAAGGGGACGGCAGAGAATGAGGTGGCTGGAGGGAGTCACTGAAGCAGTCGGCGTGAGCTTAAATGGACTCCGGGGGATGGTGGAGGACAGGAAGGCCTGGAGGAATGTTGTCCATGGGGTCGCGATGGATTCGGACACGACTTTGCAACTAACAACAACAACAACAATCACTCATGCACGCAGGAACTTAACATGTATTGCATGTATGTGTGAAAAGTTTTCCTGGGATTTTTTTTTAATTTTTTTTATTTAAATCCCACCGTTATTGGGGTTTTTTTTATAAACAATTGTAGGTGGTGAACATATCTAATGCTCTTCCCTTCTCTTGTTTTCCCTGTGAGGAGAGTTGGGATGAGAGAGAGTGATTGGCCCAAAGTCACCCAGCTGGCTTTCATGGCTAAGATAGAACTAGAACTCCCAGTCTCCTGGTGATTGGCCCAAAGTCACCATGTTGGCTTTCATGGCTAAGGCGGGATTACAACTCACCATCTCCTGGTGATTGGCCCAAAGTCACCCTTTGGCTTTCCTGGCTAAGGGAGAACTAGAACTCACCATCTCCTAGTGATTGTCTGAAAGCCACCCAGCTGGTTTTCATAGCTAAGGCAGAACTAGAACTCACCCTCTCCTGATGATTGATCCAAAGTCATCCAGCCAATTTTCATAGCTAAGGCCGAACTAGAATTCACAGTCTCCTGGCGATTGGCCCAAAGTCAGCCAGCCGGCTTTCGTGGCTAAGGCAGGACTAGAACTCCAGCCTCCTGTTTTCGAGTGTGGTGCCTTAACCACTAGGCCAAACAGGTTCTCCACCATATTTACAGCTCCTCCGTCTTTATAGACCTTGTGATTCAAACTTTGTGGTCTCTGATTCACCAGCTCATCAGCCAATTCGTCTCTCCTGGTTTCGCTTGCCCACCCAAATCTATTGCGTGTTTGGATTAAGTGGGGTGTGTGTGTGTGTGTGTGTGTGTGCGTGCAGGGGGAGACTTAGATCAGCTATTGGGGGGGTGTCCCTGTTATGTTCTCACACGTCACACGCCTCGTCCTGGTGTCCTTCAGTCTCCTCTCTCTTTGCTGCAACCCCACACAGCATCACAGCCGGAGATCTGGCACATTTTGACCCCTTCCTGAATTGGGAGGGTGGGAGGAGGGAGAAGCAGGAGCCAAGTTTTCCTTTTTCAGCCTGGTGAATATTTGATGTCTCCCAAAGGGCAGATAGAACATATTGTGCATTTTACAGCACAAATCTCCGCCTAAAGACAACAACAGTTGCCAAAGAACCAAGCAGCTTTTTATCCCGGGGAGAAGGCAGAGAGGCTGGGTTGGGAGAAAAGATAAATCATCCCCCGGCTGATGGAAACCAAATAAATGCCGCCTTTATTCCATGCTCAACAAGTGATTGCTTAACTCACTGGAGTAACTGACAGCCAGATGCCAGGACAGCTAGGATGGCTTGGGAAAGGGACTGGATCTTATTTATGTAGATTTGTTTATTGGGTATCCCGCCTTTATTATGTTTTACAAACAACGCAAGGGGGCGGATAGAGCTAATCCTCCGTCTTTCCCCTATTTTCCCCACAACAACAACCCAGTGAGGTAGGTTGGGCTGCGAGAGAAAGTCACCCAGTTGGCTTTCATTGTTAAGGCAGGACTAGAACTTCCAGTCTCCTGGTGATTGGCCCAAAGTCACCCAGCTGGCTTTCATAGCTAAGATTCCTTTTCTTTCCTTTCCTTTCTTCCTGCCTTCTTTCCCCCTCTCCTCTTCCCTCCCCTCCTTTCCTTTCCTCCCTTCCTCCTTCTTTCCTTTCATTTCCTCCTTTCCTTTCCTTTCTTCCTGCCTTCCTTCCTCTTCTCCTCTCCCCTCCCCTCATTTCCTTTTCTCCTCCTTCCTTCCTTCCTCTTCCTTTCCTTTCCTTTCCTTTCCTTTCCTCCTTTCCTTTCCTTTCCTTTCCTTTCTTTTCCTTTCCTTTCCTCCTTTCCTTTCCTCCTTTCCTTTCCTTTCCTTTCCTTTCCTCCTTTCCTTTCCTTTCTTCCTGCATTCCTTCCCTCTCTCCTCTCCTCTCCCCTTCCCTCCCCTCATTTCATTTTCTCCTCCTTCCTTCCTCCTCCTTTCCTTTCCTCTTTTCCTTTCTTCCTGCCTTCCTTCCCCCTCTCCCCTCCCCTCCTTTCCTTTCCTTCCTTCCTCCTCCTTTCCTTTCCTTTCCTTCTTTCCTTTCCTTTCCTTTCTTCCTGCCTTCCTCTCCCCTCCCCTCCTTTCCTTTTCTCTTCCTTCCTTCCTCCTCCTTTCCTCCTTTCCTTTCCTTTCTTCCTGCCTTCCTTCCCTCTCTCCCCTTCCCTCCCCTCATTTCCTTTTCTCCTCCTTCCTTCCTTCCTTCCTTCCTTCCTCCTCCTTTCCTTTCCTTTCCTCCTTTCCTTTCCTTTCTTCCTGCCTTCCTTCCTTCCTTCCCTCTCTCCTCTCCCCTCCCCTCCCCTCCCCTCCTCTCATTTCCTTTTCTCCTCCTTCCTTCCTCCCTCCTCCTTTCCTTTCCTTTCCTCTCCTCTTCATAGATTCTTTGAATACATATGGTTACTTCCTTCTTTCCTCCCTCCCTCCCTTCCATCTTTCCTTCCATCCATCCATCATGAGATCAAGTTTTTGACTAGAACCTTATTTCTACAGTTACGAAATACATTCTACCACTTTTTAAAGGAAAACCTATGCTTCGGACTAAGCATTCCTGGTTAACGTGGTATAAATGATTAACTAGGCCTATAAACTGTAACGAATCAGATCCACCATAAAACTCTCAAACTTCTTTTGAAGCCGGAATGCAAACTCTCAACGCAAAGAACGCCTTCTCAAGGGACAGCCCAAATCCATACACTCTCTTAAAAGAGTCCAAGAAGAACGGTTTTCCGGTTAAAAGGAAATTCTACATCGCCTCTTTCATTCTTTTAAAACACGGAAGTTATTCCGCACCCGGATGTATCTGTTAGCCGTTCTTCCAAAGAAGGACTCAAACAGCCTGTGCAGGAAGAAGCCAGAAACGCAAGAGATGCTGAACCAACCTAGGTTTCCTAGCCTGACGGTCTCCTTTTGCAAGGCGGCTGGGGCCTTGCGGCTTTGCAAAGCACGCCGAGTGGTTTGCCCCCAGGGCCAGCCAGTGTTGGCGGTTGCTCCATCAGGCCTTCCTCAATAATGCAGGCTGCTGCTAATGGCCCTTCGGGGTAAGCACTTTGTGAGTGCCTGCCGAAGTTCTCCACTGTTTCTGCTTTCCCAGAACTTTAGATGTGGTGCTTCTCACAGGATCTCCAGGGAAGGCGCCGAAGTTTTTTTTCTTTTTTTCTTTTTCTTTTTCTTTTTTTTCTTTTTTTTCTTTTTTTTCTTTTTTTTCTTTTTTTTCTTTTTTTTCTTTTTTTCTTTTTTTCTTTTTTTTTCTTTTTTTTTTCTCTTTGTGTTCTCTTAAATGTTACAAAATGGTCCGCCTCCTTCTTAGTCTCGGATTATGGTGGTCTCCCCATCTGCCCTTTCTCAAAAACTTTTGACCCTTTAAGTCGGGAAAGGACTTCTTAGGCTCTGCAGGGATTTTTGTACAGGAAGCACCCCCCCTCCCAATGATACGGGTGGTCCTCAACTTACGGCCACAAGTGGAGCCAGAATTTCCATCGCCAAGCAAGGCGGTTGTTAACCGAGTCGCTTCCAATTTTTACAAGTTTTTAGCCACAGCTGTTAAGAGAATCGCTATGGTTAAATGAATCACATGGCCGTTAAGTGAATCCAGCTTCCCCGTCAAACACCGTCAAACACCACTCACTACACTGAATCACAAACCATCAACCACCAACCAACCACAATGAGAATGCTCTCTTGCTTACTTATATAGTAATCATCCACAATGCATTTAAAGCAATATACACATAACATTGATTTGTGGCTTAATCATATATTAACACACCCAATCGTTTGAACATGGTTCTAACAGTCTGTCAGAAGGAATCCAAAGGAGGAGCACCAAGGACATTCTGACCTCAGCTTTTGAGGTTCACCTAGCTTGCTCAAGCACACTCACTGACTTCTCCCAGAGATCCACTTCGTGCCCTCAGCTCAGTAGTAGAGTTCCTATCCTTTAAGGATGCTGTAGGCAGCGTGTCTAATGGATCCCTCGCTGCTCAAATGCCCAGATATGCTTGAGGGACAATCTCTCCTTGGCTGGAAATTGGACTCACCCCCAGTAGAGAACAAATCTACCGTCGTCCTTTAGATATTGCACAATGAAAAGGGCTGGACCAGCCCAAACTTCGGTGCAAAATTTGAGCATCCCTCACCTCTGGAAGATGGAGTCTGAGCTTCCTTGCTCGGTTATCTCCAAAGTTGGGGTGTATGGGGTGTTCAGGGAGGGGTAGCACCTCTGGTGTAGGGGCATGTCATGTCCTTTTATGGCAGCTCATTCTAGGGCAGCTGTTAGGGCAGCTCGTTCACCTTTGGTCCCCACCTGTCACTCAGCTCTCACCTGTGGCTCCTAGCAGCTGTAGCATGCGCAGCGGCCACATCCCGGGCAACAGCTTCGACAGGCTGGCCAAACCAGGTTGAGAGTAGCCGTTGGGTCATCGACCTTCGGTGAGATAGGGACTTGTCTATCCCGAGCATGTGAAGACAGATTCCGGCAGACTGAGCGGATGAAATCTACTAGAATAGGACAAAAGTGATGAAGGCAGTCTCTGCAAGCGATGTGGTACACTAAGAGCACGGCAAGACATGAAAGATGCCCTGGTCAACCACTGCACCCAGCCCATCTCCAACTGACTCGACTCTTGTCCTGCTATTTGGAGCAAGATGGAATCTGGGAAGAGAGAGTGAGGCTGACTATGCCCACCTCTCCCTCACTTTAATCCAATTCACGCGCAAGTCTTGACATCCCCCCCAATTGATAGATGTCAAGGTCCTCTTCAAACACGATGGATGGACGCACATCATCATCATCTCCAAAGTTCATTGGTCAATCTTCTTTTTCTACTCAATTGCTGGAGGAGCCTCTTGCTTTAGGTTTTCTATTTAGTCTAGAAAGCAAAACAAAATTTCTCTTGAAATTTCCATAGAAGTGAAATTTCTATTTCATTTCTCCCCTTCCTCCAATTTATTTACTTTTTGTTTGTTAAAACAAATTTATATGGCCGGCCAACTCACACACAGATGACTCTGGGCAGCTTACAACATAAAAAACCCACAGCAGCAGCATCTTCTTTTAAAGACCAGATAATCCCTTGCGGGGTAGAGTCTGGGCAACTGAATGGAGCTAAGTGTTTACTGGCCGGATGCCCTTCCTGTCGCCAATGCGGAGTTTTATTCAGCGGATATAATCTTAGTGTGCCCAGAGATATAAATATCTGCCTCTACCTAGGATCAAACTCACAGCCTCCTGATTTTATTTATTTATTTATTTATTTATTTATTTATTTATTTATTTATTTATTTATTTATTTATTTATTTATTTATTTATTTATTTATTTATTTATTTATTTATTTATTTATTGCCCAACACCCAAAGGACTCTGTATAAGTTTCCCATTGAAATAACCATCGAAGTAAGTTCAGAGGTGGTATTCAGCAGGTTCTGATCAGTTCTGGAGAACCGGTAGCAGAAATTTTGAGTAGTTCGGAGAGCCAGTAAATACCACCTCTGGCCCCGCCCCCATCTATTCTCTGCCTCCCAAGTCCAACCTAATCAGGAGGAAATGGGGATTTTGCAGTATCCTTCCCCTGGAGTGAGGTGGGAATGGGGATTTCGCAGTATCCTTCCCCTGCCATGCATACCAAGCCACACCCACCAAGCCACGCCCACAGAACTGGCAGTAAAAAAATTGAATCCCACCACTGACCTGAAGGCAGGACAAGAAGCAATGGATGGAAACTAATCAAGGAGAGAAGCAACCTAGAACTAAGGAGGAATTTCCTGACAACAATTAATCAGTGGAACCACTTGACCCTAGAAGTTGTGGGTGCTCCAACACTGGAAGTTTTAAAGAAAAGACGGGACAGCCATTTGTCTGAAATGGTACAGAGTCAATTGCTTGAGCAGGCAGTCGGACTAGAAGACCTCCAAGGTCCCTTCCAAGCGTTAAGCCTCCAAGAGCTCAACCAGTATCCTGCAATGGATGAGAGAGAACCAGTTTTGAGGTATGGCTTAGTCTTTCATGTAGTTGAAAAAAGTTACCATATATAATACATAATGGTATAGGGTTTCCTTGAGCAGGGGGTTGGACTAGAAGACCTCGAAGGTCCCTTCCAACTCTATTCTGAAGTCCACACATCTTAAATTTCCAAAGTTGGGAAACACTGCTCTAGCCCACCAAGAGAAGAAAAAAGTAGAGACAGACAATACAATATAACATTCCAGGTGTGACCCCCAGGAAAAAGCTGACCCAAACTCCTAGATCTTCCTAGAGGATCTCTGTGAAAAAGATCCCGAATGGCTCCCTGTCTTCAATCCACTTCTCTTTTGTCTTTGGTCCCTTGGTAATCATTTCAGCTCCCAATCAGTCACTGGGCAACCCAACAACTTTGCTTCTTCTTCCTCCCTTTTGCGTCACACCGAGGGAGAAATTCTTTGATGACCGAAAGCCTGGATCATCTTAGGCAGGTCCGATCTCCGCCCGCCCAGGGAGACGGGGGACTCTCATCCTGTTGGCTCCCTTCTTTTCAAAGGCCGTGGGGAGAGGAGATGAATCTGGGGCCTGGCTGTCCCCCCAACTAAGTGGGGACAGTTGCGAGCGTGGCAGCTGCGCAGCCGAGGCTGTCAGAAAGTGGCCTATCAAATCGGAAAGCAATTAAAGACATCAGCGGCGTTTGCTCCAGGCTGGCTTCAGGCTGCAGGGAGGCTGCCACAACATATCACATACTAGTGGATGCTGTGCCCGGGACCCTCAAGCAGCTTTCTGCCTCCCACCTGCCTGGCAGGGGTACCCCACCTCGCCAAGCAACCCCTCTTGGCTGGTGGATAAGCAGAATGGTTTGTCAGACCCAAACGATCTGTCAGGACAATCTTCTGCAGTCAGAGAAAAAGCAGGACCAGGCACTCAGGGCAGGGGGCGGGGGAAACGTGCCGGCTTTACCCCATCTTCTGGGATCCAGCCTCCCCCCCCCTCTGAAGCCGAGCTGGGGCAGTGACCCAGCCTCCCCATGGGGCTATTTGCCCGTAATTCTTAAATCAATTTGTCATCAATTTGTCCCCTGTATTAAGGCGGATAGTCCTCAAAGCCCAAAGCTAGAGAATTAGCGCGGACGCCCCGGGGCGTCTTTCACCTGGTCAGGTTTCGAGTGAAGGGAAAGTGCTGGAGATTTATTATGCTCCGTGTACTCTTTTAAAAATAGAGATATGTGCGCTAATTGAAGGGGAGGTGGGGAGCAGGCTGTCAGGCCATTTTGCTGGAAACCAAAGAAGGGCTTTTTAGCTCACCAAAGGTGCTTTCGGTTCGTCCGTTGCAAAAAAAAACCCTCCCAAAAACCACACACACACATTTTTTTTAAATCCCAGCTTCTCGGCCGATTCCCACAACACTTTTCAAACAAGCAAAGCGTCTTGTACTTCGCATCCCCTAAGCACAGAAAGCTGCTAAAAGTCATTTAAGCAACACCTTCTAAGCGTCCGATTCCCACGGAAACGCATCAGACTAAAAGCCCATGCTTTTAAAAGCCCTGGAAATCCAGATTGTTGAAATTTAGATTGTTCTCGACTTGCGACCGGTCGCTGAGCAAACGTTGGAAGTTACGACCGACTAGAAAAAGGGGACTGGATTTGATGTTTTGATAATTGGGGACCCTCTGCGGTCACATGATAAAACTTTGGGAATTTGATTGTATTTATGGTCATTTGCAGCGTCATGTGACCACATTTTACAACAATTTTGCCAAAATCCGGCACTTCCACTTTTCATCAAAACCGCACCCATAGTGAACCATCGGTTCACTCAATGACTATCACGTTTGATAATGACCACTGCAAATAAGTTATAAAATCAGGTTGACCTGTTTTATGACCGTTACAACATACAACTGTAATGGGCATGCTCCATTACATTTGTATGTTGAGGAATACCTGTGAAGTATATGTCAAGGTTCCGACTGATCATCATTGTCTTTTAATGACCTCATAAACCCTTGCGGGGTGGAGTCTGGGCAACTGAATGGAGATGAGTGTTTATTGGTCGGATGCTCTCCCTGTCACCAATGCGGAGTTATATTCAGCAGATATATTCTCATAGTGCCGAGAGAGAGAGAAATATCTGCCTCTAGCTAGGATCGAACTCACAGCCTCCTGATTGTGAGGCGAGAGCTCCACCTCTAGGCCACCGCTCCTCTCTCAAGGTTCCGACTGATGAACCCAACCAATTCAGCACTCCAAGATGGACAGCTTTCTCAAAGAATTGTTTTATTGAGCACACCATTTCGGCACACACGAAAGCGAAACCAACTCTAACTATTTCCCATGTTTTTGGTATAATTAAAGAATAGACAACCCCCTCTCCACATTGTCACAGGTCACATTGTCCAGTTAGGTGTTCTGGCATCTCCTTGGCAACTCCTCTTAATCTCTGGCCAGCACCTGTCTGGATAACCTTGGTTCCCACAGGATAGTCGGTTGTTATTGTCTGGTCTGACATTCCAAACTTCTCCCGCTTTCCATATTGTGTGTCAATCTGAGAAACTGAAAGATGGCTCCATTTCGAAGTTGACATTAAGTTGTGATTAAAAAAAAGAAAAAGAAAACACACAAACGGGGAGGGAATGGGAAGATGATGAGTCTCAGTCATGCCATTAAAAACATATTTTTGATGTATCTAAAAAGAGCAGGACTTTGATCTCAAGGTAAATTGAGATAGTAAAATGTGGGGCAAAACTCCGTCTTGCCCAGCAATACAAATTTGGGGCTCAATTGTGGTTGTAAGTCGAGAACGTACCTTTATTACCTGCTTGACCAACCATCAAGCCAATGTCACATCTCCCTCACGTTGACCTTGAATCCAAGACTTTCCATGGAAACCTCATTGTCTGGACAACGTGACTTAGAATAACTGAATAACGCTAACCTTGGGGGAATGTAGTTTGACTTCCCAGTCTATTCCACAGCCCTGGCATTTTTTCTGGTGGTCTCCCATCCCTTCCTATAGAGCTTTTCAAGATCTCCCAGGGTTTGGAACATGCCACCTCCAAATCACACGTAAGCTTTGACGGGTGTCTTGCGCTGCGCCTGAATCAAGGCATCATCCCAGCAATGGTTTGACCTGTCTGGCTCTCTTGAAATGGCATCTACGGAAAGGGGCATCCCCCCCCTTTTGAAGCACACCTTGCAGTGGGCTTTCTAATTGCCACAGCTGTGACAAATGCCTCCCAGCCCTTCCTCTCCCTCCCCTCTATGTGTCCCTCCCCTCCACCCGCAGTCGTGCCTGACCGGCCTTTTGCCCTCTTTCAAGAGAGAGGAAGATTTTCTCCCCGGACAGGCCAAGCCTTCCTCTTTCCCCCACTCCCCTCCGTCAAATTAGTGAGTCAGAATACGTAAGAGAGAGACCACTGCTGCTAATTTGTACATTAACTGGTTCTGACAGAAATATTTCACAAGTGAAAAAACAGCGAATGCGCCTCAAGAAACTGTGTGGCATCCATACCGCCCGACTTCTGCTTAACCGTTTCAAATGGGTTCGGGGCTTCGGGAGGAGAAATAATTGCTAGTCTTCCCCCACCCCACCCCACATCCCCTCCCCACTGGCCTTGTCTCACAATTAGCCCTCCCTCAAATGGGGGGAGAGGGAGGGCCGCATGCGACAATTCCCTCCCCATGCACACACTCCGTCAGCCTCTAAACTCTGGTTTTGTGGCGTGCATTTGTGAAGAGAAAATAATCTTGAGGAGGCAGACGGACCTGAAGTAGTCATGGGGTTGGGATGGACCCAGGCCTTGCTGCTTGGTGTTTCCTGGAGCATCTTTTTTGGCTGGGAGGGGGCTCTGCCTGGTGCTTGCGAGGGTCCTGAAATTGGATATCTAGAGCTTGGGAAAAGAGTGGGAAAAGAATATGGACAAAGATGGTATCCAAAATTTATCAGGGCAGCGTACTTGTGGGACTGCTCTCCCTGAGGGTATCTACCCATCCTACTAGGTTAGATAGGGTTGGCACAATAACAGAGTTGGAAGGGACTTTGGAGGTCTTCTAGTCCAACCCCCTGCTCAAGCAGAACTTTTACCCTTCTGGATAAATGTCTGTCCAATTTCTTCTTAAAAACCTTCAGGGATGGAGCATCCACAACTTCTGAAGGCAAGTTGGTTAATTGGTCTGGAAATTCCTCCTTAGTTCTAAGTTGCTTCTCTCCTTGATTAGTTTCCACCCATTGCTTCTTGTTCTACCCTCAGGTGCTTTGGAGAATAGTTTGACCCCCTCTTCTTTGTGGCAGCCCCTCAAATATTGGAAGACTGTTATCATGTCACCCCTGGTCCTTCTTTTCACTAGACTAGACAAACCCAATTCCTGCAACCGTTCTTCATATGTTTTAGCCTCCGGTCCCCTAATCATCTTTGCTGCTCTTCTCTTACCTTTCTTAAATGGGACCACCTGATGAGACCCCATTCCTGAGGCCACCCCAGCCCATTGGAACACCCCCTTACCTGAGATCTGAGGGCTCTCTACCCCTTTAGTCTTCCAGAGGACCATGAGGGTGAGCTAGAAAGCTGTTTATTATTATTATGTTACTTTATTTTTAATTTAAAAAAAAAAAACAATCTCACTATTGTTTTATAAACGACTCAAGGCAATGAGCGTATCTAATATTCCTTCCTCCTCCTATTTTCCCCAGAACAGCGATAGTTTCAACCTCAGTGCCTTCATCATTAGACACCAAACTGGATCTCTTGTCACCACGTTTTTATGGATTTTTTTTTGTGAGCTACCTACAGTCATTGTATGAAGTAGGCAGCCATATATGTTTGGTAAATAAATAAATATGTTCAAGACAATGAACATATCTAATATTCCTTCCTCCTCCTATTTTCCCCACAACAGCAATGGTTTCTACCTCAGTGCCTGTACCCTGAGGGACCAAATTGGCTCGTTTGTCACCACGTTTTTATGGATTTTTTTTGTGAGCTACCTACAGTCATTGTATGAGGTAGGCAGCCATAGAGGTTTGGTAAATAAATAAATAAATATGTTCAAGACAGTAAACATATCTAATATTCCTTCCAATATGGATTTTTTTTGTGAGCTACCTACAGTCATTGTATGAGGTAGGCAGCCATAGAGGTTTGGTAAATAAATAAATAAATATGTTCAAGACAGTGAACATATCTAATATTCTTTCCAATATGGATTTTTGTGTGTGAGCTACCTACAGTCATTGTATGAGGTAGGCAGCCATAGAGGTTTGGTAAATAAATAAATATGTTCAAGACAGTGAACATATCTAATATTCCTTCCTTTTCCTATTTTCCTCACAACAGCAATGGCTTCTACCTCATTGCCTGTACCCTGAGGGACCAAACTGGCTCTTTTGTCACCACATTTTTATGGATTTTTTTTGTGAGCTACCTACACTCATTGTATGAGGTAGGCAGCCATAGAAGTTTGGTAAATAAATAAATATGTTTAAGACAGTGAACATATCTAATATTCTTTCCAATATGGATTTTTGTGTGTGGGCTACCTACAGTCATTGTATGAGGTAGGCAGCCATAGAGGTTTGGTAAATAAATAAATATGTTCAAGACAGTGAGCATATCTAATATTCTTTCCTCCTCCTATTTTCCCTACAACAGCAATGGCTTTTACCTCAGTGCCTGTACCCTGAGGGACCAAACTGGCTCTATTGTCACCATGTTTTTATGGATTTTTTTTAAAAATAGTCTTTATTAATTATGTTAAAAAGACAAACAAACATACAAACAAACATAAAAACATGTATAAACATATGTATATATAAATAAAGTATCAAATATCTTTGAGTATAGAAAACATTGAACATACATGTCAACCATCTCGTCGACACTATCCTTTTACAGCCTAGTGATACAAAAACATGTTTATTCTATATAGTTATTATTTACATCATTATCTTTCTTATATCTTCCAATATTTTCCTTATTCTTTTCTCTTGTTATTTTTTTTTTTTTGTGAGCTACCTCATCATATGAGGTAGGCAGCCATGGAAGTCTGGTTAAATACATAACAATAAATTAAATACATAAATAAATTGGAGTACTCATTCCTTGATGGCTGGTGTTTCATGTTATCATTCAATGATGCCTGTTTCAGTGAGGGATGCTTAAGGATTTTGAAAGAGAAAGAAAACTTGAAGAGACGTTTGGATTTGGGAAAAGTAGAAGATACTTGCCATTCTCATTGAGGTGATGGTGATGAGGGCACATGAGATAGGGGGCCAGAAATACAGGTTGTCCTTGACTTACGACCACAATTGAGCCCCAAATTTCTGTTACTAAGGCGGTTCTTAAGTGAATTTTGCCCCATTTTAGGTCCTTTCTTGCCGCAGTTGTTAAGTGAATCACTGCAAGTTGTTAAATTGGTAACACGGTTGTTAAGTGAATCTGGCTTCCCCATTGATTTTGCTTGTCAGAAGGTCGCAAAAGGGGATCACGTGATCCCGCGGCATTGCAACCGTCATACATATGAGCCCGTTCCCAAGCATCCTAATTTTGATCACGTGACCATGGGGATGCTGCAACGAAAGTGTGAAAAATGGTCATAAGTCATATTTTCAATGCCTTTGTAACTTCCAATGGTCACTAAATGAATTGTTGTAACTCAAGGACTATCTGTACTTTTCTTTGGTGTCCTCCATTGTGTGGTAGATATCTAGGAATCTTTACAGAAGTGAAGATGGAGCCTTCCCACAGGATTTTGAGGATTAATTGCTCTTGCCATGAAGTTGGAGTTGGCACTAGAGTTATCTATTATTATATTTTTTTTCTATATGTGTTTGGATTTTATTGCCTGCCTTTCTTTTTAATTGTACTCAAAACTGCTGAGCGTGCTGTTATGTCCAGCTAACGAAGAAATAAGTCATGATGTAGGCTGCCTGCTTTCAGCTTAATTTGTTGTGGGAGTCCAGATGTTATGCTTTGTAGACTGAAACAAAGCCTTATTGTTTGGAACAAGATATGAGCCCCACTAACTTAATTTAATGATCGATTAAATGATCTGCAGTTTTTGTAGCTCACCCAAGTCTATATAGCCTGTGAGTGGGATACAACAGGATTAAAAAGTGAAATAATCCAGAAAATATATTTATATATCTATATATCTATATTTCTCTCTCTCTCTCCCTCCCTCCCTCTCTCTCTCTCCAGTATCTATCTGCCTGCCTGCCTGTCTGTCTCTCTCCAGTATCTATCTATCTGTCTGTCTGTCTGTCTCTCTCTCTCTCTCTCTTTCCAGTATCTATCTGCCTGCCTGCCTGTCTGTCTCTCTCCAGTATATCTATCTGTCTGAATGTCTGTCTGTCTGTCTCTCTCTCTCTCTCTTTCCAGTATCTATCTATCTATCTATCTGCCTGCCTGCCTGCCTGCCTGCCTCTCTCTCTCTCTCTTGTATCTGTCTGTCTGTCTCTCTCTCTCTCTCTTTCCAGTATCTATCTATCTATCTGCCTGCCTCTCTCTCTCTCTCTCTCTCTCTTGTATCTGTCTGTCGGTCTCTCTCTCTCTCTCTTTCCAGTATCTATCTATCTATCTGCCTGCCTCTCTCTCTCTCTATCTATCTATCTATCTATCTATCTATCTATCTATCTATCTATCTATCTATCTATCTATCTATCTATCTATCTATCTATCCCTACTACTATCTACTACTAGTACCTCTATACTGCTTATATTTGAGGGAAGGACTAGGGGTGATATGTTAGCAGTGTTCCAGTACTAAAGAAGAGGGGGGGTGTCAATCTATTCTCCAAAGCATCTGAAGGCAGGACAAGAAGCAACGGGTGGAAGCTTGTTAAAGTGGAGCTCTTGCCTCACAATCAGGAGGTTGTGAGTTCGATCCTAGGTAGAGACAGATGTAGGGTCTCCTGCTTGGGCAGGGGGTTGGACTAGATGACCTGCAAGGTCCCTTCCAACTCTGTTAATTTGTTAAATTTGTTAAGAGAGATCCAACCTAGAAGCAAGGAGAAATCTTCTGACAGGGAGAACAATCAACAGAGTAGTTTGCCTCCCAGAGCTGTGGGTACTCCATCACTGGAGGTTTCCAAAAATAGATTGGGCAGCCATTTGACAGGGATGGCATAAGGGGGTTGGACTAGAAGACCTCCAAGTTCCCTTCCAGCCCTACGATTCCATGTTCTTGGGTAAGACCTGGCTCTCAAGTATCCCCTTTTCCCCTTTGCTTTGATCACCTCTGATGGCTGAAGTCCTATGGAGGTAGGGTAGAAAAACCTGCCATTGTCAACACATTTGTGTCGGGAGAATGATAGCGAAAGGGGCCGCAACAAAAGTTGCATCTCAGTTTGTCCATCTTCTTCTCTTTGGATTCCTTTATCCTTGATGCCCCCCCGGAGTCCTCCTGCCCATGTCATGGGATGTCTACCTAGTTTGGATGAAGCTGAGTAGCTAATCCAGAACAAGAGAAGCATTAAGAGGCAGAATAAAAAATAGGATTAATAGTATAGTACGCGTTGCTTAAATGCTCCCTGTTGCAATCATATCAGCTGGACAAAGACAGTCCCAAGTTGTCTTCTCTTTGATTTATTTTTGCATAATGAACCCGTCATTTAGCGGAAGGCATCCATCTTAACCACTTCCAGCCCACATGCTCGTTGTATCCGAAAACTGACAATCCTTAGTGATCAACATCCAGCCAAGTAAATTCAGCCCTGGAGTTAAAATTCTGATCAGAACCGTAATAATCCACAACGTTGACCTGAGGCAGAAGCCTGGTTCGGCAGATGGCCCTTGCTACTTGTCCTGAAGGTTGACAGATTTCGGTGATTAGATTCTGGGAGGGAGGGGTGAGACTAACCTGCAGCTCAGGGGTATGGACGCAAAACAATAGGATTTGAAATGCTGGCAACTGAGAGCAAATCTATCGAGCCAGAATTTTGGGGAAGACTCAACAAGAGAACGTCCAGCGCTTAATGAAGATGGAGGGGAGATGCGTTCCCAGCACTGGTAAAACCCGGAAAGTTCTAATATTGAAATGCATGCAAATATATGCCAATGTTGGGTACATCATTTGCCTAATAGATGCGTGACTTGGTGCACTAAAGGCGTTTGAGGAAGGAAGGGAGAAGAAAATGTTAAGGAACCAAAATAAGGGAGGCGCTGAAATATGGAATGGCCAACCCAGCAACCTTAGCTTCTTTTCAGGCAATTTTTTGGCCGCACTTCAAACATCTTGTACAAAGTTGAAATCTGCCCTGGGATGTTTCAACCTTTTTTCCCCTCAGCTAAAAAAAAGCTTCTGTTCTTTTTTCTCAGTTGCTCGAGATTTGTTTGTTTGTTTGTTTGTTTGTTTGTTTGTTTGTTTGTTTATTTATTCCTCTCGGTGGTGATTTTGAGCAGGCTGGGTTGTTAGATGCAGCGGAGGGAGCTTCCGTGGATTTGGTTATATTCCTTCTCTCCTCTGTAATTTTCTGGTCCCCAAATCTGGGAAAAAACAATAACTAGGAGGAGATCTCAGGAGTTCTCCTGAGGCTGCTTCTTCTTGGGATTGAGTGGCAATGTGGAGAATGGGTGGGCTGCTAGGGGTTCGCAGGGGTTCGGGAGAACCTCTGGCTAAGATTCTGTGCAGTTTGGAGAACCCCCAAATCTAAGGTGACCAGATGTCCCGCTTTTGGCGGGACAGTCCCGCTTTTCAGTAATTTGTCCCGTGTCCCGCGGCGTTTCCAAAAAAGTCCTGCTTTTTTAATTTGAATTTGCCCTGTAGGGTGAAATCCTGCTGGTTCGGTCGGGCCAGTCGTTCGGCGTAGAGCCGATGGAACTGGCGGCAGTCGCGGCGCGGGGCTTCTCCCACCCGCTTCCCCCGCCCGGCTGGATGCCGCCATTCGGGTTATTTTGTCCTCTGGTGGTGTCCAGCCGGGCGAGGGAAGCGGGCGGGAGAAGCCCTGCGGCGCGACCGCCGCCATTTCCATCGGCTCTACGCCGAACGACTGGCCCGGCCGAACCGGCAGGATTTCACCCCTCTGCGGCGACGAACAGGTAAGCCTGCGCCAGTAGGAACCCACCCCTGGCTGCGATGAAGGGGGGGGTGTTTGGGGGGGTGCACAAAGCTGCAGGATAAGAGAGACGGACCCCTCCCGTCTTGCTCCCCTAGAAACCCCCCCCCCCATCAATGGTGTCCCGCTTTACAAAAAATAAAATCTGGTCACCTTACTCAAATCCCACTCCTGGCTGGCCCTGCCCACTCCACCCCACCCCTCCCGGGAGTCCCCATGCGGCCCGTTTTGGATGCAGATAAGTGCAGGGCAGCACGGAGGCTCGGGGAGGGTGAAAAACGGGCCTACTGGAAGTTTGGGAAGGACGGAAACGGGCATATTTAGCATATGATGAAAATCGTGTTTTCATCATATCCTAAATAATAATTAAGGTGAGGTGTAAAAGAGCAAGAGAGAGAGAAAGGAGGTGGCCTTCACCATCTTCTTACCTGGGTTTTCCAAGCAACACAAAAACATGGACCAGGTTGGTCACAGAAAGCAGCAGAAATTTGCAGAGGTCCTTTGTTCTCACCGTTTTTTCTAATTTTGTTATTTCTTCCTCTATGGGGTTTTTTAAATGGCAAACATTGAAACAAAGATTATTGTTGCAGGAAGGAGGAAATATTAAGCTAAATAATGACTGAGAGTTTAATGCAGTGAGAGGAGGTCTAAATATGGAGTGACGTAATGCATAAAAATTATATTACAATGAAAATGGAACATCCAGCATTTCTGAATTCGACGTTGAAAATACTGATTGCTTTGATGAATTAGAGTTAGAATAGAATAGAGCTGGAAGGGACCTTGGAGGTCTTGTAGTCCAGCCCCCTGCTCAAGCAGGAGAACCTGTCCTATACCATTTCAGACAAGTGACTGTCCAGTCTCTTCTTAAAAACCTCCAGTGTTGAAGCACCCACAATGTCTGAAGGCAAGCTGTTCCACTGGTTAATTGTCTTCACTGTTAGGAAGTTTCTCCTTAATTCCAGTTGCTTCTCTCTTTGATCAGTTTCCAACCATTGTTTCTTGTCTTGCCTGCTAGTGCTTTGGAAAATAAGTTGACCCCCTCTTCTTTGTGGCAGCCCCTCAAATACTGGAACACGGCTATCATGTCACCCCTAGTCCTTATTTTCTTTAGACTAGCCAGACCCAAAATGACTTTGCTAGGATCACGAGGTTGTCATTTTTGCTACGTTTTCACCAGCAAAGACAGATTTTGCTTGCATATCTGACTAAACCATGGTGTATTTTTATTGGCAGTTTACAAATCAGAGTCCTATAAGGGAGGTTTTTGCACCCGTTTTTCTGAACTTAAGTAAGCAGAAAAGCTGGCATGTAGAAAGCAGTTTCTTGGCCTTCAGGAAATGGAAATTTACCGTGGGACTTGCCTTATTGAATCTGCATTTTCTTTGCTGTGATGAAATTACAAATTGCTTTGCGGGAGAAGTCAAAAATTAGGGATCAGTCTTGCTAGCCAGGTGCATTGTGGATTCTCCTGTTCCCAGTTGGTTTACTGTGGAATTTGAATCTTGAGTTTGGCAGAAGGAACTTCTCTGAATTGGAGCTAGCCTTCAAGGCTTTCTTTGCAAGCAAAACGCTACACCTCCCTCCAGCGTTTTCTGTACGATATAGCAAGTACAGCCTTGACGTTGGGAAAAAAAAAATCCAGCGAATGCCCAGTGCTAAATGCAACCACAAGACAGATCAGAACTAGCCTGGTCCTTGATGTTTAGCCAATATTTTTCAAAGCATCGACAGCAGAACGGAGCAAATATATTTCAAGGGCAGCCCACAGAGAGATCTGAGGATTTGGGAGTCCAGCAATTCCTTCTCTCTGTCTTGCGTGATGCGCTTTTATCCCACGCAGGTTTCCCCCCCCCCCATGCGTCCTACAGGGGAAGCATCAAGAGACCGATGAATCTCAGATTCAGAGAAAAGGGTAAAATTGACCTGGGGGTTGGCTTTGTTTCTGAATTCAACAATGAAGTTTAGGGTGGTTTTGGTTTGGTGGGGTGGCAGGTGGTTTGGAAGGGAAACTGCCACAAGCAAAGATGATGGAGAAAAGGTCTGTTTGGTCTACTCCAGCTTACAAAACTTTGGATGGTTTTTATGATCCGGACCTGAAGGGAAACCCTGATGATTTTTTTTTAATTTCCTCTTGGAGACCTGCACATATCTATGATGGTTTTGAAGTATTGTCCTGTAAGATCAGAAGCACAAGAGATGATTCAAAGGCACCTGATGAGGAAAAAAAATAGTTTGGATCTAAAGTGTCTCTGGAGCAAATGAGGATTTAGATGGAGATCAGGCAGGGATTCTATGATACTCTGATAAGGAGGGGTTTTGTGAGAAGATCCATTAACAGCCCAGGATTGAGAGCTCCCTGTGTCAAGTGACTAGGTCACTGCTGTGGAGGCCAGCTGTGATCATGACTCTGTTGAGGGATTAGAATGGATCCCTGGTCTTTGTAGGTTGAGTTTGAGGTCCTTTCTGGACTGTGTCACCCCCCACCCCCCCACCCCAAGATATGGTGCTGATTTTTTTATTTGGAAAAGTGGAGTTCAATGATGAAAATTTTCCAATCTACCAATCACATTTCTAACTTTTCTTTCATAGAAGGTGTCAGCTATAGAACTAGAAATAGGATGAAATTTCTAGCAAGATTATTTTAGCTATCAAATCCAGTTGATGGGCCTGGAGCAATAGAGCAACATGTCTGTTTTATTGCTCTCCATGGTCCTGAACCCAAGAGATTCTCACTGCTTACTGTGGTGACTGGAAATATGCAGTGTGTCTTGTTCTGACTCAGCTTCAGTTGAAGTCTCTTATTTACTTCAGCCATCACCAAGACCAGGACTTCATCCATCCCCAGTAATTTACCTTAAATCTTCTTTCCATTCATTTACCATCAAACTAATGAATAGAATCAAGATCACATGAAGTGTTAGTACTGCTTTATAAAGCCTTGGTAAGACCGCATTGGAATACTGCACCCAGTTTTGGTTGTCATGATATTAAAAAAGATGTTTACAAAGAGTGCAGAGAAGAGCAATAAAGATGATTAGGGGACTGGAGGCTAAAACATAAAGAATGGTTGCAGGAATTCAGTATGTCTAGTTTAATGAAAAGAAGGACTAGGGAGGACATGATAGCAGTGTTCCGATATCTCAGGGGTTGCCATAAAGAAGAGGGAGTCAAGTTATTCTCCAAAGCACTTGAGGGCAGGACAAGAAGCAATGGATGGAAACTAATCAAGGAGAGAAGCAACCTAGAACTAAAGAGCAAATTCCTGGCAGTGAGAACAATTAATCAGTGGAACAACTTGCCTTCAGAAGTTGTGGGTGCTCCAACACTGGGGGATTTTAAGAAGAGACAGACAACCATTTGTCTGACAGGGTATAGGGTTTCCTGCCTGAGCAGGGGGTTGGACTAGAAGACCTCCAAGGTCCCTTCCAACTCTGCTATTCTGTTATTCTGTTAACTCCCATGTGAGGGACTGACTGGGACTCCTTCCAGGCAGTGGAGAATTTAAGTAGCTATGAGAAGAGGCAACCCAGCCCAGAGACCGAAGTCATGGGAAGGAAAGAGACTCCACCTGAATTGCCTTGCTATAATTCTGCCTTCCTTTTGCAGTTTTCAAGGGTGTCTCTACTTTACTCTAGCATTAAAGGAGTCTCCCAGAAATTCTTGTGGATTTCACGCTTCTTGAACTTGCCTGCTAGGTGGACCTTGTCAACCATCTGATTGACATTCAGTAAGAGCACTGGAAGAGCTGGTTGGGGGACAGAGCAAAAGAAGGTTACATTCAAGGGATTATCCCCCAAAATGAAATAAAAGGTCACAAGGCTGTTAGCAGATTGGCACTTCCAGTATCAAAATAGACCCTCAGCCGATCTGCTTCCATAACGGGTGAAAGCAAAACCCTCAAGAGAAAGCATGATAATTTATGGAGCAGTTAATCCAACAGAGAATATGGTCATGCCAGTCAAGCAGTGAAAATTGATGCTGACAAACCCAGAAAGGCTGAGCCCAGGGGGTGCAGAAAAGTACAAGTTCATTTTCTTCCTCTTGCGGTATGGTTCCTTTCATCCGTGTGCTGTGATCATTGTTGTTGCTAACCACTCGATGGGCTTGGATTGGCAGGTTGGGAGGGAGGCAAGGGAATCTTAGTCCCACTTTAGAAAGCCTTGCTAAGACCTCACCTGGAATACCGCATCCGGTTTTGGTCAACACATTATAAAAAAGGATGTTGAGACTCTGGAAAGAGTACAAAGATGAGCTGAGGTGGCGCAGCAGTTAGAGTGGCAGTACTGCAGGCTACTTTAGCTGACTGTGATCCACAGTTCAGCGGTTCAAATCTCACCAGCTAAGGGTTGACTCAGCCTTCCATCCTTCCGAGGTAGGTAAAATGAGGACCCAGATTGTTGGGGGCAATATAAATATACATTGCTTAATAGTGTAAACCGCTTAAAGAGTGCTTGCACTATGAGGCCGTATATAAGTCTCATAAATAAATAAATAAACAAACAAACAAATAAATAAATAAATAAATAAATAAATAAATAAATAAATACATAAATAAACTAGGATGATGAGAGGACAGGAGGATAAAACATACAAAGAATGGTTGCATGATTTGGGTATGGTTAGTCTAGTGAAGTTAGGGGACGCAGTGGCTCAGAGGCTGCTAAGACGCTGAGCTAGTCGATTAGAAGGTCGGCAGTTCAGCGGTTTGAATCCCTAGCGCCGTGTAACGGGGTGAGCTCCCATTACTTGTCCCAGCTTCTGCCAACCTAACAGTTCGAAAGCACGTAAAAAATGCAAGCAGAAAAATAGGGACCACCTTTGGTGGGAAGGTAACAGCGCTCTGTTTAGTCATGCCGGCCACATGACCATGGAGACGTCTTCAGACAGCGCTGGCTCTTTGGCTTAGAAACGGAGATGAGCACCACTCCCTAGAGTCGGGAACAACTAGCACGCATGTGTGAGGGGAACCTTTAGCTTTACCTTTAGTCTAGTGAAAAGAAGGACCAGGGGTGACATGATGGCAGTGTTCCAATATTTGAGAAAGGGCTGCCACAAAAAAGAGGGGGTCAACCTATTTTCCAAAGCACCTGAAGGCAGGACAAGAAATAATGGATGGTAATAAATCAAGGAGAAATCCAACCTAGAACTAACGAGAAATTTCCAGACAGTGAGAAGAATTAATCAGTGGAACAGCTTGCCTTCTGAAGTTGTGGGTGCTCCATCACTGGAAGCTTTTAAGAAGAGACTAGACAGCCACTTGTCTGAAATGGTATAGGGCAGTGATGGCAAACCTTTTTTGGTTCGCGTGCCAAAAGTAGGGGGGGGATGCGGGGGATCATGTGTGTACGTGCCCACACTCATAATTCCATACACCCCCGCACATGCATGCATGACCCCCCCTGCTCCCAGCATGCAATGGCACGCCCATTTTTCGCTCTCCCTAGGCTCCAGAGCCTTTCTAGGAGCCTGGGGAGGGCGAAAACGGCCTTCCCCACCCCCTCTGGAGGCTGGAAACAGCCTGTTTCCCGACTCCCAGTGGGCCCAGAAGGCCCGAAAATCAGCCGGCTGGTGCACACATGCATGCCGGACCTGAGCTCGGGTGCCCACCAATATGGCTCCGCGTGCCACTTGTGGCACCCGTGCCATAGGTTCGCCATCACGGGTATAGGGTCTCCTGCTTGAGCAGGGGGTTGGACTAGAAGACCTCCAAGGTCCCTTCCAACTTTGTTATTCTGTATCTGTATCTCCATTTGTTGGAAAGAGAGAATTGGCCTGGCAGATTCCATCTCTATGCAAAATAGGCTCCTTTTGATGCAAACGTACAGTATCTCTGGTTCTTGGTTTATTTGGCATCAGCTGACAGATGAATACCTGTTGCCTGGGTGTAATCATATGTGGGAATGACTTTGGGAGACTGGGCTCAGGAAGGGATTTGAATCAAACCATTGGGAATACTGGCCTATATTTAGGGATTTGGGATTTAGCTTAGAAATCTTGCAAATCTAAGTTGAGATGAAGGACCAAGTCAGATGTGAAGAAATGCCAGCTCTAATCGGATACCCATATCCTTAATCCAGGGGGCACATTAGCTCAGTGGTTAAAGACCCTGAGCATGTTAGATGGAAAGCTGACAGTGTCCCAGCCCTGGAGACCATCTTTTCTTTTGTGTTCGAGACCCAAGCGCTGTTTGATGGGGTGAGTTCCCGTTCCTCGCTCCAGCTACTGCCTACCTGGCAGTTTGAAAGCCTGCAAGTGAGAGCAGATAAATAGGTACCCCTTCGGTGGGAAGGGAACAGCGTTCCATGTGCTTTGGCATATGGTCATACTGGCCACATAACCGTCTTCAGACAACTCTGGCTCTCTCAGCTAAGAAACGGAGATGAGAACTCTCCTAGAGTCAGAAACAATTGCAGAGGGGAAACCTTTATCTTTATCCTTAATCCACTTCCTCAACCTCTATTGCAACTGGACACTGGATAATTTTCCCTCCGCTTGAATGGCCAGCCCAAGTAAGGACCGAGGCTCTTCACCCATTATTTAGAACAAGTCAACATTGGTTCAGGTTCGACCCAAACTATCTTTCAAACGTCTCCCTGAGACGAAGCTGAGTTGGTTCCTTGCTGTTTCTAAGAACATTTCCTCCACAGTTTAAGTCTCTATGATACTTCTGTTGGAGTCCTGGCTCCAGCAGAGCCCCACAAGACATGGGAGCAAGGCTCCCATCGCTGTAAGAAGATGCTGCGGTTTTGCTGTGCTCCTGGTAGGATGCGATTTCTTCCCAGAGACGCTGCCAAGGCCTTGCCAGTGACCTGCACCGCGATCGGTCCCACTTAGCCAGTGAAGTGAATCACTGACTCCTTAAACGGGTTCTGCAGCGACAGACTTAATCGAGTCCCCACATCGGAGCCAGGAGGCTGA
Source organism: Diadophis punctatus similis (assembly GCA_023053685.1). Lineage (NCBI taxonomy): Eukaryota > Metazoa > Chordata > Lepidosauria > Squamata > Dipsadidae > Diadophis > Diadophis punctatus. Next base: position 8,663,415 of record JALIGW010000018.1, read on the forward strand.
TGCGAAGTGACAGCAGACCCACGCAGCGCTCCGAATGCAGCTGCTTGGGGCGATCACTAGCGCGTTTCTCTCCACGGCAGAGAGCGAGGGGGGCGGCGGCTCAGCCTTCCTCCTCGCTGGAACCGTTATCTACCTAAGTGGAAAGAAGGATGGGAACCCACCCACCCCTCTTCATTAGCCTCACACCCCGTGCAAAGAAGGAGCATGGTCTGTGGTCCTGCCGAGGTAGAATTGTTGGCCGCTGTCCGGGTGACATTTTGACCTCGCCGAAAAATCACCCACATGCCTGGGAAATTATCCAGACCCTCCGGTTTCTCTCATCCGAGGCTCTCTTGTCTTTTTTAATTTGGTTTTGTTTTTTTAAGTCCCCATTTCAGTCACCCATTAAGCCAGCAGGGAATGGTATTTAGGAGAGACAGCGAACATGCTAATGGTGCAACTTTGCAATTAATCCTTGAGGGGCCTGGATACTTGCTTTGACAGTGAAGAATTCAACGGACGTAGATGAGGGAATTTCTTTTCTTTTTTCCCCACCCCTTGTTTGCATGCAGGATCTCATGTAACAGAAGCTTGGCTCTTGCTGGATATTTATTTATTAGTTATTTATTAAATTCATATGCTGTCCATCCCACCATCAGGCAAGTCTATTCCAACATTTGGAAAATCTTGAATGAAGGGCTAAGGGAATACCATTGCAGGAAAAGAGAATTGAAAATAGTGAATTGAAAATAGCTTCTTCTCTGGCAACATCACATTACTAACCAGAGCATACAAAACATTTGTTAGACCAATTCTGGAATACAGCTCACCTGTCTGGAACCCGCACTGCATATCAGACATTAATACAATCGAGAGAGTCCAGAAATATTTCACAAGAAGAGTCCTTCACTCCTCCGCTCACAACAAAATACCTTATTCCACCAGACTTGAAATACTGGGATTAGACAATTTACAACTACGTCGCCTCTGATCTGATCTAAATGTAGTTCATAAAATCATATACCCAAATGTCCTTCCTGTTAATGATTACTTCAGCTTCAACCGCAGCAATACACGAGCACGTAATAGATTCAAACTAAATGTAAAGCGCTCCAAACTCGATTGCAGAAAATACGACTTCAGCAACAGAATGATCAATGCCTGGAATGCACTACCTGACTCTGTGGTTTCTTCCCCAAACCCCAAAAACTTTAACCTTAGACTGTCTACAGTCGACCTCTCCCCGTTTCTAAGAGGTCTATAAGGGGCGTGCATAAGCGCACCACTGTGCCTACCGTCCCTGTCCTACTGTCCTATTGTCCTCTTTTATCGTTACTTTTTACTTATGTTTATACAAACTACTACTATCCTATACATGTTTGACAAATAAATAAATAAATAAAAAATAAATAAAAAATAGTGGGGGGGTGGGGGGGAATGCAGGAAGGACCAGCAGGTGTAACTGAATTATTGACTATTCACCAAAAAGTTCCACTACTCATAGAGTATTGGAGTTATTACAGTCCACCAGGATTAAGCTCCCTGTCACAAAAACTTTTGGGGGGGGGGTGTAAATGGCTCCCATCACTGCTACAGCTTCCACTGTGTAGTGTTGTTCCATGGTGAAGGAATTCCTCTTATAATGTTTCCCCCCCTCCAAGCTGGGGGCTGCTTGGGTGTTTGAGAGCGATGGAGGTGTTACAGAAGACAAGGCTACTAACAATACGGCAGTTCTGGTCACTGCCGGTCAACGGAGTCCCAACTCCCCAGCAAGAAAATGGGACAGAATTTCTGCAACTTTTTGAGATGAAGAGCAAGGAAATGAGAGAAGAAGAGGGGGAAAAAACCATGGAGAATGTGAAAAGAAGATTTCAACGGGGCATTAAATTGAAGTGCTGCTAAAGCTTTCAGAGGCCGAATGTCAGTGTTCCAAGTAATAAATCCATTGCAAGCAAGACTGTAAGGCGATTGAGTTCCTCAAAGATTACTTTTATTGGAAATATCATATTGGCACATATCTGGTGAAAACCGACTCTGAAAACTCCCGCGGTTTTCACCATGTTAAAAGTAAAAAAAAATTCCACTTTCTCAAAACAATCAGTCACATGGTCCAATCACCGTGCTGTCCGACAACCAGGTGGCATCACTCCGCTCTGTTCTTCCAACCAGGTGTGAGAATGTCCTTGGTTCCCAAGAGAAAGTATTTTGTTTTGGCTACAAAAATCCCTCTAGTCAAATCCCCCCTCCCTGACCCTCAGCTCCAGTGTGGCAACACTGAAGCGGACAAAATGGCTTCGGTCAGGCCAGTGGCAAGGGGAACAAACTAAATCAATGGCCCTCCTTGTAGACCATGTTCTTTTGGACTTCATTATCCAGCCAAGTTTGTGTTTGTGTCAGGCTCCAAAAAAAAAAAACCCTGCTGAGTTTTTTCTAAGCAGACTTCTTTATTGTTCCTCACCTATAGACAGAAATCTTGCCACATTAAAGCAGATGCCTTGCCCCACGAAACTTATACTCTGGGAAATATCAGGGAGGTGCCATCTTTACCCTCCTTCTCTCACACAACTATCTAAAGGGTGTTGTGCCTTGGTCCTCTGGAAGGCCGCCTTTCCCTCCTGGGATTCTGGATAACATTGCATCACAGGTTTGTGTCAACCTTGCAAGAAATCCACAAGAAAGCACACCCAGATGAGCTAATTCTACTTTATGATAAAGTTACATTCATGGAATCTTGCAAGTCTGAAAGTACATTCCACACACACACACACACACACACACACACCCCATCATCTTTACAGCCCAAGAAATTAGGGATGGTCTCTTCTGAATTATTTGCCATGCCAACGTTCCTTCTGTGGGCTCACTGGCTGTGGCTCTTCCCTCTGTCGTACAAGGTCATTCCCACATAGGCAGAGGCAAGCTTCATTGTCAGAAAACTTTTTCTATGGAGAACAGGTGTGGTTATGCACCGATTTCCAAACACATGTTTGATGCAATAGACTTTCTCAGTAGTCCTTTTAACTAGAAAACAGTGAGCGTCCTCGACCAAACCAAGTCTAAAAATGCCGGAGGATTCCCAGAGGCCTGGCACTCAGATAAATCAGCCATCAACAGGCACACAGAGATAAATGACATCTACATACCACTCAAAAGAGACAATCCAAAGCCCCAAAGGAAACAAAAAGACCACAAACACTTCCTAACCAGCAATCAACATCCATATAAGCAGAGACATGATAGCAATATTCCAATACTCGAGGGGATGCCACAGAGAGGAGGGGGTCAGGCTGTTCTCTATGGCACCAGAAAGCCAAACAAGGAATAATGGATGGAAGCTGACCAAGGAGAGATTCAACCTGGAAGTGAGGAGAAACTTTCTGACGGTGAGAGCGATCAACCAGTAGAACAGCTTGCCAGCGGAGGTTGTGAGAGCCCCAACACTTGCGACCTTCAAGGGGAGACTGGACTGCCATCTGTTTCAAATGATGTAGGAACTCCTACTTGAGCAGGGAGTTGGACTAGATGACCTACAAGGTCCCTTCCAACTCTAATAATAAATCTAAATCTAAACTAGATCAACAACCAAGTAAACAATACCCCAATCAACTACCAACCAGCGGTGGATTCCTCCCAATTTGGACCGGATTGCCCGAACCGGTAGCAACCTGCTGGTGATGTCACTGAACTGGATCGGCCAGTGCCGGTCCGTGGGCGCCGCCATCTTTTTGTTTGAATTTTTTGCGAATGTTTTACTGTTTTGAAGGTTTTTCCTGTTCTGCTGCTTGTAAAAGGGCCTTCCCACCTGCCTCCGGGTTTATACTGACCTTTATTCCTTCTCCCAAAGCACAGCTGATCTGCTCCTCAGCTGTGTTTCGGGCTAATTTCAGCTACAGAGCATGCGCGGAAGCAAAATTGCACAAGGGGACGCATGCAAAACATGGCGATGCGAACCGGTGGTGAAGGTAAGTGGAACCCATCCCTGCTACCAACACAGTCAAACAAGCTGACACTAAAGAACAACCTAATCAAGGAACTACCAAGAACACTTCCTGAGTAGTATACAAAAATAAGAACAAACTCTCCTCTCTTCTAACATTGATGATGTTACCTAGCTTGGTAATGAAATGCCTGCAAGAAAACCACCAAGCTCAGAGATCATCAAGAACCTCACAATAGAACTTCCATTTTCCATACATTTCCTCAGAACTGAAAGGTAGAAGAAGCAGTTTTTTTCCTCTCCCCTGGTGCCTCGTTGTATTATTTATTGATGTTGAAATGAGAATAATATCTCATAGAGGCGATTTAGATCTTTTCTTGGAATTCAGACAGTTAGAAATAAAGCCAAGATTAAAAGTCTAATAGAAAATATTTATTTCAGTACAAAAACAATAAATCCTGAATAGTTACATCTTTGCTAAGAAAACACGACCATTCAGGTCAACAGCTAAGGCAGAAGAGAATTAATGGTGGTTTATGAATGCACACATGCGCACTCATCATATCATGTGTTCTGCTTATATTGGAATGTACCATAATATTAGGATAGGGGTGCATCACCCTGCATAGACATACAACTGACAATATTCACTACGTGATAATTGAAGCCTTAATCACTGGAAGATGTTTGAACTACCCGATCCAAAATTCTTAGCCCATATCTGCCAAGGCTGGCTCAAGGTTCTGGGAGTTGTAGTCACGGCCTCAAACGAAGAAGGCCTCCTTTGACTTAAGGTTGAGATGTGGGAGCCACGGGACTTGTTTTCTGCATGCAAAATTTACGTTTTGGTTTTGGCTGTATAATGTTTGGGTTTGACGTCTTCCGAAAATGATGGTTTCCAATGGTTTTTCTTTATAGCCGTTTTCATTCAAGCCATTTCTACTCACTCAGGCATCTATTATTCCCTAAGAAGCTATTGAAGATTCCTGCCTGCTGATCTGTCAGTTGTCTGACTAATGGGAGACCAATATCGCTTAAGCAGTAATCAATTACCCCTCTCGGCTATCATCATCATTTCTTCAAATTTTGATAAGTCCGCCTTTCAATGTTGCAACCTGCCTTCTCTGGTTAATGTTGGCTAATTCTGACACATTAGGACAGTGTTCCTTAACCTTGGCAATTTTAAGATGGGTGGACTTCAACACCCAGAATTCCCCAGTCAGCCGGCCACCCTGTCTGGCTGGGGAATTCTGGGTGTTGAAGTCCATCCAACTTAAAGTTTAGATTTAGATGTATTATTAGAGTTGGAAGGGACCTTGTAGGTCATCTAGTCCAACCCCCTGCTCAAGCAGGAGTTCCTACACCATTTGAGACAGATGGCAGTCCAGTCTCTCCTTGAAGGTCGCAAGTGTTGGGGCTCTCACGATCTCTGCTGGCAAGCTGTTCCACTGGTTGATCGCTCTCACGGTCAGAAAGTTTCTCCTCACTTCCAGGTTGAATCTCTCCTTGGTCAGCTTCCATCCGTTATTCCTTGTTTGGCTTTCTGGTGCCCTAGAGAACAGCCTGACCCCCTCCTCTCTGTGGCAGCCCCTCAAGTATTGGAACACTGCTATCATGTCACCCCTGGTCCTTCTCTTCGCCAGACTGGCCAAGCTCAGTTCCTGCAACCGCTCTTTGTAAAGTTGCTAAAGTTGAGAGATATTTCATTAGGAAGCCATTCTCTGCAAGGTGTGTGCACTTCGACACACACACACACACACACACACACAAAACCTTAGTGTTTACAATCACTGACAGCAGAAACTGCCTGTGGCAAGGTTCTAGGGGAAGTCACAAATAACCAATTCTTTGCGTCCTCACTGCCCACAAGACTTGAATGGCTGCAGGGTTCGGAAATGGACTCTCAAGTTTTCGGTGTCTTGCTTATCTCCTATATTCCACTTGATTGCTTATCACTTACAGTGACATCTAGTAAGTCTGAAAAACAGCATGCTGGGTGTGGAAGCAGAACAGGGAAAAACAAGAAGCCTACCATAAAATGCATTCATAGCTTGATTCTGGTTAACCCTAACACGGATAACGCAGGCTATATCAATGGGTTAAATAATAAATGTTTTAATAAATTACCTGATTCTGAAGGATCCCGTTTTCTGAGGCTGCATAGTAGTTTTTGAGCCATGATCTAATTCTAATCAGATGGGCTGGATTTACACATCAGGCTGAAGCACACACAACGTCACAAGATGAAAACACGGCAAAGCCTGGATGTTGTGTGTCTTAGTTGGCGCCAAAGAGTAAAGAGCTTTTTCAGAAGGTTAGCCATGCAGGTCGATCCATGATCTTAGGTGTTCGGGGCATCCTTGTGTCAAAGGAAAGAGATTTGGTTTGATATTCTTCACCAGATCAAGGAATTTATCCATGTTCTCTTTTGCTAGTTTATTTCAGAAGTTCTTCAGTTTTGCTCTTGGAAGAGCAATGACCTTTCCAAATACCGAAAACTCTTCTCCGACTTGATCCAAATCTCGTTATACTACACAGAGAAAGTCACCCATTTGAACTGATACAGATACAGATTAACAGAGTTGGAAGGGACCTTGTAGGTCATCCAGTCCAACCCTGCGCCCAAGCAAGAGACACTACACCATTTCTGACAAATGGCAGTCCAATCTCTTCTTGAAAGCCTCCAGTGATGAAGCTCCCACAACTTCCGAATCTTCTCCACACAAACAAGAGAAGGGCCATCGCTTTCTTCACCCGTAGTAGCCCACGTGCTTAGCCAGACACAGCACTGGCTCATTACAAAGAATGTAAGTATTTCATTATATTTGATTAAGGTTTTAATGAGGGCAAAGGGGAGGGAGGCTCGGGGCGGCCTTCTGCTTTATCAGAAAGTTTTTTTGCATAGCGCCTAGATAGAATCTTTGAGATCGATGCTATAAGAATGATATAAATGAAGCATAAATAATCTGCTTTGTTTCCAGCCTGCCCATATGTGGAGTCCTCGATTTATGACTATTGGACCAGAATTTCCGTTGATTTAGGAGAAGGAGTGCCAGAACCTGGGGGTGGAGTTAAAAAAGGGATCAGCCGAGAATCGCTACGTAGCCACAAGCAAGTTAAATCCAACCCACCCTTGAATTCCATTGTCTCTTATCTGACTTCTGGTAGATGACAAGACTTAAAGCACCCGCGTTTTGTCTATCTCTAAAGACGTGTTAGACTTCCCTCAAAGTGTGAAGTAGGGAAGCCGTATCCGCTTGGACGGCTGAAGAAGATGGCCAGATATGCTTCCTCCACACAACAGGAAGCCATCTAGATCTTCCCCCATCGTTTCATCCACTCCGAGGAGACCACAATGTCTTTTGTCACCATTTCTCTACCATACTTTAAAGCAGGAGTGCCCAACCTTAGCAACTTTATATAAAAACAAATGAATAAATGAAGCAGGATAAATTAGAATATGCTAATGTTGTGCAATGGGGACGCAGTGGCTTAGTGGCTAAGATGCTGAGCTTGTCGATCAGAAAGGTTGGCAGTTCGGCGGTTCGAATCCCTAGCGCCGCGTAACGGAGTGAGCTCCCGTTACTTGTCCCAGCTTCTGGCAACCTAGCAGTTCGAAAGCACGTAAAAAATGCAAGTAGAAAAATAGGGACCACCTTTGGTGGGAAGGTAACAGCACTCCATGCGCCTTCGGCATTTAGTCATGCCAGCCACATGACCACGGAGACATCTTCAGACAGCGCTGGCTCTTCGGCTTTGAAACGGAGATGAGCACTGCCCCCTAGAGTTGGGAACGACTAGCACGTATGTGCAAGGGGAACCTTTACATTTACCTTTAATGTTTTTATTTATTTATTCATTCATTCATTCATTCATTTATTCATTCATTCATTCATTCATTTATTTATTTGTCAAACACGTATAAGATAACAGATATAGGAATAAACATGATTATGAATACAAGATAAGGATACAAATAAATGGGGACAGTAGGACAGGGACGATAGGCACGTTGGTGCGGTTATGCACACCCCTTACAGACATCTTAGGAATGGTGTGAGGTCCACAGTAGACAGTCTAAGGTTAAAGTTTTGGGGGTTTGGGAAAGTAACTACAGAGTCAGGTAGTGCATTCCAGGCATTGACCATTCTGTTGCAGAAGTCATATTTCCTGCAATCAAGTTTGGAGCGGTTTACCTTAAGTTTGTATCTATTGTGTGCTCATATATTATTGCGGTTGAAGCTGAAGTAGTCATTGACAGGTAGGACGTTGTAGCAGATAATTTTGTGTACTAAGCTTAAGTCAGACCGAAGGTGGCGTAGTTCTAAGTTGTCTAGTCCCAAATTTCAAACCTGGTGGCATAAGGCATATGTTGTGTAATCGGACAATTTCCTCTCTTATGGAAGAAAGAATGTTTATGGCTATCTCTACCCATTGATTTAAAAATGTCAAAATTGTGCCTATTCCATCCCTCAGGTCTAGATAATGAAAATGGCACCGGCACTGGTAAGGGAGCAACCCGCCGCTGGCCTGGATGTTCCCTTTCCCCTTCAGATACTGTAGGTATGCCCACTCTTGAGGACACATTTGATGGCCTACCGCTGATGCTAATTATTTGTCTTCAATGCATTTCTAGAGTTAAAGAATTCCTCAGCCTGGTACCTTCCAGATGTTGGATGACAAATCCCATCCAATCAAGACTGACTTTTTGGCTTGGCCATCTAGTAACCATGTTTCAGAGGTAAGCAAATCTGATTTTTTTAGATCAGTGGTTGAGACTGATGGGGACTGCGATGGAGATTGTATTCATCTTCCCTAGATTGGGAAGATTAGATTAGATGGCCTGTGTTTGAATGGGCTTGGCAATCTGATTGGAATCCAGAGGGTTATCCTCAAAAATGTCAAGACTGGGGCCACAATCATGCAGAGGTGATATTCGCTCACCTTCCCTATCGGTTTGCAAATGTGAGCACGCGCTCCGTCCATGCATGCATGTGACCTTCCGCGCATGCGCTTTGCGTGCACATGCGGCTTGCACTCATGCGCGCATCTTCAAAACATGCAGAAATAGGATGACATAGAGCCCCACCTGCAGATCGCCACTACCAGTTCTCCTGAACCGGCAGAATACTATCTCTGCAACCATGTGATCGTGACTAGTCCCTTTTTATGTGCCCTGTAAAAACAGGGCAGGGCTTCAATCGTGTGGTTTTGGCCACCATCTTGATTTTTCTTACACTCTCCTTGTGAATTTCTCTATGATTGCATTGGGTTATGAGAAACTTTAGAAAGATGATAAATATACCGTATTTTTTAGAATATAAGACACACCGGAGTATAAGACGCACCTTAGTTTTTGGGGAGGAAAATAGGGGGGGAAATCTGTCTACCAGGTATTCATCTGGCTAGCATCCTTTGTCAGGTCAGCTGCAGCACATTATTTTATCCCCTGGTTAGGGCTAGAAAAAAACTTATTCGGAGCAAGTAGCAATGAAAAAAAGCCTGCAAAGACTTAGGGCTGGAAAAAACCTCCTTCGGAGAAAGTAGCAATGAACAAGGCTGCAAGCCGGTAAGAGCTGGGAAGATCGTTAGCACATTGTTAGGACTGGGGAAAAAGCTTCAAAAAAGCTACATTCAGAGTATAAGAGGCACCCAAATTTTCAGCCTCTTTTAGGGGGGGAAAGGTGCGTCTTATATTCTGAAAAATACGGTAACTGAATTGTAGATCACTCCTCTTAACCAAGAGATGATGGGGAGAAACCCTCTGCTCTTTTACTGAAATTTTAGCAAGCTAAAGCCATCTTTCCATTCTAAAGATACATAATTTGGGAGGAACCTATTTTAACAGAATAAAAGAATAACAGAGTTGGAAGGGACCTTGGAGATCTTTTAATCCAACTCCCTGTCAAAGATTGGCAAGATTGCATTATTATTATTATTATTATTATTATACAATTGTATCACAGCGGCCAGTTGTTTCGCCGGATTTGGCATTGATTACTAGTCGAGCCCCACCCAGGGGCCTAGGAAGTCGTAATGTATTTTCGAAGTATATGTGCGGAACCGAGCAGTGCGGCTTTCTGCATTTGACTGATGGTGATTTTGTCAATTTTGAGCTGTTTTAAATGTAATTCCAGTGCTTTTGGGATAGCACCCAGTGTTCCAATCACTACTGGAATTACCACTGCTGGTTTGTGCCATAATCGTTGGATTTCAATTTTTAAGTCCTGGTATTTTGCAATTTTTTCGTGTTCCTTTTCATCGACCTTGCTATCTCCTGGTATTGCAATGTCAATTATAGTCACCTTGTTGTTCTCGACCAACGTGATGTCTGGTGTATTATGCGCCAGTACCTTGTCTGTTTGTATACGAAAATCCCACAAGATCTTGACCATCTGATTTTCAGTGACTTTTTCAGGCTTGTGTTCCCACCAGTTTGTAGCAGTATGGATGTTATAATTTTTGCATAAATTCCAGTGGATCATTTGTGCAACAGAGTTGTGTCGTAATTTGTAATCAGTCTGTGCGATTTTCTTGCAGCAGCTGAGCACATGGGCTACAGTTTCATCAGCTTCCTTGCATAATCTGCATTTAGCATCATTTGAAGATTTATCAATTTTGGCCTTTATGGCATTATTATTATTATTATTATTATTATTATTATTATTATTATTATTATTATTATTATTATTATTATTATTATTATTATTATTATTATTATTATTATTATTATTATTATTATTATACAATTGTATCACAGCGGCCAGTTGTTTCGCCGGATTTGGCATTGATTACTAGTCGAGCCCCACCCAGGGGCCTAGGAAGTCGTAATGTATTTTCGAAGTATATGTGCGGAACCGAGCAGTGCGGCTTTCTGCATTTGACTGATGGTGATTTTGTATAATATTATTATTATTATTATTATTATTATTATTATTATTATTATTATTATTATTATTATTATTATTATTATTATTATTATTATTATTATTATTATTATTATTGAATCCTGCACAAATGACTGTCCAGTTTCTTCGTGAAAACTCACAACTTCTGCAGTTCCACTGATTAATTGTTCCCAACGTCAGGAAATTTCTCCTTAGTTCTAGGTTGGATCTCTCTTTGGTAAGGGTCCGTTTTTTCTGAATGAAATTCAACCTTGAAATGTGAAATGTGAATGAACTTCTTTTTTGAATTTCTGTTTGAACTGAAAGCAGGCAAACAATTGCTCCCAAGGGGGGAAGATTCCCAAGCCAAAGAGACAGAGCCAAATGTTGCCGTCTACTTTCTATCTTTCTTTCTTACTCTCTTCTTTCTTTCTCTCTCTCTCTCTCCTTCACTCCCTTCCCTAAAACCTGTTTCCTGTTCCGATAGAAAAAGAAAGGTTGTCAGAACCCCGTTTGTTCATCAGGCCTGACAGCATTGCCCTTTTTCTCACAACCTGCAGGTTTAACTGGGAGTGAAGGCTTAACCCACACGGAGCTAATTCTCCACCAAACAGCTGCAGCCACTTCCTTCTGACTTCAGCTTCCCGCTGCAGGAAATTGCTTTTCACGGAACAGCTGTTCCACGCCACGTTAAGTCAGTCCAAGCATGCAGACAGTGGCTGCTGTTCTGGATACAGTTGCGCCCGAGGTGGCCAAGCGTGGCTGAGACCACGGGGCTGTTTTGAGCCACATGTCGCACCAGGCAAGGCCCTGCCTAACTTTGCGTCTTTTTCTCAATGTGCAAAATCTTTCTCCCAATGCACTGGGATGTTGCATATTGGAAAAGGATTTGAACCAGTGTGTCTATTAAAGAGAAACTACCTAACTAAAACAATGTTTCTCAACCTTGGGTTAAGATGAATGGAGGTCAACTCCCAGCTCCCATGCTGACTGGTGAATTGTGGAGGGTGGGGGGGTTGAACTCCACTCATCTTCCCTTCAGAAGTTGTGGGTGCTCCATCACTGGAGGCTTTTAAGAAGCGACTGGACAGCCATTTGTTCAGAATAATATAGGATCTACTGCTCATGTAGAGTTTTGGACTAGAAGACTTCCATGATCCCTTCCAACTCTGGAATGGAAATCAAGCTTTGTGGCTGAAAATAACGTCAAACAACACAGGTAGATTTTAATCCACATCTTTGCCTGCTTAAAAGAGGTTCTGCCATGAAGTCATGACCTTTCTTCCTCTTCAACAAACTATTCCTACGATACTCTCAACTTTTGATTTTCCACATGCAGGGTGCATCTCATCCGCTCGTTGGGTTTTGAGATATCTGAGATAATAAATATGTTTGTTTTTCTAATTTGAATGAGCAACTTACTCAGTGGTGGGTTTCAATTTTTTTACTGCAGGTTCTGTGGGCGTGGCTTGGCTTGGTGAGCGTGGCAGGGGAAGGATACTGCAAAATCCCCATTCCCACCCCACTCTAGGGGAAGGATACTGCAAAATCTCCATCCCCTCCCCACTCCAGGGGAGGATACTGCAAAATCCCCATTCCCACCCCACTCTAGGGGAAGGATACTGCAAAATCCCCATTCCCACCCCACTCTAGGGGAAGGATACTGCAAAATCTCCATTCCCACCCCACTCCAGGGGAAAGATACTGCAAAATCCCCATTTCCTCCCGATCAGCTGGGACTCAGGAGGCAGAGAATAGATGAGGGCGGGGCCAGTCAGAGGTGGTATTTACCGGTTCTCCGAACTACTCAAAATTTCGGCTACCGGTTCTCCAGAAGTGGTCAGAACCTGCTGAAACCCACCTCTGAACTTACTTCGATGGTTATTTCAATGGGAAACTTATACAGGTAGTCCTTGACTTACAACAGTTCATTTTGTGACTGTTCAAAGTTACAACGGCACTGAAAAAAGTGACTTATGACCATTTTTCTCAGTTGCAACCTTTGTAGCATCCCCATGGTCATGTGATCAAAATTCGGACACTAGGCAACTGGCTCATATTTATGACGGTTGCAGTGTTTCCCGGGGTCACGTGATCCCCCTTTGTGACCGTCTGACAAGCAAAGTCAATGGAGAAGCTGGATTCACTTAACAACCGGGTTACTAACATCAACTGCAGTGATTCACTTAACAACTATGGGAAAAAAGGTTGTAAAATGGGGCAAAACGTATTTAACAAATGTGTCACTTAACAACAGAAATTTTGGGCTCAATTGTGGTCATAAGTCAAGGGCTAGCTGTACTTCGATATCTCAATAATCTTACACTGTTATGTCCCTGTTTCTCACTCCTTCCAATCAACCATGTTAGTTTGGGATGATAGCTAGGGTACTTCCAGGTCTACCAAGCCTAACAAGACCAATCAAAATATATGGCCATCTACTCAATTTTTTTATCTCTCACAACTTTTTCTCTCCTAATAGAAATAAAGACAGCAGACAAGATGGGAAAGGTGTGGAATAAATATTGCTTGGATCTTTGTAGGGTTCAGGGAATGTGATGGGACAGTTGTGCAATAAAATCTTTATCTGGTAGCATCCCCAGATGTGGTGGGTTCTTAGCATCATGTAATTCTAGATCTGCTCTCATTCGTTTCATAGGACAAAGCCAATGTCTTAAGAACCTCAAAGGTTACTACGGAATACTGATGATATAACACAGGTGATATGGCAAAGGCCATTTTGGAGCAATCAATGGTTGTGTTGATAGAAATTATGAGAGTTGAAGCCCAACACATCATAAGAGACACAAGCTGAGAAGGTGGGTTGGGTAGGTCATGACCGTCATCCGGTTCTATCAGAAGACAAGGTGAGTATCTTCTATTCTAAGCCCTCCTCCTTGGAAATGAAGCTGTTTAGATCCAAAGATGGACTCCTCCAATAGTCGAGAAGATTAATTGAGCCACAGTGGCGCAGTGGTTAGAGTGCAGTACTGCAGGCTACTTCTGCTGACTGCTGGCTGCCTGCAGTTTGGCAGTTCGAATCTCACCAGGCTCAAGGTTGACTCAGCCTTCTTCCATCCTTCCGAGGTGGGTAAAATGAGGACCCAGATTGTTGGGGGCAATAGGCTGACTCTGTAAACCGTTTAGAGAGGGCTGTAAAAACACTGTGAAGAGGTATATAAGTCTAAGTGCTATTGCTATTGCTAATTGTATCTGTTTGGTGCACCCAACTTGTTTTTTATCTTCAATTCCAGAAGAACCCAACAATCAATAATATGAAGAGTGAAGGAAACAAACAAGCTAAGATGGAGAAGCTGAAAGCGTAGGACAAACCAATCTAGTTACTTTAGCCAACTACAGATAGTCCTCAATGTATAACCATTCGTTTAACAACCATTCAAACTTACAATGGCACTGGAAAAAGTGACATATGACCGTTCCTTGCACTTATGACCACTGCAGCATCCTGGAGTCATATGTTCACCATTCACAATATTCCAAGTCAGCTTCCAAGGAGCAAAGTCAATGGGGGGGAAGGCAGATTCATTTAATGATCGTCTGATTCACTTAACAACCGCAGCGATTCAGTTAGCAACACTGGCAAAAAGGTCCATAAACTCTGACACAGCTCAATGAACAACTGTCTTGCTTACCAATGGAAATTCTGATCTCAGTTGTGATCATATATTGAGGATTACTTTACCTGTATATTTTTTTGGTTCAGAAAGACCTAGGAAACTATTCCAACTGTGAGGAAGAAGATCTATGAAGACACTTTCAAAGATGATGAGTTGAGAAAGTTTACCACCACTGTCTTTCCATTGTCCATCCTGGCTAGAACTTCTTGAAGTTGTAGTCTTTGCTCTTCTGTATGGTACCAGGCTGGTAAAAACTAACTTGTTCCATAAGTTTGAGGCTATAGGACGGATTGCTTACAATATGTAACTGTTAGGCCATCGTAGGACACTCTGATGGACACAGAAGGCCCTCCGAAGCCATGGTCCAACCTGCCCGAGATCTATCTTGCTTCCATTTGACTGTCTCGGCCTCTCCTTTCCCGAGCTGCATAACCGCTTCTTTGGGAATGTGCAGCTAGCTGACACATTTGCTACAGATGGATGGTGTGTGCGGAGACAGCTGTCAGTCCCCATTTGCAGCGTCCGATGTGACAGCAGGAGAGATGAGTTGTGAAAGGCCATTTCGTGGAGCACATGCACTCTGACATTCTGTGAGATGAGCCCTACAGACACCTCTCGGTAGACCTGGGGAGAAAATGGCAAGCTCGCCGTTTTGCCTTTCCCTCCCTCCCCCCTCCTCCTCCCCTCCTCCAAGCAGCCTCCAGGCGCGAAGAAAGCATGGGCACCTTGGTGTGTTTTGTTTGCGTACATCCCTATGGGAGGCGGAGGGAGGCACGGTTCTTCACGCCGTCACCGAGGTATGAGATCGCGGGTGGTGGAATTGTGATCAGGAAATGGAGCCATTGACAGGTGAGGAGAATAAATTATGGGCCTGTAGTGGCCTTTCCTCTTTGGAAAGGCAGCATTTCAGGTCTCAGGAGGCTTCTCCACCTCATGTTCTCCATGCTAAGTCATGTACATTATTTCCATCTGCATAAGGAACATCAAGCAATTAAAAAGGATCTTTCTTTCCATAGTAGTTCCCAAATTGGTCTATGTCACACTAATATCAGTCCATTAAGCAATGCTGTGTAGGAGCTTCATGTTGTTTCTCCAGGATCTTGTCTGGATTCCAAGCTTCTGGACACTCGTTAGGGTCATATGAAACCTGTAGTTCATCACGTCTTGAATAGGGTCCTTCTTTGGACCTCTGTAGAAGTCTTTGTTGTCTTGATGGCCATGTATCTAAAAGCCCATCTCTTCAGAAGAGTGTTCAGGCCAAAGAGAATGATTGTAGAGAAGATGGTTATCTCACACGTCCTATTTGTGGTCTTCTAGAACAGGGGTCTCCAACCTTGGCAACTTTAAGACTTGTGGACTTCAACTCCCAGAGTTCCTCAGCCAGCTTTGCTGGCTGAGGAATTCTGGGAGTTGAAGTCCATAAGTCTTAAAGTTGCCAAGGTTGGAGACCCCTGTTCTAGAAGGTACCTGGATGGATACAAGTGGCTTGATTAGATACTCTGCTTGTTTTCCAGCTTGTTTGCAAATGAGGTCTTTATTGTGCAGTAGATCTGCTCTATTTATGGAACTTGATGGGTCATCCAAGCATTTTGGTCTTTCAGTAGAAGACCTCCCGTGATGCCTGTTGAGGATGAGAATAAAATCTCATAGAGGCGAGTTAGATCTTTTCTTGGAATTCAGACAGTTAGAAATAAAGTCGAGATTGAAAGTCTAATCGAAAATATTTATTTCAGTACAAAAACAATAAATCCTGAATAATTACATCTTTGCTAAGAAAACACGACCGTTCAGGTCAAGAGCTAAGGCAGAAGAAGAAGAATGGTGACTTAGGAATGCACACATGCGTACAACTCATATCATGTGTTCTGCCTGTATTGGAATGTACCATAATATTAGGATAGGGGTGCATCACCCTGCATAGACATACAACTGACAATATTCATACCGTGACAATGCCTAAGGCAGTAACTGAGCCATGCTTCTTGAGGGATTGCATGAGGAAGCTTTCATCTTGAAGTACGTTCAGATTCTTGAAGGTGTCCAAGAACTGGGGCTTCAGTTTCTCACTGAATTTCCACCAATGTACAAATCATGGGAAGAAATGGCCTTCTGCAATGACAAAAATCGTATTCTTTCGGGATACCCAACTTTGTGCAACTTCCCAAAAGGTGGTGGGAAAGTTAGAAAGAAAACTGGTGGCCAATGACTCACAAATGGATCGCAACAATCCTTTTGTTCAGGAGACCAAGCCTGCTTCTCGTTAGTCCATTCCATGTCACTTCACATCAAATATTCTGTTTTCCCCTGCAGCAGATAACTATTATTCCAGCGCCACTAAACATATGTATTTCTCACAGTTCAACTCGGAGATTTTCTCTCAGAGAGTTGTCGTTTATTCTAGGGTGGGTGTTTTTTTAAATATTCTGCCATCCTCAGGGTTCCCCAAGCTTGCTGAGTCTTCTGCTTATGGATATTTCAATTTTAATTATGAAAGTAATACCGTGTTTCCCTGAAAATAAGACCTCCCCGGATAATAAGCCCTCCTCCAAAAAAATAAACCCTGCCCCAAAAATAAGCCCTCTCCCGAAAATAAGCCCTCCCCCAAAAATAAGCCCTCCCCGAAAATATTTAAACGCATGCGCAGCCGGTCCACACCATTTCTGTCATGGTGTGAATATTGCCAGTTGTATGTATATGCAGGGTGATGCATCCCTATCTAATATAATAGTATATTCCAATACAAGCAGAACATGTATATGATCTTGTACGCATGTCCACATTCCTGATCCACCATTAACCACTTCTGATTTGGCTCCTGACCTGAACGGTCGTGTTTTCTTAGCAAAGATGTAATTATTCAGGATTTATTGTTTTTGTACCGAAATAAATATTTTCTATCAGACATTTAATCTCGGCTTTATTTCTAACTGTCTAGCAATACAATACCAAGCAAAGATCCAAATCGACTCTATGAGATTTATTCTCATTCTCACATGGTAGCATTCGGACGGATGCTTCCCTTAACAATTTCCTCTGGTTAGGGTTAGAGAGACAGAGCTAGAAATCAGGTAAGACGGCAAGAGGAGCCCCGTCTTGCTCCATGCACCCCAAAATAATAAGACCTCCCCGAAAATAAAGGCAAGCGCTTATTTCGGGGTTCAAAAAAATATAAGACAGGGTCTTATTTTCGGGAAAACACAGTAGCGCTCACAATCATGAAGATCAAGGAAGCTTTGGGGAGTTGAGAAATTCTGCTACTCTGATTAAAATGTTGGCCTTGCAACAGATTCCTGTCTCCTACTTAACCTGGCCCTTCAAGCTGGGATTGATGAAGCAATTCCACTAAGGAAGAGGATGTTTAAAAGAGATATCTACTGGAGAAATTCTCCTGGTTGCCCAGAAAGAATTTTGGTGGTCTGTGAAATTCTACAGAGGTTCCAAGTTGCAGAGAATCTTCAAAATTATTTGCAGCTCTCAGATACTGTGTTATAGTATAAGTTTCAAAGTAGACTTTTGTGTGGAAAAGCCATCTTAGAGAATACAGGTAGTGCTTCACTTATAAGCATAATTCAGATTTACGGTCATTAGTCATGGCAGTTATTAAACAAGTCACCTGATTTTTTGACCTTTTTTTTGAGGAACATGTTAGACAAACCTATTTTCCCCAATGAGTGCTTTTTTGTTGGAAATCAGAAGCAAATATTGGAAATTGCCCACCCCAAAATGTGAAAAATTGTGGTCGTGTGGATGCTATAAAAAGTGAGCTGGTTGCCAAGTGCCCAAGATGTAAACAAGAGAGAGAGAGAGAGAGAGAGAGAGAGAGAGAGAGAGAGAGAGAGAGAGAGAGAGAGAGAGAGAGAGAGAGAGAGAGAGAGAGAGAGAGTTCCAAGAAGAAAAAAAAACATGGAAAAAGCAAATATAAGAAGATTGACTTCTGTCTTTCTTCACTGCAGGTACAAATATATAATAAAGCCACTTTATACTCTAAATTAAAGCAAAAACTTAATGTAAAAAGTATACAAATGAAGCAATCAAAATGACCTTATAATTGTATAATAAAATAGCCTCTTACTCTAAGTTTAAACATAAATATATACCGGTACAAGATGTCCATATCTCATAATCATAAAAATACACCATGTTTCTATAATCCTAACAGATCTAATTACCAAATCCTAAAATCAAACTTTCATTTTTGTCTTCCTCATGCATAAAGTCCAAAAATGGTATCCATATAGAGCTATCTGCCATTTTTAATACCATGTTTCCCCAAAAATAAGACCTGACCAGAAAATAAGGCCTAACATGATTTTTCAGGATGCTTGTAATATAAGCCCTACCCCAAAATAAGCCCCAGTTAAGATAATCAGCTAGACGGACACATTTAGTACCACATTTCCCCGAAAATAAGACCTAATGCGTCTTTTGGAGCAAAAAATTAATATAAGACCTGGTCTTATTTTCAGGAAAACACAGGTAATAGGCAGCACATTTGTATCTAAGGGTTATCCTGAAATCAGACAATCTTAACCCAAAGACTGTCTGTATTTTCATTACCTGAAGTTTTCAGTCAGTGTTGTTGTACTATTGTGCTCCAAACAGAACTTTAAAAAAGAAATATGATAGAAAAGAATATTAATAGCTCAGGGCTGACCTGTAGGGTCCTTGGTGCTCTCTGAGCTTGGTGGTTTTCTTGTAGATGTTTCATTACCAAACTAGGTAACACCATCAGTGCACTTTTTAAAAATCTACCCAATTTTAGGGCAGCAGGACCCATGACTATGCAACTTATTCTCATGTGTCATTGCTTTCCTCACATCTGCTGGGAGACAGAGAAAACCGTTCCCACTGCAGAGAGGTTCCTAACTACCATAGAGTTGTCTTCACCGTTGCTATTCCAGACAGCCCTTCTGGACCTGAAGAAGACTCTCGTTCCAAGATGGAAGGATTGGAAAAATGCCACTCAAGATTTCCAGATGAAATGCTGTAACGAACATTCCTCATAACTATTCAAGGCAGAGTCTGTCAGGTTGGGAGCCAGGAGTGAACACTTAGGTCTGTCTGGTGTCTTCTAGACGAAAGGGACTTAAACTTCCATTGTCCCCATTTGGCATAGCTATTGCTGGTTTAGGTCACCTCTGTAGAAAATCACTGAGGGAAACTTCAAATATTGTTCAAGAGTGGGAACTGGAACATTCTGTGATATGTTTTTAATGCCTGACAGAAAGTGAATAGAAACAGAAGACCACAATTTTTTCTTTCTTTTTTCTTTTCTTTTCTTTTCTTTTCTTTTCTTTTCTTTTCTTTTCTTTTCTTTTCTTTTCTCCTCTCCTCTCCTTCCTTCCTTCCTTCTTTCTTTCTTTCTTTCTTTCTTTCTTTCTTTCTTTCTTTCTTTCTTTCTTTCTTTCTTTCTTTCTTTCTTTCTTTCTTCTTTCTTTCTTTCTTCCTTCCCCCTCTCTTCCTTCCTTCCTTCCTTCCTTCCTTCCTTCCTTCCTTCCTTCCTTCCTTCCTTCCTTCCTTCCTTCTTTCTTTCTTTCTTTCTTTCTTTCTTTCTTTCTTTCTTTCTTTCTTTCTTTGAAAAATACACTTGCTGAGAAGTATTAAAGATTTACCTCAGGACTTGGTCCATCTTACAGATGGTCACTCATTTTGAGTTCTTCAGAAGTCTTTGAAAAAAAATAGACAGAGCTTCCAGATATTTCAACAAATGAGGGGACGGTTGCTAAGCAGAGGTGGGTTCCTACCGGTTCTAACCGGTTCTTTAGAACCATTAGTAAACTGGTGGTGACGTCACAGAGCCGGTTCTGTTGGTGCCAGTCCGTGGGTGCCGCCATCTTGTTTTTGGCTTCTGCACATACGCAGAAGGTGGGGTTTTTGGCACTGCACATGCACGTGAAGCGCGCGAAGTGCGTGCAGCCACATAGTGTGGGAAGAAGCGAACGGGCGGCGAGGTAAGTTAGAACCCATCCCTGTTACTAAGAGAGACAGAGATAAGGAGGAAAGATGTACAGGTGTTCCTATTAGCGCTCAGACATTAGGTGGCCCTAGACTGAAAGATTTTCCCTCCTTTTTAATTTTATTTTTTAATAATTATTTATATTACATTGTTTCCCATCTTATGATTGCCATGTTGCTGTTGTTGCTGTTGTTGTTAATTGCGAAATCGTGTCCGATCCATCGCGACCCCATGGACAATGTTCGTCCAGGCCTTCCTGTCCTCTACCATCCTCTGGAGTCCATTTAAGCTCACGCCGACTGCTTCAGTGACTCCATCCAGCCACCTCATTCTCTGCCGTCCCCTTCTTCTTTTGCCCTCAATCCTTCCCAGCATTAGGCTCTTCTCCAGTGAGTCCTTCCTTCTCATTAGGTGGCCAAAGTATTTGAGTTTCATCTTCAGGATCTGGCCTTCTAAAGAGCAGTCAGGGTTGATCTCCTGTAGGACTGACCGGTTGGATCGCCTTGCAGTCTAAGGGACTCGCAGGAGTCTTCTCCAGCACCATAGTTCAAAGGCCTCAATTCTTTGGTGCTCAGCGTTTCTTGTGGTCCAACGTTCACAGCCATACATTGCAACTGGGAAAACCATAGCCTTGACTATATGCACTTTTGTTGGCAGGGTGATGACTCTGCTTTTTAGTATGCTGTCTAGATTTCCCATAGCTTTCCTCCCCAGGAGCAAGCGTCTTTTAATTTCTTGGTCCCCAGGAGCAAGCATCTTTTAATTTCTTGGCTGCATGATTGCCATACTGGGTGGCAAACATAGAGTTAAAAAACCAAACAAATGAAAACAACAATGAATGATCAAATAGTGTTGCCTGAGGATAAACACAACCTGAACCAGAAGAAAAAACAGGTTCATATGGATGAGTTCATCTAACCACCAGTGACTTCATGTAGATGTTGAACAAAAGTTGGAAGACCACAAAACTCTGAAGGACCCCAAATAAGGAATATTTTGAAAGATTCCTCCCTCCTTGTCTGTCTGTCTGTCTGTCTGTCTTTCTGTCTGGTCAAGATTACCTAAAACTAGCCCTTAAGGAAGAAGAAAAAGCACAAGACAGTCCCAGATTCCCAATCTTTGAGTCAATCCAGAAGCCTACCGTCATAATTGGTGCCAAACACTGCTGAGAGTCTAATAGTCCACCTTGTGGTGAAATAGATGGCACCAGGATGGCTAAAGCATATATATTCTTATATGCCGCCCTGAGTCCTTCGGGAGTTGGGCGGCATATAAGAATAACAAAATAAATAAATAAATAAATAAATAAATAAATAAATAAATAAATAAATAAATAAATAAATAAATAAATAAATAAATAAATAAATAAATAAATAAATAAATAAATAAAGAACGGTTGCTGGAACTGGGTATGTCTAGTTTAATGAAAAGAAGGACTAGGGGTGACATGTTAACAGTGTTCCAATATCTCAGGGGTTGCCACAAAGAAGAAGGAGTCAAACTATTCTCCAAAGCATCAGAAGGAGAAGCAATGGGTGGAATTAATCAAGGAGAGAAGCAAGTTAGAACTAAGGAGAAATTTCCTGACAGTTAGGACAATTAATCAGTGGAACAACTTGCCTTCAGAAGTTGTAAATGCTCCAACACTGGAAGTTTTTAAGAAGAGATTGCATAACCAATTGTCTGAAATAGGGTTTTCTGCCTAGGTAGGGGGTTGGACTGGAAGACCTCCAAGGTCCCTTCCAACTCTCTTATTCTACTCTATTCTTCACAAATATTGATATTTCTGCCCTTACCATGCCCACAGATTTATTTATTATTATTATTATTTATTTTGTGAGATTTATATACCGCCTCATAGTGCAAGCACTCTCTAAGCGGTTTACACCAGTAAGCAATGTTTATTTTTATATTGCCCCCAACAATCTGGGTCCTCATTTTACCTACCTCGGAAGGATGGAAGGCTGAGTCAACCTTGAGCCGGTGAGATTTGAACTGCTGACCTGCGGATCAGTGTCAGCTTAAAGTGGCCTGCAGTACCTGCCTCTAACCGCTGCGCCACCTCGGCTCTTTTTCTAACCAGAGGCCCTGTTTAGGCTGATCCAATCCTTACTTGGAAGAGCAGAGTCCGAAATGTACCTGTAGGATCTTTGCACGGAAGAGCAAAAGCATCTGGCGTGTAAAATTACTCAGATCTGCTCAAAGTTGGAAAACGGCCATCTAGCACAGAAAGCATATGAAACCTGACACCAGATAAAATCCTAGCTTTTCTTTTGGGCTAAACTGATATTTTCTAGCCTGAGCCTGACTTTGGCTAGATGGTATCAGGCTTCGTTTCCTGTTACCCCTAAACTGGTAATTACTAGGGCAACCTGGTTTGGCGCAGTGGTTAAAGGCACTATGCCAGAAACCAGGAACCTGTGAGTCTTGCCTTAGGCATGAAGCCTACAAAGGTGATTTGAGGCGCTAGGGATTCGAACCGCCAAACTGCCGACCTTTCGATCAACAAGCTCAGCCTCTTAGCCACTGAGCCACCCCGTCCCATGCATGGAATACCTCCCGTCTAATCCCCACTACAATCTTATAAAGTCAGCCAGCCTTATCCTGCCCCAATTCAGATGGGCAGTGGACTGTTGCATGAAGCTTAAAGACATTAACTCAGCAGTTCCCAACCTTCCAAATGCCACGACCCACGCTCCGCCCCTGCGCCCCCACCGTGCCCCACCCCGCCACCGCCATTTGGGTTCTTTTACCCTCTGCGCATGCGCAAAGCGTTCTGCGCATGCGCAGAGGGTAAAAGAACCCAAATGGCAGCGGCGGGGTGCGTCGCGGGGCGCGGGTTGTGGGGCGCGATATGGCCAGGCTTGTGGCAGTGGGGGGGAAGCTGAGGATGCCGGGGCGACCCCTGGGAAATGGTCGTTCGACCCCCAAAGGGGTCGCGACCCCCAGGTTGGGAACCACTGCATTAACTTGTCAAAGATCACCTTGGGAGATCCCAGAAGAAATGAAAGTTGTGCTGGGGATTTCTTGACACACACCCCCTTTTTTTTTTTGCTGAACTGACCCTCTCTTTCTGCCCCTCTCCACCTCTTTATCCGTTGTCTGTCTCCTTGTTCTTTTGAAGTTCTGAACTCCAGGTAGCTCTTGCCTGTAATTAGCACTACCCTTAATTTCATTTGGCGTCTAGTTTGTTTTCTATGAATGCAGTAAAATTAAGAGGGCAACTGAATTAGGCTTCCTATGTGTCTAAGGGGAAGAATTGTATCCTCAAGGCTGGATATTTTTCTTGAGGAAAAATAAATCGGGGTCTATTACCAAATACTCTTTGGAGTTTTTTCATAGGCCACGTCCAATCTGAAGAACTGGGAGCTGAGAAGCTCCCTTTCTCCTTTTAACGTTATTTTCGGCTTTGTATTTGATTGTAAAGATTTGGGAGCAAAGATTCCTGTTCATCATCACTTTGTTTTATTTATTTATTCATCACATTTAGAAAAGGTCCATCTCCCGCATCGAGGGACTCTAGGCTATGTAAAAAAATATTTTTTTTTTCAAAACCTAAAAATTGAATACCAAATTTAAGATAGAGGCAAGGTTATTTAAAATTCATCTCTAAAAGTTAAAATCATCATCACACACAAAATAAAGGAGGAAAAGAGGCTGGGGGTCTATTTCCCCCCCTCCTCAAATACAATACAAAGCCAAAAGAAGAGAAAAAAGAAAAGAAATTAACTGGTCAATATTACAGTTAGAAAAGAAAAAAAATAAAAAAGAAAAAAAAAGAAAAAAAAGAAAAAAAATAAAAAAATATTACAGTTGGCTCTTGGCCCATTTCTCTCCTTCCTTTTAAAATCATATTCTAGGCACTAGAAGCTGGAGTCCTCATAGTCAGAAGGGTTTTAAACAAACAAACAGAAATTAAATAATCATGTTGCTTCTGTCTCAAACACGGTTTCGGGCAAGACAGCAAATACAGTTGGGGAATTTTAAAAAAAATTATTATTATTATTTTCATTTGCTAGGAAGGAAAGGAACGTGGAAAGGTGGTTTGGATAGGAAGCCTGTTTGTGTATGTGCAAACACACACACAAAAATTGCAGCACATTCAAACCCCAACTTAGCTCCCCACCCCACGGCCAAAGCAGGTGCATCAAGCTTTCTTCCCGGCCTTGAATAAAAACTTGAAACGCCGTTGCCAGCAGTCACAGATACAAAGAGAAGCAACAGCAAAAACTTTGGGCCAGTCAGGGATGCCTGGAAATTCTCTTGACTTCTTCCTAAAGTAAAGATCCCCCCCCTCCCCGCCCCCGCTTCTCTTTCTCTGAGCACTGTCTTGCATCTTCCCTCCCTCTTCCTCCTCCTCCTCCTCCTCCTCCTTCCCCATTCCTTCGCTTCCTCTCCTTCCCTCTCACTTTCCTCCTCCTTGCCAGATCCTTGGCTGGGAGTAGCGCAGCATGTGACCAAACCACCTTCCTTAAAGGGGCTGGAGCAACCCAGGCCATACGACAAGGATGCCTCAAAGCCACACGTGCCTGTCAATATAGACCTCCTGCCTCCTCATCTCAGAGGCTTCTCAGCGGCACAGACAACATCAGGCAGCGCAGCGAGAGGGCAGAGGTCCTGTTTCAGAGGTAAAAGCCTTTTCTTTTCTCTTTAGTGCTGGGCTCCTGGAGGGTTGCAAGGAAACCAACTTTGGGGAAGGGAGGATGTTTGCGGGTGTGCCAAGACTCAAATTCTACCTGGTTGGTTGGTTGGGCACAGAAGCAACCGGGGAAAAATAATGATAATATCTGTTTGGAAAAGAATGAAGTGAGTTTAGGGACTGCTTTTGCAACATCGCAAACCTCTGATAGGGGTTTCGGATAGTGCATGAGTTTTGCCAGGGTTTATGCAACTGAGGGTTAGGATGTTCTTAAAGCAGGATTAGGGCTTAACGGGGAACCCAGCCACCCTGTTGCAAAAGAAGGCTGGAAACTCACATTAAATTTGATTGTTCAGCTCCTCGCTCCCTCTGCCACCTCTGTCAATTCTTGCACCCCGCGCGTGTGTGTGTATGCACGTGCGCTTGCGTGTGCATTGGTGCGTTTCTTCTTTCATCCCCATTCTTTCACAAACAATAGTAAACTCTTTGCAGGGAGTTCCAGTTTACAACCCCCGAGTAAAGTTTATGCAAGGTGTTTGGGGGTTTTTTGTCTAAAGACTTTTTGACTTGAAATCTACCTTTCTGAAAGTTTCCTTACTAGATTTATTCATCTGGGGAAGAGTCAAATATCACCGAGTGGTTTTCTCCTGCGATTCCAGCTCTGGATTTCCCCCACCCCAAAAATGGAAAAACTGTCCTTGTCTAGAATAGTGGGCTTCTTCTTTCCTTCCATTTAAATATAATTGGTACCATTTCAGAGTTTTAAGAACAAGATTTCAGAGGAGGAATTCACTTAGAAAAGTCGGTATCCCTTGGAGGGCTATCAGCCGTTTAAAGCTGATAGAAAAATCAATATTATTTAAATTGGTTTCCTCACGCCTTTTTAGTTCCTTAAATTTAAAAGGGCTTTCTTCCTTAACCTCCCCTCCAGAGGAGTAGAGAGAGTAGAGAGACATCTCCATCCTCCCCAAATAATATGCCAGCCAGGGATGATGGGAACTGTAATCCAAAACAGTTTGAAGGGGTTTTTTTTAACTTCCCTTTTCTGATTGAGAATTGTCTTCTTGAAAAAGCAGCAGACTCTACATGGGGACAAGTAGATGCAAGAGAAGGAAATAATAGAAAAAGACTTTAGAAAAAGGAAGGAGCTGAAATAGGAAGAGAACTCTCTTTCCTCCCCATTTGAGGAAGGCTATAAAAATATATATATAAATAAGAAGCAACTTAGAACTAAGGAGAAATTTCCTGACAGTTAGAACAATTAATCAGTGGAACAGCTTGCCTCCAGAAGTTGTGAATGCTCCAACACTGGACGTTTTTAAGAAGATGTTGGATAACCATTTGTCTGAAGTAGTGTAGGGTTTCCTACCTAAGCAGAGGGTTGGACTAGAAGACCTCCAAGGTCCCTTCCAACTCTGTTGTTGTTGTTGTTGTTATTATTATTATTATTATTATTATTATTATTATTATTATTATTATTATTATTATTATTATTATTATTATTATTATTATTATTATTATTATTATTATTATTATTTCTCCGCTTTCTCTTGTACAACTGAGGGTGGTGCATATAATATAGATTCTGGCTCCTATTTTCCCTCCATAACAACAACCCTGTGAGATACGTGAAGCTTGGACAGAGTAATCGGCCAAACTCACCCAGGACTAGAACTCACCATCTCATAGTTTCTAGTACTGAGCTCTACTACTGGGTCTCTAGTCACTAAACCCAACAGCTAAATGGAAATGAATTCCACTTTAAAAAGATATTTGTTCGTGGGATCAAGGGACATCCTAGGCTAAGATTCCATTTTTTCCCCTTAGATCTTACAGAATTGTTTCTGCTGCATTTCCCTAAGAAACTTCAGACAACTCGTACTGCAGAACAAACAAAGGTACAGAATAGGTGTGCATAAATGGAGGAGACAAAGTGTTAAAACGACTTATAAAACTTATAAGTCTTTATAAAACTTATAAAACGCCCCTGTCTTACTGTCCTATTGTCCAAATTTACCTGTACCTACTTTGCTTTTATTGTTTATGTTTATACCATACCTGCTATCTTGTACATGTTTTGACAAAATAAGTAAATAAAAAATAAATAAAATAAAAAATAAATTGGGAGGTCAGGATCACCAGCAGTAGTTGTTAATGACTGTACAACACAGCTTTTAGATAGCAAACCCACATGGAATGAGAATCTCCATAGACAACCCAAATGAAACTCCATGTTCAAGAGCAGTAGGCTGTTGAATGCCTTGATATCCAGTTTGTGAGAGGTTCCCAAAAGCCCTGGACATCTACTACTAAGAAATAGCGTCCAAAATGGGCAGTTGTTTCATTGTTCAAACCCAGCAAGGCAATTCTTGACTGATTCTATGCCATCAAGTTTTTACTCTTAGTGACCACAAGACGATCTATTCTGGTCCTTCAGCTCTTCCGAGGGTGCCCCCCCCATCACCACTGTAAATGAGACCCTCCACCTTGTTTCTGGTTGTCGTTTTCTTCTCTTTCTTTCCTTCCTTCCATCTTTTCCAGCATCAGAGCCCTCTCCAGAGGCTTCTTAAGATGTCCATGGTAGAATAACTTGAGCCTGAACATTTGTGCCTTGAATGAGACCTTCGGGTTGAAAGGCAATTCCTACAAATTCTATTTATTTGTTTGTTTGTTTGTTTGTTTGTCAAACATGTACATCTCCTCCCACTAATGACTGTATGATTGTAACTTTATTGCTTGTATCCTTACGATTTATATTGACTGGTTCCTAATGTGATTCGATTGCTTATTTGTACCCTATGATTATCATTAAGTGCTGTACCTTATGATTCTTGATGAACGTATCTTTTCTTTTATGTGCACTGAGAGCATATGCACCAAAGACAAATTCCTTGTGTGTCTAATCACACCTGGCCAATAAATTAAAAAATTATATTCTAATTCTACAATATAACAAGTATAGGTATGAACATAAATATAAACAAAGGAAGTAAGTACAGATAAATGGGGACAGTAGGACAGGGACGGTAGGCACGCTGGTGCGCTTATGCATGCCCCCTTTATGGACCTCTTAGGAATGGGGTGAGGTCCACGGTAGACAGTTTAAAGTTGAAATTGTGAAACTCTCTAAGAGCCTTTCTTGTGGCTGGAGCCCAATCACACTGAGCAATTCAGTTCAATTTTTCTTTTCCGTGCAATCTCCTGCATTTTACTAGAATGGCTTTCCCTTCACTTTTATCTCACAACTTCAAAATATAATTGCAGAAGAGATAATACTGGAAATTGTGCACCACTCGATAGGACCAGCGTAAAATCTCTCTGTGTATCAAGATGGTATTAGAAAGCAAGTCCCTGGCAGAAGGACAGTGTAATAAAAATTATCCGGTTATGTAGCCATGGTTTGGGAACAATTGAGCAGAAAATACACTGAACATTATTTGGCAATTACATTAGTGAAAACATACATAGTGTAAAGTACAGTGTGAGAGTATTCAGTACCTCTTTCTTTATTCTCTTCTGTTAGGTGTGGTTGCTTTTGTGCCTTTGAATCAGTTTTGAATCCTGGCAACTGCTGGATTAGTCCCTGCAGTTTTCTTGGCAAGATTCTATGGAATTTGGTTGCCATTGTAGCCTTCCTAGGGCTGAGAGAGAGTGACTGGCCCAAGGTTGGCTTTGTGCCTATGATCTAGTTTGGGACTAGAATCCAAACTTCCCAATTTTTAGACCGATGCTTTAACCGTTGCTCCAAACTACTTTTTTTGTTAGCCAATAGGCAAGGCCGTTTCAGTCTTGCCAAGCCGGACGCCAAGGAGCTTCCATATTTATTTATTTATTTGCTGTTTAGAGTGCTAACCAAGTTTGCAGGATAGCATCAGGAAAGAAATGTTCTAAGATCTTAGAAGAAATCTAAGAAATCTCAGGTTGGTCTTAATCTGTAAGAGACTAATCGAAGAAATTTTAAAGTAATCTCTTAATCTTACATTAATCTCTTAATCTGCGACACGAAAGATGGTCATTCATCTTGGAGAATCGTGTGATTTACAAAAAAATAATAAAGGTGGGAAAATACTAAGGAGAATGCAAAAGGCAGATCTGCTAAAGGAGAGAGCGATGGAAACTTAAGATTGTTACTTAGGTGATGTTAAAACGGAAACCGAACTGCCAGGGCAGATGAAAAATTAAAGGTTTGTGCATGCGTGCAGGGATATCTTTTGTCAAAGATTGCGATGCTGCTGTTTTAGAAAAACAGGGTTTAATTCTGATCTGTGACAGTAATAAAAGACTGGTTGAGAAAAACAATACTTGGTGCTCAACTGAAAGTCTGCATTAAAGGAAGAATTTTCATTTTTTTCCCCCCTGAATTTTGATGCCACCACACTTAAGCCCTTCCTTCAGATCTCTTTACGAGAGTTTGAATCTTCCCAAGAATAGAAAAATTAAAACATGTTTGCCTATCCAGAACCATAGCAATCAAGCTAATTTAGAATGTGATACAAATATAAACACATCTGTGTGGTATGAAGACAGGGAGAAGTGCTGAGTTTGGAGAACTTGCAAAAAATAAATAAACCAGGAATATTTCTTAGCACAACGTGCTGTTTCTTTCTATCAAATCAGCGACAATTTCTCCTTTACTACAGAAAAAAAGGGTACACATTCCAATAATTTATATATTTATGATTGTGTGCTGGTTACAATTTTATCTTAATTATTGTGCTGTTATAGTTTGCACATTTTAAATATTTTGTATTCTTATAAATCATGTGTACATTACCCAGAGAATTCCAATTAATACCTGTAATAGTTTAAGTGTTTAGCAAGATTAGCTCTATTGGATATATTTAATAAAGTTGTCGGGTTTTTTTTTACCACATTGTAGCAAAACCATACTACTTTCCAAAACAGATATTTTTATAATTATTATTTTTTAAAACCAAAATTGTATCCACTCTATATTTTTCCACTTTGAAAAATGTTATTGTTCTCTTTTTTGGCTTAACATTGCAAGAAATGTTAACATGCCATTTGGTTCAAAAAGGATATAAAGTATGTTTAAAGTATGTTTAATTTTTTTTAATGTTCTGCCATTTTGAGAAGTAACTAAGATAGCTTAGAAATTCATTCAATGACAAAAAGAAACACCACACTGTGATACAAAGTCGTTTCTTTTTGTTTTGAGCAGACAACCTAAGAAATAATTCCAAACAAATCTTTAATTGAGCCTTTTCACTCAAAAGGAAATGCTTCTGATTTTAACAAGTCCCTGGCAGAACTTCAATGAAATTGACTCAGAAGGTTGATCAGCTTTGGCGTTGGCTGGTATGAAGTTGAAAGGCAACCAAGGATGTGCTAGAGTTCTAGATTAAACTGGAAAATTAAACTGTCCCCCCCCCCAAAATAGCAAAACCAGAATTTCATGGACCTTTTAGTGAAGCCACCAGGAGTTGGGTCCTTGATTCGGAAGTGGTTTTACTTATCTTCTCTTGGTTCCTAAGTCACATTGTTGGTACTGTGGGATTTTTTGGGTATAAAAATGGAAAAAGAAAAGAACTTGTGATTTATGACTTGGATGATTAGTTAGGATAGATTATAGAAAGAAGAGAATCATGTTACAACTTGAGAGAGAGAGAGAGAGAGAGAGAGAGAGAGAGAGAGAGAGAGAGAGAGAGAGAGAGAGAGAGAGAGGTTAAACTATAATTGTATTTGTAACTGCAATAAAGACTATCGGCAGCCACTTTTATCTTTTTTTCTTTTCTATTTTTAACTTTTTTCTTTTTTTTACCTTTTTTCTTTCTCTTTGACTTCTTCCTTTTCCTTTTCCTTATTTTATAGCACTTTTTATTACTATTTGTCTTCTCTTTTAAATATTTTAATATGTGTGTGTGTGTATTGAGACTTTAGATAACAGAATAGAGTAGAATAGAATAGAACAGAATAGAACAGAATAGAATAGAATAGGAAAGAGTAGAGTAGAGTAGAGTAGAGTAGAGTAGAGTAGAATAGAATAGAATAGAATAGAATAGAATAGGAAAGAGTAGAGTAGAGTAGAATAGAATAGAATAGAATAGAATAGAATAGAATAGAATAGAATAGAATAGGAAAGAGTAGAATAGAATAGAATAGAATAGAATAGAATAGAATAGAATAGAATAGAATAGAATAGAATAGAATAGGAAAGAATAGAATAGAATAGAATAGAATAGAATAGAATAGAATAGAATAGAATAGAATAGAATAGAATAGAATAGAATAGAATAGAATAGAATAGAATAGAATAATAGAATTTTTTATTGGCCAAGTGTGATTGGACACACAAGGAATTTGTCTTTGGTGCATATGCTCTCAGTGTACATAAAAGAAAAGATACGTTCATCAAGAATCATGAGGTACAACACTTAATGATAGTCATAGGGTACAAATAAGCAATCGAATCACATTAAGAACCAGTCAATATAAATCGTAAGGATACAAGCAACAAAGTTACGGTCATACAGTCATTAGTGGAAGGAGATGGGTGATGGGAACGATGAGAAGACTAATAGTAGTGCAGACTTAGTAAATAGTTAGACAGTGGTGAGGAAATTGTTTGTTTAGCAGAGTGATGGCATTCGGGGAAAAAACTGATCTTGTGTCTAGTTGTTCTGGTGAGCAGTGCTCTATAGCTCATTTTGAGGGTAGGAGTTGAAACAGTTTGTGTCAGGATGCGAGGGGTCTGTAAATATTTTCACGGCCCTCTTTTTGACTCATGCAGTATATAGGTCCCTCAATGGAAGGCAGGTTGGTAGCAATTGTTTTTTCTGCAGTTCTGATTCTCCTCTGAAGTCTGTGTCTGTCTTGTTGGGTAGCAGAACCGAACCAGACAGTTATAGAGCTGCAGATGACAGACTCAATGATTCCTCTGTAGAACTGTATCAGCAGCTCCTTGGGCAGTTTGAGCTTTCTGAGTTGGCGCAGAAAGAACATTCTTTGTTGTGCTTTTTTGATGACGTTTTTGATGTTAGGTGTCCATTTTAGATCTTGCGATATGGTAGAACCTAGAAATTTGAAGGTCTCTACTGTTGATACTGTGTTGTCTAGTATTGTAAGAGGTGGTAGGATGGGAGGGTTTCTCCTAAAGTCTACCACCATTTCTACGGTTTTGAGTGTATTCAGTTCCAGATTTTATGTGTGTGTGTGAGAGAGAGAGAGAGAGGGAGAGGGAGGGAGGGAGGGAGGGAGGGAGAGAGAGAGAGAGAGAGAGAGAGAGAGAGAGAGAGAGAGAGAGAGAGAGAGAGAGAGAGAGAGAGAGAATGTATATATATATATATGTGTGTGTGTGTGTGTGTGTGTGTGTGTATGTGACACATTTTTACTGATAATGAAAAATGAAGGGAGACTAGTATAGATCTATTTCAAGCTATTTAGCTCTCATCATGTGTATGTATATATATATACAGTATACACACACACACACACCTACATACACGGTATATATATATACATGGTACATATATACACGGTGTGTGTGTATGTTTGTGTATACACACACACATATACACACACATACACACACGTGTGTGTATCACATACCGTACATACACATTGTAGGTATTGTGCTAGGATTCTGTTTTTAAACTCAGCATTTTACTTTAATATAACAAGCTTCTGAGCGGAAGTTAGACAGCTCTCACCTATCCTCACTCTATCCTTTTGAACAGCCACATAAATCGTGTTCTTTTTCCAGTATTCTAGTTATGGAATATACACTTTTTAAGAAGTCCAGAAAAGTCCATCGCAATGGCAGTGAATGGATTGATGCTCTTCGGGTAAATTGCAGTTCTAGAAAAGCACCCTTCTGTATGAGTTGTTTGCAGCTAAAATGCCCAACCATCATTTCTGCCAATTGCAGACGGTAAGTGAGTAAACATCTAGTGAAATATGCATAGTCCATAAAAGGGGATGATAGAATAAATCTCTCCGCTTTTAAGGCCTTCCAAGGCTTTTGAATGAGATTTGTCTTCCAAATACAGCTGTCCTTTTCTCTAATTAAATATTTAGCCTCTGATGTTTATTAGCACCATCCAAAGAGTAGAGAGAAGAAGAACCAGAAATTTTAGCAGGCTGGGGCAGGGGGTGGGTCTCTCAAGTTTTGCAGCCCATGGGGTGGGGGGGGGGGAAGAAACCGTATTTCAGATGGAAACATAAAATCCTGATAGTTAAGAGCAATTTGAAATGGGAGCCAGTGTTTCCCAAGAAATGGCGGTGGGAAGGGTCCCCAATTTTACTAGCTGCCTTTGGTTTTGTGCATTCCAGAACATTGCAAATTAAATAAAATTGGATGATGGCATTTTTGAAGATGACAAGAGCCCCTGGGGTCATAATTACCGTATTTTTCGGAGTATAAGACGCACCTTAGTTTTTGAGGAGGAAAATAGGGGAAAACAATCTGCCTACCAGGTATTCATCTGGCTAGCATCCTTAGTCTGGTCAGCTTCAGCACATTATTTTATCCCCTGGTTAGGACTTAAAAAAACCTTCTTCTGAGAGAGAAACAATGAACGAGCATGCAAGCTAGTAAGAGCTGGGAAGATAGTTAGCACCTGGTTAGGGCTAGAAAAAAACTTATTCGGAGCAAGTAGAGCAATGAAAAAAAATTCTGCAAAGACTTGGGGCTGGAAAAACATTCTTTGGAGAGAGTAACAATGAAAGAACCTGCAAGCCGGTAAGAGCTGGGAAGATCGTTAGCACCTGGTTAGGGCTAGAAAATAACTTACTCAGAGCAAGTAGAGCAATGAAAAAAAATTCTGCAAAGACTTAGGGCTGGAAAAACATTCTTTGGAGAGAGTAACAATGAAAAAGCCTGCAAGGTAAGAGCTGGGAAGATCTGTTAGCATCTAGTTAGGGCTGGCAAAAAAAAAAAAAGCTACATTCGAAGTATAAGACGCACCCAAATTTTCAGCCACTTTTAGGGAGGAAAAAGGTGCGTCTTATACTCTAAAAAGTACGGTACCCCGAGATTTAATATAGGGGGGATTTTTGGTAAATGACCGTGCCGTTTAGCTCCCCTTTTAATTCCATGTTCTTTTTCGGGGCTCTGCTGCTTCCATAGCAATCCTGTACAAATTGGAGTGAGTGGCAAATGATGCGTAACAATGCAGACCCTTTCATGGAACACGTTCCTTTCATTAAACCCTCACTCGTTTGCAGTCTGCGATCAGCCCAAAATTCCCCCGCATTTTTTGCTGCAAATGACTAATGCACAATTGTCCTTTTCTGCAATCTGTAATTTACTGGAATGGCATCCCTCCGCTGCCATTAAAAATAACCTGGGAGGAGAATTGACTCTGTGTGAGTTTTTCGAAGCATCACTTGGGCAGCTGCCGGAGCATATTCCCCTGTACCTCCATCTATAAATTGGGGGGGGGGAGTGGGGGGAAAGACAAGTAGAGGCATTCAACTTCCTATTTTATATAGAGCAAGTTTGGTCTAGTGGTGAAGGCACCAGGACAGCAAGCAGGAGTCTGTGAGTTCAAGTCCCATGAAAGTCAGCTGGGTGATTTTGAGCCAGTCATTCTTACTCTCAGCCCAACCCACTTCACAAGGTTGTTCTTGTTCTGAAAATAGGAGGAGGAAGGTATACATTGAATAGGTTCCTCACCTTGAGTTATTTGTAAAAATATATATGAATAACTAAATAAATATTCAAGGCATTAGACTTTTTTTTTGAGTTCTTACCTAGCATTTTGCAAGAGCACTAGGTCCATTTTTTAAAAAAAAATGCCTCCAAAGAATAAATGTCCAACTATTTGTTTAAAAAAACCTCACTAAGCATGGACAATTGACGGTGAATCTTGCAGGAAGGCAATATTATTGACAAAGCTGTCCTGAGATTGTAAGTAGAAACTTAGAATCTCATAAGGGCTGGGTGTTTTCCTATTTATTCATTTCAAGATAGATGGATGGATGGATGGATGGATGGATGGATGGATGGATGGATGGATGGATGGATGGATGGAAGGACGGACGACGGACAGACAGACAGACAGGCAGGCAGGATAGGAGATAGATCGATAGTTAGATAGATAGATTAGATTAGATAGATAGATAGATAGATAGATAGATAGATAGATAGATAGATAGATAGATAGATAGATACCGTAGATAGATGATGATGATGATGTAGATAGATAGATAGATAGATAGATAGATAGATAGATAGATAGATAGATAGATAGATGATAAAAGTAGATAGACAGAAATAGAGATGATAGATTAGATAGATGATAGATGATAAGATAGATAGATAGATAGATAGATAGATAGATAGATAGATAGATAGATAGATAGATAAGATTAGATAGATGATAAAAGTAGATAGACAGAGATGATAGATTAGATAGAAGATAGATGATAAATGATTAGATAGATAGATAGATAGATAGATAGATAGATAGATAGATAGATAGATAGATAGATAGATAGATAGATAGATAGATTAGATAGATGATAAAAGTAGATAGACAGAAATAGAGATGATAGATTAGATAGATGATAGATGATAAGATAGATAGATAGATAGATAGATAGATAGATAGATAGATAGATAGATAGATAGATAGATAGATAGATAGATGATAGATTAGATAGATAGATAAGATTAGATAGATGATAAAAGTAGATAGACAGAGATGATAGATTAGATAGAAGATAGATGATAAATGATTAGATAGATAGATAGATAGATAGATAGATAGATAGATAGATAGATAGATAGATAGATAGATGATAAAAGTAGATAGACAGAGATAGAGATGATAGATTAGATAGATGATAGATGATAGATGATAAGATAGATAGATAAATAGATAGATAGATAGATAGATGATAGCTAGATACATTAGATAGATACAGATACAGATAAAGATGTAGATATTTAGAAAAATCTGAAGGTCCCAGCCTTCAAAGTTCAAGGCTGCAACTTCTTTGAAAGATGTGGCAGTCAATCTCACCCTCCCTGACTTTGGGTGGGGGGGGGGATGAAGCAGAGGCAGCTGGCTGGGGAACCTGCAGGCCACCTCCTTTTAGAGACTCGTCTTTCCTATTCCTATTGGGCTGGGCTGGCCTGCGTCACCCAGTCACCTAACAGGGGAGATGAAGGGCATAACAAACTGTAATAAATAAAAGGGTGCAAAACCCAGCTGTCTCTCTTTGTCCATTCACCGTGTCAGCTTTCCCCCCACCCCTTCTTTGCGTGGACTTCAGGGATTGAAGTCAATGGGATGTGCGCTCTTCAAGGTCCCACCCACCCCAGCCCCACTCCCAAGCCAACTTTGAAACAGACTTGATATCAGGGTGTAGAAGGCGGCACAGCTGTGTGCTTTCGGAGGTTGTTTTGATCGATAGCTTGTTCCGAGCATCTTTCCCTTCTCCGGATCCTCCCATACATTTTTCATGGCTCACCCCTCCCAGGCAAAGGCTGTCTTGTCTCAGAATTATTATTATTTTGTGTTGGGTGTTTTTTTTTTTTTAAAAAAGCATGGCCCACCAAAGCTTGCTTTGTTTCACGGAGGCCCCCGAGGTTGTTTTAGTTAAAGGGGCCAATCTATAAATTCCAAACTGGGAATTCCTTTGCTATATGAACAAAGAAGCCACATCACTCTAGCTCAGAGTGTGCTGTGTGGGTGGGTGGGTGGGTGTGTTTGTGTGCATTTTTAAAAGCTTCCCCCAATCGGCTTAGAGCTTCAGACCATATTAATATAATATCACCTGTGTGGACCGGGGAACGCACGTCTTTCAGAAGCAGCTGAGGAACGGACGGCTGCAATGAGACTAGATAACTTGTTAATTTCAGGAGCTCCAAACCTTCCCATGCCAGCTTTAAATCACTATGAGAAGCCAACTTCCTTTTCCTTTCCTTCTTGTTCCCTTTTTCCTTCCTTCCTTTTCCTTCTTTACTTCCTTCTGTACTTTTCTTCTTTTTCCTTCCTTCCTTCCTTCTTTCTTTCCTTCCTTCCTTCCTTCCTTCCTTCCTTTTTCTTCTTTGCTCCCTTCTGTACTTTTCTTCTTTTTCCTTCCTTCCTTCTTTCTTTCTTTCTTTCCTTCCTTCCTTCCTTTTCCTTCTTTGCTTCCTTCTCTACTTTTCTTCTTTTTCCTTCCTTCTTTTTTCCCTTTTCTTCTTTTTCCTTCCCTCTTTGTTTTTATTTATTTATTTATTTATTTTGTGAGATTTAAATACCGCCTCACAGTGCAAGCACTCTCTAAGCCGTTTACACCAGTAAGCAATGTATATTTATATTGCCCCCCAACAATCTGGGTCCTCATTTTACCTACCTCGGAAGGATGGAAGGCTGAGTCAATCTTGAGCCGGTGAGATTTGAACCGCTGACCTGCAGATCACAGTCAGCTAAAGTAGCCTGCAGTACTGCACTCTAACTGCTGCGCCACCTCGGCTCTTTGTTCTCCTTTCCTTTCCTTCTTTTTCCTTCCTTGCTCTCCTCTCCTCTCCCCTTTCTTTTTTTTTTTTTTGCCTTTCCTGTTCGCTTTCCTCCTTTCCTCTTTCCCTTTCTCCTTTCCTGTCCCTTCTTGTGGATGCTCAAATGCAAAAGGGGAAACATTTCGGGATGCCTCCTCCTTGCCTTCTGATCAAATGCCATTTTTGCTAGTAGTTTGTGGCCACTTAAAAGACTGAGAACAAACCAGGCTCAGTTTATCCTGTGCTTGCATTTATGGGGGTGTCCACAGACAACAGTACAGCAAAACTGTCAAAATGGTGGCTGTGGTAGTTGATCAGAGCTCCTCTGTGTTTTTTTTATGTGCAATTGCTTTAGCATTTAGGAGCAGAGGTAAGTTAGTTAGTTTCTATTAATACATAATCCTTAAAAGGGATCTCCTGTAGGGACCCTGCTGTGGTCTAATTCAGACTGGAAATATAGCAAAGGAAAACATTTCCTCCCCACTCTGCTTTGTCCTGTTTTCCCCAGTGGAAATGGCTGTTTGCAACACACAAGCAGAGAATACTTTCCTAAGAGTTCACAATTCAAGAATGCCAATGTTAACTTGGATTGTCAACAAAAGTCCTGTCCGTGACAGAATTGAACACAAAATTGCTTTCCCCTTTGAGCCCAAGCCACAATGGATCCAGGATTGATGCAGAAATAATTCGTTGCGTGAACTGGGGCATCTCCAACCAAGTTGCCTCTTGCTTCATTCCTAAGATATCATTGCCTTTCTTTAACTAACACAAAGAAGACGGAGTAAAGCTATTCTCCAAAGCACCTGAAGGCAGGACAAGAAGCAAGCAATGGAAACTAATGAAGGAGAGAAGCAACCTAGAACTAAGGAGAAATTTCCTGACAGTTAGAACAATTAATCAGTGGAACGACTTGCCTCCAGAAGTTGTAAATGCTCCAACACTGGATGTTTTTACGAAGAGATTGGACAACCACTTTTTTTTTTTGGAATGGTATAGGGCAGTGATGGCGAACCTTTTTTTCCTCGGGTGCCGAAAGCGAGTGGGTGCGCGGTATCGCACACACGCGAGTGCCCACATCCATAATTCAATGCCTGGGGAGGGTGAAAACGGCCTCCCCTGTCTCCCAGGAAGCCCTCTGGAGGCCGGAAATGGCCCATTTCCTGACTTCCGGTGGGCCCAGTAGGCTTCCCTGGACCTGGGGAGGGTGAAAATGCCCTCTCCCGCCCCCCCCCAGAGGCCTCTGGAAGCCAAAAACGCCCTCCCAGAGCCTCCGCGTGAGCCGAAAGTCAGCTGGCTGGCGTACACATGCATGCTGGAGCTAAGCTAGGGCAACGGCTCGCGTGCCGGCAGATATGGCTCTGCGTGCCACCTGTGGCACGCGTGCCATAGGTTCGCCATCACTGGTATAGGGTTTCCTGCCTAAGCAGGGGGTTGGACTAGAAGACCTCCAAGATCCCTTCCAACTCTGTTATTTTATGAGAAATACAGCAAATGCACAGAGAAATAAATAACCAGTAAATAATAAACAGTGATTTGCTCAATTAACCCAGTCTTCCAGAATCACGTTACACATCGAACAGTATATCAGGCGCCCAGCTGGATTGGTGCTGCTTGCTGGGATCTAATGGAGTTGGCTGAATTGTGGTTTGGTGTGTTGCATGATGACAGTTTCTGTGTAGTTATACACAGAACATTATTAGCGCTGCCCGAATCCATTCTCTCTGCAGCTTGGCAACTGTAGCTCTGTCATTGTTTCATCGCCTTCTTCTTTAAAAAAAAAAAAAACCCAGAGTTTATTTGGTCAACGATTAGGAAAATAAAAAAAGTAAAACCAAACAGATGAGATAAAATACTGCATCACAAACACAAAATACACATAAAATGTGGCATGCGCTTCTTAATTGAGCAAACCTTAAAATATTGCAGACTAGGAAGCATAAAGAGGAATCATCTAAAAACAAGATAGCTAGTATGTGTTAAATCTAAAGTGATCAGCTGTTCCGTAACCAGTTAGGCCTTGTTTTCAGCATTATTTGGGCAACACAGAATTTGCACAAGTGAAAAGTTGGGTTTGAGTCATCTCCCCTTCATTTTTCCATCCTTGATTGTTAAAGGTGAGAATAAATCTCATAGAGGCGATTTAGATCTTTTCTTGGAATTCAGACATTTAGAAATAAAGCCGAGATTAAAGTCTAATAGAAAATATTTATTTCGTACAAAAACAATAAATCATGAATAGTTACATCTTGCTAATAAATCGTGACCGCTCTGGTCAGAATCAAAGGCAGAAGAGGAATAATGGAGAATCAGGAATGCACAAATGTGCATAAGATCACATCACGTGTCCTGCTTGTATTGGAATGTACCATAATATTAGGATAGGGATGCATCACCCTGCATAGACATACATCTGGCAATATTCACTTCGTGACATTGATCATTCCTTTTCACCTTCATTTCCAGCAATTACAGTATCCAGTTTTGGTCATCACACTATAAAAAAAGATGTTGAGACTCTAGAAAGAGTGCAGAGAAGAGCAACAAAGATGATTAGGGGATTGGAGGCTAAAACATACAAAGAATGGTTGCAGGAACTGGGTATGTCTAGTTTAATGAAAAGAAGGACTAGGGGTGACATGATAGCAGTGTTCCAATATCTCAGGGGTTGCCACAAAGAAGAGGGGGACAACCTATTCTCCAAAGCACCTGAAGGCAGGACAAGAAGCAATGGATGGAAACTAATCAAGGAGAGAAGCAACATAAGAGAAATTTCCTGACAGTGAGAACAATCAACCAGTAGAACGGCTTGCCTTCAGAAGTTGTGGGTGCTCCATCACTGGAGGTTTTCAAGAAGAGACTGGACAGCCATTTGTCTGGAATAGTAAAGAGTCTCCTGCTTAAGCAGGGGGTTGGACTAGAAGACCTCCAAGATCCCATCCTATTCTGTTACTCTGTTATTCTCTCTTCATCTTCCTCTGTTTTTCTCTGCACAGCAATCCCAGTGAGTTTTCCTTTCAACAACAACATAAACAACAAAAAAATCTGCCCTCTGAATACTTTTGAAAGTGGGCCAGCCAGGAGGCCGAGGCAATTGCAACCCTTTGGAAAGGAACATCTCTCTGATCAATGCATCAGCAACATTGTGCCATAGGAGAACCACATTGGGATGGAGAAAGGATGAGCTGATCTTTCAGCCAGGACAGGGGACCAAAACGTTCAAGCTTTTTGGAATGAAAAACTCCGTTTGAAACGTGCTGAGTGAATTCCCCTTATCCTGCAATCAAGAGAGCCCTTCGCCCTACCACCCCAGAAGCCACAGGCCTTTCCAATCTATCCCAGGATCTCTGGCATGGACCGGCTGATGGGTTATGAATTAACCCAATCCTTGAAATGGCACCCGCTCTCGAAGGCAAGATTAAATATCTAAAGCTGTTTAAGTGGACTTGGGCAGCGATGGGGGTTTTGGGGGCATGGAGTTAGGAAGGGGAAGAGAGGTCAGTGTATCCTCAGGAGCTGTTAAGGAATGTAGGTACACAACTGTTGCACATATTCGCCAGACCAATCCTCGAATACAGCTCATCTGTCTGGAACCCGCACCGCATATTGGACATAAATACATTAGAAAGTGTCCAGAGATACTTTACAAGAAGAGTCCTCCACTCCTCTACTCGCAACAGAACCAGACTTGAAATCCTAGGCTTAGAAAGCTTAGAACTAGGTCGCCTTCGGCACGACCTAAGCATAGCTCATAAAATTATCTGCTTCAACGTCCTTCCTGTCAACGATTACTTCAGCTTCAACCACAACAATACACGAGCACATAACAGATACAAACTCAAAGTGAACCGCTCCAAACTTGACTGTAGAAAATATGACTTTAGCAACAGAGTGGTAAATGCCTGGAACTCACTACCTGACTCTGTGGTTTCGTCACCAAACCCCCAAAACTTTACCCTTAGACTGTCCACTGTTGACCTCACCCGATTCCTAAGAGGTCAGTAAGGGGCGTGCATAAGCGCACCAGCGTGCCTACCGTCCCTGTCGTAATGTTCCCGCTTATCAGTACCCATCTTATGTATATAAACAATGTTATATCTATGTATATTACCAACATGTACTTGACAATAAATAAATAAATAAATAAATAAATAAATAAATAAATAAATAAATAAATAAATAAATAAATAAATAAATAAATAAATAAATAAATAAATAAATATTAATATATTGTTACAGATGGTCCTTGACGTATGGCCTCAACCGGCACCGGAATTTCCACTGCTAAGCCAGGCGGTTGCTAACGGAGTTGTGCCCGATTTTATATCTATTTTGCCACGGTTGTTAAGTGAACCACTGCAGTTGTGAAGTGAATCTTGGGATTGTTAAGACAATCCAGCTTCCCCCGTTGACTTTCTTCTTGACTTTATTGGAAGCTGGCTGGGAAGATTGCAAAAAAAAATCACACAGCCCCAGGATGCTGCAACGGTTATAAATACAAGCTGGTTGCCAAGCACCTGAGTTTTAATCATGTGACCATGGAGATGCGGCGACAGTCGTAAGGGTGAGACCAGGTGTAGGCCACTTTTCTCTGTGTTGTAACTTTGAACGGCTGCTCAATTAATGGTTGTTTTTAGGCAGTAAAATAGAATTCTTTACTGGCCAAGTGTGATTGGATGCACAAGGAATTTGTCTTCAGTGCCTGATGTTCGTCCATCGTGTTCGAAGAGGACCTTGACATCAATCATCACAGGAATTGGGGGGGGGGATGTCAAGACTTGCACGTGAATTGGATTAAAGTGAGGGAGAGGTGCGCATAGTCAGCCTCACTCTCTCTTCCCAGATTCCATCTTGCTCCAAATAGCAGGACAAGAGTTGAGACAGTTGGAGATGGGCTGGGCGCAGTGGTTGACCAGGGCGTCTTTCGTGTCTTGCTGTGCTCTTAGCGTACCACCTTGCTTGTAGAGACGCCTTCATGACGGTTGTCCTATTCTAGTAGATTTCATCTGCTCAGTCTGCCAGAATCTGTCTTCACATGCTCGGGATAGACAAGTCCCTATCTCACCGAAGGTCGGTGACCCAACAGCTACTCTCAACCTGGTTTGGCCAGCCTGTCGAAGCTGTTGCCCGGGATGTGGCCGCTGCGCATGCTACAGCTGCTAGGAGCCACAGGTGAGAGCTGAGTGACAGGTGGGGACCAAAGGTGTACGAGCTGCCCTAACAGCTGCCCTAGAATGAGCTGCCGTAAAAGGACACGACATGTCCCTACACCAGAGGTGCTACCCCGCCCTGAGCACCCCATACACCCCTTATGCACCCCTTCGGTGCATAAGCTCTCAGTGTACATAAAAAGTGATAAATCATGATCATAGTCATCATAAAAATACATTCATCATAAAATTGGATGCAACTCACTAAGCAACCTTCTTGCTCAGCAATGGAAGTCCCAGTTCCAACTCTCGTAATTCAAGGACTACCTGTATATATGAACCCACATATGTAGACACGGTTACAGAAGAAAAATTGGGTTTGTTCCTAATTGCCCTTATATCTTTTCAGCAGAAGCTAGTAGCAATAGCAATAGCAATAGCACTTAGACTTATATACCGCTTCATAGTGCTTTACAGCCCTCTCTAAGCGGTTAACAGAGTTCAGCATATTGCCCCCAACAATCTGGGTCCTCATTTTACCGACCTCAGAAGGATGGAAGGCTGAGTCAACCTTGAGCCGATGAGATTTGAACAGCTGAACTAGCAGTAGCCTGCAGTGCTGCATTTAACCACTGCACCACCTCAGCTCTTATTAATAGTAATTAGGACTTGCACTTTAGGATCGGCAAAATCACAAAACTGTGTCTCACTAATTTTGGCCATGTCATGCGGGGGAATTCACTAGAGTGGTGCAGTGGTCTAGAGGTGGAGCTCTTGCCTTATAGTCAGGAGGCTGTGAGTTTGATCGTAGATCGTGGCAGATATTTCTCTCTCTGGACACAATGAGAATATATCTGCTGGGGGGAAAAACTCCGCACTGGCGACAGGAAAGGCATCCGGCCAGTAAATACTCAGCTCCATTCAGTTGCCATTCAGTTGACTCCACCTCGCAAGGGATTATGGGGTCGTTTAAAATGATGATGCATGGGAATTCACTGGTGAAAGCAATTATGTTTGGAAGAGTTAGCAGTAAAAGGAAACCGGGCCACCGAAGAACACGGTGGCTGGACACCATCAAAGCTGACACCAACCAGAATGTAGAACAACTCAAAGTAGTGCAAGATCAGAAGATACGGCCTATAGAATTGCCATGAGTTGGCTGCGACTCAATGGATTACATCAGGGGTGGGCTTCAAAAATTTTAGCAAGGGGTTATCTGCCCAGTTGCTGGGTGGGCGTGGCCATGGTCGGTGTGGCCTAGTCAGCCTCCTGCACCACGGCGGCGGTGGAGGGTGTTTTTGCCCTCCCTGGGCTCCGGAGGCTTTCCTCGAGTCTCCGGGAGGGTGAAAACAGCCTCCCCAGGCCCTCTGGAACTTCTCGAACTTCCGGAGGCCCATTTTTCACCCTCAGCGAGCCTCCGCGCATGCCCTGCACTTACCTGCATCCAAAACGGGCCGCATGGGAGAGGCGGGGTGGGGTGGGCGGGGCCAGCCAGGAGTGAGATTTGGGGGGTTCTCTGAACTGCACAGAATCTTAGCTAGAGGTTCTCCCGAACCCCTGCGAACCCCCAGCAGCCCACCCCTGGATTACATCATCATCATCATCACTTTTGGATCACGAGCATCCAGCTCATTTTTGGACTCAGTCTTTCTTCTGCCATTTTTTCCTACTACACCAGATTGGATCCCAGACTGTTCCGTTAGAACTGAAAGTGATGCTGATGGAGAAACAAAGAGAATCCTGAAATTCGCTTCTTCCCAGCATTCCATGGGATTGGAAAGAAGGAGAAGGAGAGTTATGAGTTCCACCAAGGGGATATTCAAAGCACAAGGAAGTTCTCCTTGGTGTCTCTGCAGCCAACCGTCCTTTACTTCCAACTGGATGGGGATAGTGGAAATCTCCACCCTTTTAGCGCAGCAGGGTAGAAGGTTGGGAACCCATGACTATCTGATCAAAATCACCCGTTTGGGAACCAGATCTCTTGGCGCAGGTTCCTGGCTGAGCTCACGACTTGAGGAATGTCAATTCT
The DNA here is from genome assembly GCA_023053685.1 of Diadophis punctatus similis. Taxonomy (NCBI): domain Eukaryota; kingdom Metazoa; phylum Chordata; class Lepidosauria; order Squamata; family Dipsadidae; genus Diadophis; species Diadophis punctatus. Next base: position 8,708,078 of record JALIGW010000018.1, read on the forward strand.
GATATTTCATCAAGATAATCACCCTTCTCCTTGGACGAAAACACTTGCCCCAGGGAAGAGTGGCGAAAGTTCCCCTTGAAATGATCTGGGAGTGAAAATATTTCCTGTTAGGGAATGAGGGGGGGTGTACCAGTAGTGTGTTCTAAATCCCGTTGCTACTGGTTCGCTCGTGCAGTTTTTCCTTATTTCCAGGTTGAATCTCTCCTTGTTCAGTTCCCATCCATTATTCCTTGTCTGGCCTTCGGGTGCTTTGGAAAATAGCTTGACCCCTTCCTCTCTGTGGCAGCCCCTCAAATATTGGAACACTGCTATCATGTCTCCCCTGGTCCTTCTCTTCGCTAGACTAGCCAGGCCCAGTTCCTGCAACCGCTCTTCGTATGTTTTAGCCACCAGTAGTCCCCTAATAGAATAGAATAACAGAGTTGGAAAGGACCTTGGAGGTCATCTAGTCCAACCCCCCCATCCAAGCAGAACCTACATCATTTCTGACAGATGGGCAGTCCAATCTCTTCTTGAAAGCCTCCAGTGATGAAGCTCCCACAACTTCTGAAGGCAACTTCTGTTCCATTGCTCTCACTGTCAGAAAATTCCTCCTTATTTCCAGGTTGAATCTCTCCTTGATCAGTTTCCATCCATTATTCCTTGTCTGGCCTTCGGGTGCTTTGGAAAATAGCTTGACCCCCCTCCTCTCTGTGGCAGCCCCTCAAATATTGGAAGACTGCTATCATGTCTCCCCTTGACTTGCAACAGTCCGTTTAGTGACCAAAGTTTCAATGGCACCGAACAGTGTGACCTATGACCGTTTTTCACACTTACGACTATCACACCATCCCCATGGTCACGTGATCAAAATTCAGACACTTGGCAACTGACTTCATATTTATGACGGTCGCAGCGTCCGCCAGGGGGTCACGTGATCCCCTTTTGCGACCTCCTGACCAGCAAAGTCAATGGGGAAGCCAGATTCACTCCACAGCCCTGTGACTAATTTAACAGCTGCAGCGATTCACTTAACAACGGTGGCAAGGAAGGTCGTAAAATGGGCCAAAGCTCTTTAACAACTGTCTTGCTTAGCCACAGAAATGTTGGGGTCCATTGAGTCGTAAGTGAAGGACTACCTGTAGTTTCCTGTCTCTCTCTCTCTCGGGTCTTAAAGCATGTTTCTTCTCCACCAACAGCTTGTAGATTCTTTCACCAAGGTCGTCTCCATAGCTGCCTCTACTCCATGCCAAGTGTAACTCCTTCACCCTTGAGTGATCTACGGGTTGTAAACTTTCATCCTTGCATACACTGATTCTCCTCCTCCTCCTCCTCCTCTTCTCCCCAGGCCTACAGCTGCCACCATCCTTGTCCTGATGGTGTCATCTGGCCATCTTCCCATTGGTTTCCTCCTTGGGCATCTTTTCTCCCAAGCTGTTCGGCACAAAGGTTGAGCTCAGCAAGCGTTTCTTCCTGGACTGGCTGAAAAGTCCTTTATTGCACCAAGCTGTTACTACTTGGGCAGCCCTGGGTGGGCTGCACTGATGCCAGTTTGGGCAAGTGAAGGTCAACAAGGGGGAGGGGAATCCCATTGATGCTGTCAGAAGAAAATTTGGGGGCAGGCAGAGAGGTCATTTAAGGCAGGACTAGAACCCGCCTTCTTTAACCTAATCTTAAATTAGGTTGCAGGAACTGAGCTTGGCCAGTCTGGCGAAGAGAAGGACCAGGGGTGACATGATAGCAGTGTTCCAATACTTGAGGGGATGCCACAGAGAGGAGGGGGTCTGGCTGTTCTCTATGGCACCAGAAAGCCAAACAAGGAATAACGGATGGAAGCTGACCGAGGAGAGATTCAACCTGGAAGTGAGGAGAAACTTTCTGACGGTGAGAGCGATCAACCAGTGGAACAGCTTGCCAGTGGAGGTTGTGAGAGCCCCAACACTTGCGACCTTCAAGGAGAGACTGGACTGCCATCTGTCTCAAATGGTGTAGGAACTCCTGCTTGAGCAGGGGGTTGGACTAGATGACCTACAAGGTCCCTTCCAACTCTAATAATAAATCTAAAATCTAATCTCAATTTGTTTATGAACTCCTGTTCCTTTAACTTATTAACAGATGCAGGTCAATAATCTTGCTTTCCCCTCCATGCTTCCAAATAACAGAGGTAACAGAATAGCAGAGTTGGAAGGGACCTTGGAGGTCTTCCAGTCCAGCCCCCTTCTTAATCAGGAGACCCTATCATTTCAGACAAATGATTGTCCAATCTCTTCTTTGAAACCTCCAATGATGGGGCGCCCGCAATAACATCTGACGTCTGTTAGCACCCATGCTAACAAAGGCTTCATTTGGCGATCTTATCTAACTTCAGAAGTTTCTGAACTTCTTGTTTTGGAGATGAGGTAAGACCTAGAAGCACCATTGCGACTTTTGTTATTGATTGGCTACAATACCGAAGAACACCTGAAGAACACTGTGTAGAAACTACAGTAGTTAATTTAGTCCAATAGGACTTACCTTCTTACCTTCTCTTGCAGGTTAGCCCCGTGTCCTGCTTTATAAAGGATGGAGCTCTCTTTGAAAGCATCCTCCGTTTGAAGAGCCTCCAGCCTGAACTTGCTTTGAAAAACCAAGAATCTGAAGAAAAGAAAATTCATGTGAAGAGCAGCTACTACGGGATTCAACTGGTCAGGGCCAAGGCCACTTGGTGAGGAGACTTGCATTACGGTAGATTTCTTTTTTTTTATTAGAAATGTTTGTTTCAGAGTTTAAAAAATAAATATGAAAATAAAAAAGTTTTTAAAAGAAAAGATAAAAGAAAAAGTGCAGAAGATAGCAAGAGGAGAGAAAGATGCTATATATACACCATCTTCTTTCAGCAGTTAGAAAAATCCTTCCTGTTTAAAATGATTAACAATTCCCTGCTAAACCATCCCTTTCTAATCAGAAACCCAAATCCACTTTCCGCAAAAAGTCCATAAAATAATTCCCAATTATTATTATTATTGCATTCCTATAGAGATTATGATAGATGATAATTTCTGTTGGATATTCTGAGTGGTGTTTTTTCCCCCTCTACCCTCCTCCCAGCTCGATATCTTTTATCTCTTTTTTCTTTTTTATTGCCTCCTGATTTTTTTCTGCTGTCTCTCTTCTCTTCTTCCCTTTGCCATTCTTTTGCTCCTTCCCACCTCTTCCACCCTCCCTCACTCAGAGGCTGCAGAGTGACAGATCACTCTTGCCAGTAATTCAAAGGGATTGTAGAGAGAGCTTGCGGTAATTCCATATTCTGTATGATTTAAACCAAGGTCTAATCGAGGTTTATTTTTATGTTTTAATCCATGCATGCATGCACAGCTGTGTGGATCACACATCTGTGGTGTAGATAGTAAGGAATATGACCTGGGCAGACAGATGCAAGTTCCATGGCCAAGACAATGAGGGGTAAAACATCTTTTAAGTCCAGAACAATGAGATAACATTGGGAAGAGGCTCAAACAGACACCTCCCTGATTCACTGCAGCATAAGGAGTCAGAGGATTTCCAGCACTAACGGATATGCAAAATTCTGGAATAGAATAGAATAGAATAGAATAGAATAGAATAGAATAGAATAGAATAGAATAGAATAGAATAGAATAGAATAGAATAAAAAATGTGAAGTGGAGTGGAATGGAATGGAATGGAATGGAGAAAGAAGAGTGGAATGGAATGGAATGGAATGGAATGGAATGGAATGGAATGGAATGGAATAGAATAGAATAGAATAGAATAGAATAGAATAGAATAGAATAGAATAGAATAGAATAGAATAGAATAGAATAGAATAGAATAGAATAGAATTCCTTATTGGACACACAAGGAATTTCTCTTTGGTGCATAAGCTCTCAGTGTACATAAAAGAAAAGATACGTTCGTCAAGAATCATAAGGTACAACACTTAATGATAGTCCGGGTACAAATAAGCAATCAAATCATGTTAGGAACCAGTCAATATAAATTGTAAGGATACAAGCTACAGTCATACAGTCATTTGTGGGAGGAGATGGGAACGATGAGAAGATTAATAGTAGTGCAGACTTAGTGAATAATTTGACAGTGTTGAGGGAATTATTTGTTTAGCAGAGTGATGGCGTTTGGGGGAAAACTGTTCTTGTGTCTAGTTGTTCTGGTGTGCAGTGCTCTATAGCGTCGTTTTGAGGGTAGGAGTTGAAGAGGATGACAGCCAGTTTCAATAAGAGTAGTTTTAGCTTTCCTGTGAAGTTGATTTCCTGATCTGGTCTACCTAGGGGGGAGAGGTGTCATCATATGTTAAGTCAGGGACATTGTAAGAGGACCTACCTTTTTTGCAAAAATGTTCTTGCACCATTTTAAAAAATCAGAGGACTGTTTGCAGCCTCGAGTTCTTCATTAAATCCCACCAGATGGTGTGTGTTTTTCATGAAGCAGTAGACCTATATATTATGAAATATATGGGGATCGTTGTATTAATTGCATTTGTCTAGAATAGTCTGAAAATTCCTACCCTGGGTAGGTCGTTGGGCTAGAAAACCTCCAAGCATCTTCCCAACCCTATGAACTACGTAAATCAAGGAAATGTACAGCCCATTGCCTCAAAGAACCAGGTGGATTCCCGCAACAAAGGCCTGTTCTCAACATCTGTATCCCACATTTTTGGGAGGAAGAGTGCTCAAGTAGATGTATTGAATTCTCCCATTGAACAACAAAGCATGAGGCCTTCCCAATTCCCCTTGGATTCCAACTCCCATCAACGCTAGCCAATACAACTTCTTCTTTTTTTCAAGTTTTTTATTATTTTTTATTATTTTACATCTATACAGTATATCAATGTGTGAGCAGTGTGGCACCTAGGTGTCATACATTCTAGTACAAATAAAACTAGTAGTATTAATCATAATTATTACATTCAACCAACTTATAAATTTCTAATAATAATACACACTTATATTAAGTTATAGTCTATCATTATTTAGTTATTCCATGTTTCCTCTTGTTATTACTTTTATTTATTTATTTATTTATTTATTTATTATTTTTGTATTTATTTATTTATTTATTATTTATTTATTTATCATTTATCATTTATTTATTTATTTATTTGTTTATTTATTTATTTATGTATATTTCTATGCCGCCCAACTCCCAGAGGATAAAAGTGTATACACTAATATTCCCCCTTTCTCTTATTTCTGTCTCTTATTCTAACTTTTAATCACGTCACCCTTTTATTAAAAGACGTTTTCTTTCTACCCTACCTAACTTCTAATCGTGTCACCTACCTAAAAAAGGAAAGAAATAGAGATAGAAAAGCAAATCAGAACAACAACAAAGGAGAAAAATCATCTATCCATCATCTCTTGTCCACTTCAGTACTTTAATTGCTATGCTTTTTTTTTAAACTTGCCTCCCATATCCCTCTCTTGGATCTTTATCTCTTGGCTATTCAATCTAAGTATTTCTCCCATCTCTGCCCTCTTCCACTGCCTAGTTTCCAAGATTTCTATAGTTTCCAAAAGAACTTCTGATGTCCAAGCACTTCTGGAGAACCACTGAAACCTCACCCTAGCTGCCAAAGCAACTGGATGGAAAACGTTATTGATAAACGTTTTGATAAGATAAACTGCTGAGGTTGAGGCTTCAATAGTAGAAGATGCCTGGGCTGAAGATGTAGTGACATCTAGTGTTAGGACCAGACAAAAAATATGGGGGTCCTCTAGAACAGTGTTTCCTAACCCTGGCAATGTTATGATATATGGACGTCTTCTCCCAGAATTTCCCAGTCAGTATACAGATTGGGGAAATCTGGGAGTTGAAGTCCATGCATGCTTGCCTTGTCCTCTGCAAAACATGAGTTTGTTTGATGGGTCTTCAAAAAAAGGAGGGAGGGGGGAGAGAGGGAGGGAGGGAAAGAGAGTAAGAGAAGAAGAAAGGAAAGGAGAATGGGGAAGGGAGGGAAGGAGGAAGGGGAGGGAAGGAAAGGAAAGGAAAGGAAAGGAGCGGAAAGGAGAGGAAAGGAAAGGAAAGAATGAGGAAAGGAAAGGAAAGGAAGAGAGAAGGAAAGGAAGGGAAGGGAAAGGAAAGGAAAGAAAGAAAGAAAGAAAAGAAAGAAAGGAAAGAAAGGAAAGAAGGAAAGGAAGAGAGAAGGAAAGGAAAGTAAAAAAGAAAAAAGACAAAGAAAGATTACTTCAGTTTAGGGTCTTTATAATTAAATGGGTCCCTTTGATATTCATGAGCACAGCATGGGTGGGGGGTTGAGACAAGCAATAAGCTTGGAAACACTGCATTAAACAATTGAATAAGTAGCATGGCATACAAACTGCAACACTGCCTGCGATGACAATTTAGAGGGCAGGTTGTTTGCTTGTGCAGTTTGCTTCATTCATCTCTGCTTCCACTTCCTCGCTCCCTGGCCCTCCTTTGCCCCCTATCCTAAGGCCGCTCATGGCAAAGGGATCTTGCAATTCCCTTGCACAGGTGCGAAAGCACTGACGTGGCATTGGCCCCCCGGACACGTCCCCAAAATGCTTTGTCTCCTTCACCTGCCGGAAATAATGCGTTGTGGCAGGTGGAGAAAAGCTACAGACTCAGAATATCTGCTGGTGGGGGAGCAACTTACTGAGCAAGCTTCCCGACACCTGTTTTGAATCTGCAAGGTTTGTTTGGGGCAGAACCCCCCAAATTTCGCTTCCCAGACTGCGCAGAGCAAAGGAGAGACTCTTGAAGGCGTCAGGTCTGCTCCAGGGCCTCAGTTTTCTCTCTTGCATCCTCCTTTGGTGCTGTGTGATCAGGGGTGGGTTCCAGATTCTGCTACTGCCGGTTCATTCAGGGACGCGCTGCGCGAGTGCGCAGTACTAAAAAAAGCTGTGCATGCACAGAAGCAAAAAACAAGATGGCGGTGCTTATGGCGCCGCTGAGAGAACCGGCTCAGGGGCGTGGCAGGCCTGGGTCGCTGCCGGTTTCAGCAATCCAGGCCACCAAGTTACTAACGGTTCTATAGAACCGGTCTGAACCGATAGGAAGCCACCTCTGTGTGTGATCAAACAGGGAGACTTTCAAAAAGCGAATGGACAACCGTTTGTCTGAAATGGTATAAGGTTTAACAGATTAACAGAAATGGAAGGGACCTTGTAGGTCATCTAGTCCAACCCCCTGCCCAAGCAGGAGACCCTACATCATTTCTGACAGATGGCAATCCAGTTTCTTCTTGAAAGCCTCCAGGAATGAAGCTCCCACAACTTCCGAAGGCAACTTCTGTTCCATCGGTTGATTGCTCTCACTGTCAAGAAAATTTCTCCTTATTTCCAGGTTGAATCTCTCCTTGATCAGTTTCCATCCATTATTCCTTATCTGGCCTTCGGGTGCTTTGGAAAATAGCTTGACTCCCCCCTCCTCTCTGTGGCAGCCCCTCAAATATTGGAAGACTGCTATCCTGTCTCCCCTGGTCCTTCTCTTCACTAGACTAGCCATGCCCAGTTCCTGCAACCGTTCGTGGTATGTTTTAGCCTCCAGTCCCCTCATCATCCTGGTTGCTCTTCTCTGCACTCTTTCTCCTGCTTGGGTCTCCTGCTCGAGCAGGGGATTGGATTAAAAGACCTCCCAGGTCCCTTCCAACTCTATTATTCTAGGTTCTAGGTTCCCCATGTTCTCTAGGAAAAGCAAGACGTATCACACCCCTGTCTTCATTGCTTTCCATCTGCGTCTTTCTGTAAAGTTCTGCTCCTTTTGAATTTACTCTGCCAAATGAAGGTGGAATAACAGAGATGGAAGGGACCTTGGAGGTCTTCTAGTTCTAGGGGAAGGTTAGATAGTCCTCAACTTATACCACAGTCACTTAATGACCGTTCGAAGTAACAGACCCTTCAGAAGCTACTGATGATCTGGCTCCAAAGTTTTGAAAGGTGACACACCCACACACCCACAATGCAGTCATGTGACTGCATTTTGGGCGCTGGGCAGCCGGTCTACGTTTATGGCCATTTGCAGCACTTAATTCATGACATTTTTGCCTCCAGTTTTCCAACAAAATCCAGCCCTTAAGCAAAACAACGGGCTTGCTTTACAAGTGCCGCGTTTGCATAACAAATGCTTCCCAAAAAAGATTGTAAAATCAGGTCGGTCACATGATGGCTTGCTTTACAACTATCATGACTGACAACCGTCATTGCCAGGCTCAATTACTGTCGTACGTTGAGGACCACCTGTACTTTAATTTACAGTTGAGGATAAACTTAGCTAATTCTGCAGGTCTTAGGCAGTCATCAACCAAAAAAATAGTTGTCATGGGAAATTCATACTTTTGAAATTGTGTGGTGTGCAAATGGTGCCTCTGGTTGACTAGAAGCTGAACTTGCCTGGAGACCCACGAGGGACTCCCAATATTGTAGGTTAGATGAAAAGTTGGGGGGAAAAAATACCCCAGAAGAGGTGATGCACTCTGCCAAGAAAAATATAGATATCCACAAAGTTGTTGTTAGTTGCGAAGTCGTGTCTGACCCATCGCAACCCCATGGACAACGTTCCTCCAGGCCTTCCTGTCCTCTGCCATCCCCCGGAGTCCATTTAAGCTCACGCCGACTGCTTCAGTGACTCCATCCAGCCACCTCATTCTCTGCCTTCCCCTTCTTCTTTTGCCCTCAATCTTTCCCAGCATTAGGCTCTTCTCCAGTGAGTCCTTCCTTCTCATTTGGTGGCCAAAGTATTTGAGTTTCATCTTCAGGATCTGGCCTTCTAAAGAGCAGTCAGGGTTGATCTCCTCTGGGACTGACCGATTTGATCACCTTGCAGTCCAAGGGACTCGCAGGAGTCTTCTCCAGCACCACAAAGTTTACAGGGGATGAATTTGGCTAAAAGGAGATTTTACAAACATTGGAGGAACGCCTGCTATTATTAGTGCTGCAAACCTCCGTAGGAAATGCAAGCTGTCCATTCATGAAAAGAATATCTGGAATGCATGAACCATTTGCAAAGATGACATTAGCCAAACATTTTCGATAAGACGTTTAGAAAAATGTGCTGTAGATTTGATAGATACCCATTTCTTTCTTTCTTTCTTTTTTACACAATGCTTGCCTTTGACAAACCGAGTTCAACAGCCTTACCCAAAGGAAAAGCTGATTGAAATTGACATGGTGGACAGAGAGATTTTTTCCCCCAGCCAGGCGCTTGCCTCGCAGACATTTAGCAAGTGTTTGAGATAAGCCGAAGCGGTGTGTGCAAAACCGGGAGCCTGTTCACCTTCGCTGGCTGTGGAGGAAAGTTCACTCTTCATCCCTTTTGTTGCCTTTAATGGGCGTTTTTTCCATTCCTTTGTTGTGCTTAATGGCCTTTAACCCTGCTGTTTAATTCAAATGACGCCTAGGGCGGCTTCCCCGAGAACAAGCGTTGCAGAGCTCCTGCCTTCAGGGGTTACAATAAAAAGGGAGCTGCTGCAGGAGTGCAAAAGGGAGGAACGCGGGAGAGAAAGAGGAAGAGCAGATGCTGCTTTTAAAGACACTCGTTTTGCCCCACTGGCTGGGTTAGGAATGGTCGCATGCAGATAGCAATTAGCATTTAGACTTTATATACCGTCCCATAATGCTTTACAGGATTCTCTGGGCAGTTTACAATGTCAGCATAATGCCCCCAGCAATCTGGGTCCTCATTTGACTGACCTTGGAAAGATGGAAGACTGAATCAACCTTGAGCCTGACATGATCGAACCTCTGGCAGTCGGCAGAGTTAGACTGCAATACTGCATTCTAACCACTGCGCCACCAGGAAGGAGAATGAGAAAGGGAATAAGAGAGGAAGGAAGGAAGGAAGGAAGGAAGGAAGGAAGGAAGGAAGGAAGGAAGGAAGGAAGGAAGGAAGGAAGGGCAATAACAATAGCATTTAGACTTATATACCGCTTCACAGTGCTTTAAAGCCCTTTCTAAGCAGTTTACAGAGTCAGCATATTGCCCCCGACAATCTGGGTCCTCATTTTACCCACCTCGGAAGGATGTAAGGCTGAGTCAACCTTGAGCCCCGTCAGGATCGAACTGCTGACAGTCGGCAGAATTAGCCTGCAATACAGCGTTCTAACCACGGCACCACCAGGGCTCTTACAAGATAGCCCTCGACTTACAACCATTTGTTTAGTGACTGTTAGAAGTTACGACAGCCCCGAAAAAGGTGACTTACGACTGCTCCTCAGGTGCTAACGATCTTCCCAGCTTCCTACTCCATCTTTGCAGGCTTGTTTTCATTGCTACGCCCTCTGAAAAAGGTTTTTTCAGCCCTAACGAGGTGCTAACGATCTTACCAGCTTGCAGCATTTTTTTATTCCTACTCCCTTGAAGTAGTTTTTTTCCAGCCCTAAATCTTTGCAGGCTTGTTTTCATTGCTATTCCCTCCAAAAAAGGTTTTTTTCAGCCCTAACCAGGGGATAAAATAATGTGCTGAAGCTGACCAGACTAAGGACGGTAGCCAGATGAATACCTGGTAGGTAGATTTTTTCCCTATTTTCCTCCCCAAAAACTGCGTCTTATACTCCGGTGCGTCTTATACTCTGAAAAATACGGTATATTCCATTGCTGGCTAGGGTATTCAGGGAGTTGAAGTCCACACACCTTTAAATGGCCAAGGTTGGGGGGGGGGCACTGTTTTAGAGAAATAACTTCATTTTTCAGGGGAATTACATAAGAAGGGCACTGTTTGCACTGGATACAAACTGGGTCACGAGCAAAATCATTGTGTTGTGTGCAAAAGTTGAGAAACGCGGGTCTAAACGCCTACACCGATGGCACATGGTGGTTTGTTATGCCTGCAGTTTGGAGCAAATGCATTTATCCGGCTTTAAACGCGCTCTTTTGATTTCTCTCTTTTCAGAGTAAGCTGAAAAGATCCGAGCGTAGCTGGGGAGAAAGGTTGAATGCCTGGTGCCCAGCAACGGATCCCTGGCGTTTGGGTTGGTTGGAAGCAGCCATGTCAAAGGATGAAGCAGGCTGTAAGCTGGCTCCGGTCTACAAACACAAGGAGCGCAAACCTAAGAAGCCCCATTACATCCCCCGTCCCTGGGGAAAACCGTATAATTACAAGTGCTTCCAGTGCCCATTCACATGCATGGAGAAATCGCATCTCTATAACCACATGAAGTACAGCCTCTGTAAGAATTCCTTGTCTCTGCTCATCGAATCGGACTGGCCTTACAAGAAAGGAGGTCTCCTCCATCCAGAGCTCCGGCTCTTGCAAGCCACAGAGACTTCTCGGATCCGTGGGAGGCAGGAGGAGTCCGAGACCTACGACATGATGGTGATGGAGGGAACCCACTCCAAATATGAAGCAGACCGAGATGGTGGAGAAGGCAAGACGACAGAAGACGCGGCCTCCTCGGAAAGGATGAGCGACGAAACCAGCCAGTTCCAAGAGGAAGAGGAGGAGGAAGAGGAAGAGGAGGAGGAGGAAGAAGAGTTATCTAGGTTCTTGCAGGAGGTAGACACAGCTGAGAAGAAGGAGACCCTCTCTGCTGGGGAGACCACCGAACCTGATGTGAACACCCTCCTTTTTCAGCTGAAAAACAAGCAGGACAAGGCCTCTAAAGACCCCACGCCTGACTTCATCATCACAGATGTTTTCTCCTTGAAGAAACACATGGCCAAAGGAAAGGAGATGCCCTCCGTGGAGCTGGACCCCAAACCAAAGCATTGCAAAATGCCCTCCAAATGTTCAGGAAGCGGCGGGGTCTTCATGGAGCAATGGAAGCTGGTGGCGAATGGACAACGGAGAAGCACCACTGGGGTTCTGACTCCATGCACCGATGGCAACGTCATCCCTTGTTACCCTCCTCCAGCTTACGGGGACTTCCACGAATCTCAAGGCCTCAACTTCTCTCTGCTGGGGATCAACTACCCGCTGGCTCCCAACCTCTTCTCTTATTTCAGCCCTTCGGTGACCAGTGGGGCCACTTCCCATTCCCACTTGGCCCAATTTCCTTTCCTGGCTTCCACCGCCCAGCTGATGCACCCCCATTCGGCTCATTTCCAACCCTTACAGAACCCCGAGAGGTCCACTTTCCTCCCACGCTTCTGCTACCCTCTGCTTTTCGAGCATTCCTTCACTTCGGCAGAAAACAAGATAGCCGCAGCCAAGCCAGATGCTCAGCAACTGCCTGCCGCAGCCATACCTGCTCCCCTCCAGCCCCAGACCTCCACGGACCCCTCAAAGGGAGGCGTGTTGAAAGTCCCAGTGCCGAAGACCGGCCTCCCTTGGCTGAAAGGTTTCCATGAAGAACCTCTTCCTGAGCAAGGCCACAAAAGATTGCTACTGCAGGAGGAAGAGAAGAAATGGCTGATCCATGAAAGGGAAAGCTATTCCTTGCTGGCTGCTGGCCATGTCTGCAGGAAGTCATCTCCTGAGGCTTACCAGGGTCTGCTGGGCATAAAAGAGGGGGCTGCTGTTCTCCCCAACAGCCTCAAGAAAACAGAGATCCATGGAGCTGCTTGTTTGGACAATGGTGGGGTCACCCCAAGTAACCTGAAGAGGAAGTTTGCAAAGAGCGGCCTTGACTTGACAAGCCCTGATATGACAATACCAGAAAAAGAGATCTATCCACCGAGGTATGATGTGCCTGTTTCTCCATTCATTCGTTGCTGTTCAGTTGCTAAGTCGTGTCTGACTTTTCATGACCCCACGGATCATAGCAAACCAGGCCCACCTGTCTGCCCCTGTCTCCCAGAGTTTGCCCAAACTTATGTTCATTGTGTTGATGACACTATCTAAGCATCTCATCCTCTGCTGTCCCCTTCTCCTTTTGCCTTCCATCTTCCCCAACATGAGGTTCTTCTCCAATGAGTCCTCTCTTTGTCATCATTCCCAGTAAAGAACTCGGGAACCTTGTTCAGGTTCAAGAGATCCTTTACTGAGTACATCATATTGGCACTTAGGAAGGTGAAACTAGCTCTAAATTATTCCCGCACTCAGGTATAGTTAAAAGAATAAGACCTCCCCACCAGCGGTGGGTTTCACATTATGTTACTAACCGTTCTCCCCGTGTGCGCCCACTTGCTTTGTGCATGTGTTCACCCGGTTCAGCGCATGCCTGCCTTCTGTGCATGGGCTTTGCTCTCTCGCACGTCTTCCGTGCATACGCCCGGCGTCAAAAACATGCCTAAATAGGACGGCATAGAGCCGGGGCGGGCCCACCTGCAATTTCCGCTATCAGTTCGGGTGAACTGGTCCGAACCGGTGAACACCACCTCTGCTCCCCACCCCCCTTTGTCGCTCAGGTCACATGGGCCAATCAGTCCAGATGTAGGTTCCCATTCAACTTTGACAAATGTCCGTTGAAACGACTTTGGTTCACACGCCGGCTGGGAGATGTTGTGACTAGCCAACTGAGGCACCACATTCCTGAGTCGTCATTCCCCCCATGCTCTCCCCCCTCCCCCTCGAATGACAAGTCCTTTTCCAGGTTGACACTCTTCTCATTTGGTGGCCAAAGTTTTTGAGCTTCAGCTTCAGTATCGGTGCTTCCAAAGGACAGTCAGGGTTGATCTCCTTCAGGATTGACTGATTGGTTGTCCTTGTTGGCCTTGTTGGTGGTTTGATGGCTGAAGTTTTCATGTGAACACCAGGAAACGGATTAATTTGATAACAGCTTTAACTCAGTGAATGTCATGAGGAAACATGAAGCCACATCTTCCTCCCTCTTCCTGCCCCACCTTGGTGTCTTCTGCTGTGCTAACTAAATCTCCTGGCTTTTAGGGAAGTCATGGACTCTTGTTAAAATTTATTTATTTATTTATTTTATTTGTCAAAACTTGTACAAGATAACAGGTATGGTATAAACATAAACAAAAGCAAAGTAGGTACGGGTAAATTTGGACAATAGGTCAGTAGGACAGGGACGGTAGGCATGATGGTGCGCTTATGCACGCCCCTTACAGACCTCTTAGGAATGGGGTGAGGTCGACTGTAGTCAGTCTAAGGTTAAAGTTTTTGGGGTTTGGGGAAGAAACCACAGAGTCAGGTAGTGCATTCCAGGCATTGATCACTCTGTTGCTGAAGTCATATTTTCTGCAGTCGAGTTTAGAGCGGTTTACATTGAGTTTGAATCTATTGCGTGCACGTGTGTTGTTGCGGTTGAAGCTGAAGTATTCATTGATAGGTAGGACATTGTAGCAGATGATTTTATGAACTACATTTAGATCAGATCGAAGCTGACGTAGCTCTAAGTTATCTAAGCCCAAAATTTCAAGTCTGGTGGAATAAGGTATTTTATTGCGAGCAGAGGAGTGGAGGACTCTTCTTGTGAAATATTTCTGGACTCTCTCAATTGTATTAATGTCCGATATGCAGTGCGGGTTCCAGACAGGTGAGCTGTATTCGAGGATTGGTCTGGCAAATGTTTTGTATGCTCTGGTTAGCAGTAGTAATATTGCCAGAGAAGAAGCTACGCAAGGAAAAGTTCAGAATATAAGAATTGGGCTTGTATGGTGTGCAATTACCAGCCTGCATTCATTGTAGGTTTTACTCTGCTCCGCTCTGTATACTATAATTTGAGGCAAGGAAAGAGAGCTTAAATCATGGTTAGATAGTGGATTAGGCACACTCCTTCAACCTCTTGTTCTATTTTATTAATAGTTTCCTTCTGTCTGCTTTTTTTCCCCTTCTCCCAGCAGTGGTTTGCAAGTTACACCGATGCAAGCTTCAATGTCCATGGACCCCTGGCAGGTAGAACTTCATGACAACCTCTCTGAAGGCCAGCAGAAAACGGGGAGCTCTGAGATAATTACAGCTTCAGACCAGCCCTTTTTAAAGCCAAGCAATGATCAAGTCATAACTGTTGGCCCAAGGGACCAAGAGATGACCACAGTGCTCATTGGGGACTTGTCAAAAACCTTAGAAGAGTACCAGGAGGTAGAGAAGAAGCTCTCACATTTGGCAAACAAGGACACTCCCGCCCAGAAGCAACTTAGGGACCAGTTAGTCAAAATCCGGCAGGAACTTTTCCATATCCACCAGGCATTAGAAAAGGCAAACAAGTCCAACGAAGGTCCTTTGGATCTCTCGATGAAAAGGTCTTCAAAAAATCCAGAGAAAGGACACCGAGACAAGAAAGAGTCCCAGGTTGGCATCCAGGGAGATAAAGCCCAAGGCAAAGATCTGGGCTCCACCAATAAATGTTTGGAGGTGTGTGATCTAGAAAAGGTGTCTGATTGTTTCCTTGAGACTCAGAACAAAACCATTGACCTGCTAATCCAGATGAGCCATTCCAAGAACATCCAAAATTCCTCTTCTGAGACCCACCTGGGAGCCGTAATCAAAGCCGAAGTCCTTCCCCTCAATGTCCCGCTAGAATTCAGGCACGTCATGGAACCTTACTACAGTCATACTACCAAATGTGAGGCGGATTCCAGTGTCCTGCTCTGCACCGATGGAAGATCAAGTGGCAATCAAGCCCTATCACTTTCCGTGACCGAAGAAACTCCACTAGGATGCCAGCCAATCCCATGTTCTTTGTCCTGCAATTTGACCAGTGAGACCGGTGAGGTGTAGTAGAGTCCAAAACTTCACACTTGCCCTTAGAGCCCAAAGAAACAAGACAGTCAACTCTGGAAACCTTCTGGTCTGTCACTATAGTGTTTGGGAATTTGAGGATCCAGATGGGTTTGTAAAGCATTTCTTGTCCACGTTTTATGAATGACATGCAACTCGGCAAGGGTCTGTTTCTCCATTAGCATTTCTCATTGCATCCCATCCCCACTCTGCAGACCAGGACAAGGTGAGCGGGGTGGGAAGAGAGAGTAAGAGAGAGGTAACATTGTGTTTTTTTTCAGGAGGACAAGTGCCTTTGCATTTTAGAAGATCCAATCCAACTCTTCCCTGGCCAGTTGAGCAAGATAGCACTTAGCAATAGCACTTAGACTTATATACCGCTTCATAGTGCTTTACAGCCCTCTCTAAGCGGTTTACAGAGTTCAGCCTATTGCCCCCAACAATCTGGGTCCTTATTTTACCGACCTCAGAAGGATGGAAGGCTGAGTCAACCTTGAGCCGGTGAGATTTGAACAGCTGAACTGCTGAACTAGCAGTCAGCTGAAGTAGGTTGCAGTGCTGCTTTTAACCACTGTGCCACCTCGGCTCCTTGATGCATTCATCATCATCTTTTAACGACCCCCAAAATCCCTGGCAGGGTGGAGTCTGGGCAACTGAATGGGGCTAGCAGAGTGTTTTAATGGCCGGATGCCCTTCCTATCGCCAATGCAGTTATGTTCAGCAGATATATTCTCAGTGTCCCCAGAGAGAGAAATATCTGCCTCCACCTAGGATCGAACTCACAGCCTCCTGATTGTGAAGCGAGAGCTCCACCTCTAGGCCACCGCCACCACCCTTTGAGCAAGATGCATTGTCCGATGCCAACTCTCTTTGGGATCAAGCAGAGCTATTTCTGGATATCATTCCTTTCCCCAAGAATCCAGCGTCAACTATAGTCCCTCTGACCCAAATAAAAACAGCTGCAAGATAAATTGTGGATTGACTACAATCCCAGTTGCCTTTTCAGCAGAAAACAATGATAAAGAACATGCATGAGACATCACGTTTTTTCAGAACTGACGGATAGGAAATTATTCCTATCAAAGAGGTGATATAGGATCTTGCTTCCTTGAAGTCATTCTTACTTAGAAAATAAAACCGAGATTCAATTCTAATTAACAAAATATTTATTTCAGTACAAAAGTAACAAAAGAATATAAACCTTAAATAAGCTACATTTTCTCAGCTAAGAATTCACATCTGCCTCGGGCGAGGCTCACAGGAGAAGAAGGAAAGGAGGAGACTCCTGGAATGCACACATGCGCAGTAAAACATATCACATGTCTGCTTGATTAGAAAATACAATAAACCTAGAAATATTGCAGAGGTGCTCAACTGGCAATATTCACATCGTGACAAGAACCCTCTAAGTTCCTTGAACGGTTGTCCAGGTTCTTCTAAAGGGATCCCCTTCCTAGCCCCTGTTTGACTTTAAATTCTTGTTTTGATTTAAATTCTTCCTCCAGAATTCACCATATAAATTGTCTCAGTAGCGAACAACGATGGGGAACCATTTTTATTTTATTTTTTGCCTGAAGCTTCGTCGAGGCTAGCAGAGCAAACTTCTGAGCAAATAAGGAGACTTTTCTCCATCCTGACAAGCTTTTACGCGGGAGGAGGTCATCTTCTGGACATTGCAGATTGATTTAATCCTCCCTGCCTCCAGGCACAATCGTTGCTGGCCTTTTTGCTAGACCTTCCCAAGGAAAACCTCTGCCCTCAGAGTAGACTTCTCAAAGCTTGAGAGGACAATTAAACGGGACCGCATCACGCTTTTCATCTTCTCTAAGAGAAGATGATTACAGAAAAGGAAGCAAAGGTTTCTTGGCGACTATTGGAGAACTGGTTGACCTGCTGGCTTTCTAGCTAGACAATGGTAAGACAGTTTCCTGAAGCAAGGGTTTCCTGTGCTCTTTGATGTTGCAAAATATCAAACCTTGCAAAACAGTTGCTTGCTAGAAGCAGTCGATGTCCAAGCCATCTTGGTGAGTAGCACTGGAGGATCAACCAGGGGTGAAATGCTACCGGTTCGGCCTGGTTCAAGCATACTGGTAGCGGCGGCCGCCGGTGGTTTGGAGAACTGGTAGCGGCGGCAGCGCGAGGCTCTGCCCACCCGCCTGGACGCCGCCATTTTAATTTTTTAATCCTCTGCGCATGCGCAAAGCCTTCTGGTGACAAATCGCAGAGGGTGACAAATCGTGCGCTTCCAAACCGGTAGGGAAGGTAAGCAGATTTCACCGCTGGGATCAACCCAGGGACCCAAAACTAACATTCGTCAGCACAGAACTCAACGCCTTTGCTGAGGATGCAGTAATACACTTCTGAAAGTTGAGTACGAACACACACACAAATTAGGGACAAAATAAAAGCATTTGCCACGGCAGTATTCTTTTGCTTTCATAATGGTCCTTCGTCATCAGATTGAATTGTGTGATGCCCCGACGATATACCCATCGCTCCTTGCTCTCTAACCATCTCTGAAATGTAACCCTTCAGTCAATGCTGGGACAAATTTCCACTGCACTTGTTGTGTGTCAACCACTGACAATCACTGGGGGAAGAACATGTGTCCTAAAGTTAGTTATTTATAATGGGGAGAGGGGGAAGGGTGGCAGAGAGCATTCACGTGTTATTTATTGTCCACCGTTGGAAATATGTACAAAAATATAGACAATTCAATTAAAAACAATTGGAACGTAATGTTCGAGCCTCTTTGCTCATTTTGAATGGGAGATTTTCCTGTGAAGTACCACTTTATAATGCCTGGGTAATATCACACTTGGAATATTCCAGTTTTGGCCACCACAATATAAAAAAGATGCTGAGATTCTAGAAAGAATGCAGAGAAGAGCAACAAAGATGATTAGGGGATTGGAGATTAAAAATAAAGAAGAGTTGGGCTGAAGACCCTCGAAAGCAGAGGAGGTTGTTGTGCCCGGCAGGGGAGAGAGAAGCGAAGTCGGACAGCCCCGTTGCGCGCCTCCCCAGGTGGCAGCTGGGGTAATGAAACGTCTGCAAGAAAACAACCAAAGTCAGAGAGAACAAAGGACCCTACAATAAACTATATCTCCTAGAACAGTCACTCAGCCAATCAACCCAGGTGAGTCAATTATGGAAAAGATGAATCACTTCAAAGGAGCAAGTCTATAGAGTAGAGTAGAGTAGAGTAGAGTAGAGTAGAGTAGAGTAGAGTAGAGTAGAGTAGAACAGGACAGGACAGGACAGGACAGGACAGGACAGGACAGAACAGAACAGAACCTTGGAGGTCTTCTAGTCCAGCCCTCTGCTCAAGCAGGAGACCCTACACCAGTGGTTCCCAACCTTTTTTTGGCCATGCCCCACCTAGGCATCTCTAAAATCCCCCCCCATGACACATAATTCTTACTATTCAAAAAGTGAACTCCTACTCACGCGGAGGAAGCCTAAAAGGCCATTAACTTGGTTTAGACAAGGTTCCAATTGCCCCCATTAAAAATCAAATTGCCCCCCTGTGGGGCGTGGGCCTCACATTGGGAACCACTGCCCCATCTCAGACAAGTGACCATCCAGTCTCTTCTTAAAAACCTCCAGTGATGGAGCGCCTACAATTTCTGGAGGCAAGCAGTTCCACTGGTTAATTGTCCTCACTGTTAGGAAGTTTCTCCTTAATTCCAGGTTGCTTCTCTCCTTGATCAGTTTCCAACCATTATTTCTTGTCCTACCCTCTGGTGCTTTGGAGAATAATTTAACCCCCTCTTCTTTGTGGCAGCCCCTCAAGTGCTGAAATACTGCCATTAAGTGAATCACTGCAGTTGTTAAATGAGTAACAAAGTTGTGAAGTGAACCTGGCTTTGCCCATTAGCTTTGCTTGTCAAAAGGTCACAAAAACTGATCACATGACCCTGGGATACTATAACTGTCACGAGTCAATTACCAAGCATTTGAATTCTGATCACATGACCATGGGAATACTGCAACGGTCGTTAAGTGTGGAAAAACAGTCACACGTCACTTTTTTCAGTGCTGTTGTAACTTCGGTCACTAAATGAACCGCTGTAAGTTGAGGACTACCTGTATTTTGCTCTATATTCTGGACTCCGACTCCAGACAACACAGCCAAAGTCAACGGCTTGAAGCACATTGTGTCTGGGTTGGCCACGCTCGTTCTTAACTGCAACGAAAGGACACAAAAAGCTACATAGCTGGCAGGGAGGTAAAATGAGGCGAAAGGGAGGGGAATTTTGTGACGCTACGGGCTGCAGGATGGAGGGCAGAGAGTGAACGAGGCCAACAAGACTGCAAGTTCAAAAGGCAAAGGCGTTTAGCTTTACGTTTAAATAATTGAATAGGGGTCGAAGAACTCGCAGACCTTATCCTGGCTCTCATCAGGCCCCGCGGGCACCCAGCTCTCTCCAGCACCAGCCCATTACACGGTGATTTGATCCACCTAAAGGCATTTGATAGCCAGCTTTCTGGAGGGTTGATAGGCATCTGGGTTGGTCTCAGGTGAGCGAAGATGGAAGCCCGCTTTGCTCCGACCTAAGGCAGCAAGGAAAGTCACCTCGCATGCCTTCATCCGTGGAGGCCACCTTGTGCTGCTAAGAAAACTGTTGTTCTTAGATTCTGCAGCAATAGCAATAGCGCTTAGACTTATATACCACTTCACAGTGCTTTACAGCCCTCTCTAAGCAGTTTACAGAGTCAGCCTCTTGCCCCTCAACAATCTGGCTCCTCATTTTACTGACCTCGGAAGGGTGGAAGGCTGAGTCAACCTTGAGCCGGTGAGACTCGAACTGCCGAACTGCTGACAGTCGGCAGTCAGCAGAATAAACCTGAATTACTGCATTCTAACCACTGCGCCACCATGGCTCTTCAGTCAACATGGTCCAGTGTAAGTCTGTGGTGAAGAAGGGAATCAACCCGGCTTTCAAACTCTGCAGGTCCTGCTTCACCAAGAGCTGCAGAACTTCAGAGCACCACTAGATGGCAGCTCAGAAGTACGGAAATGTCTAACTCTCCCTCCAATGAGGAGACCCAAAACAGCAGGCTCAGTCCCGGAAAAAATCATCACCAAGCCTTCTTCTAAAACCCTAGAGCAGTGATGGCGAACCTATGGCACGCGTGCCGGAAGTGGCACACAGAGCCATCTCTCCAGGCATGCCAGCCGTTGCCCGTTGCTCTTCTGGGACCGGCCAGCTGGTCTTCGCGCGTGCCATAGCGCTGGAAACCCGAAGACCAGCTGGCCAGCGCTCCGGCACGTGCATGCGCACACATTCCGGTTTGGGCACTCGGTGCTGAAAAAGTTCGCCATCACTGACCTATACCATCTCAGACAAGTGACTGTCCAGTCTCTTCTGAAACACCTCCAATGATGGAGCGCCCACAATTTCTGGAGGCAATAACAGTAGCGCTTAGACTTATATGCCGCTTCACAGTGCTTTTCCACTGGTTATTCCAAGCTGTTCCACTGGTTATTTGTCCTCACTCTATAACCTATATATGGTCTATAACCATAAACACGTTCAGTTGGCCACTGTAGGATGCCAAGTGCTAGATGGGTTAAGGGTCGGATCCAGAGGTTGATTCTTACATACCTATGAGCCAGTGGTGAAATCCAGCAGGTTCTGACAGGTTCTGGAGAACCGGTAGCGGAAAGTTTGAGTAGTTCGGAGAACCGGTAAATACCACCTCTGACTGGCCCTGCCCCCATCTATTCTCTGCCTCCCGAGTTCCAGCTGATCGGGAGGAAATGGGGATTTTGCAGTAACCTTCCCCTGCCACGCCCACCAATAATCTACAAGAAGAAGAAGAAGAAGAAGAAGAAGAAGAAGAAGAAGAAGAAGAAGAAGAAGAAGAACAACAACAACAACAACAACAACAACAACAACAACAACAACAACAACAACAACAACAACGTTGGAAGGGACCTTGGAGGTCTTCTAGTCCAACCCCCTGCTTAGGCAGGAAACCCTACACCACTTCAGAGAAATGGTTCTCCAATCTCTTCTTAAAAGCTTCCAGTGTTGGAGCATTTACAACTTCTGGAAGCAACTTCTGTTCCACTGATTGATTGTTCTAACTGTCAGGAAACTTCTCCTTAGTTCTAGGTTGCTTCTCTCCTTGATGAGTTTCCACCCATTGCTTCTTGTGCTGCCTTCAGGTGCTTTGGAGAATAGCTTGACTCCCTCTTCTTTGTGGCAGCCCCCGAGATATCGGAATATTACTATCATGTCTCCCCTAGTCCTTCTTTTCTTTAGATTAGCCAGATCCAAATCTTGCAACCATTCTTCATATGGTTTAGTCTCCAGGCCTTCGATCATCTTAGTTGCTCTCCTCTGAACTTTTTCCAAAGTCTCAACATGTTTTTTTGTAGCACTGGTTGCAGTATTCCATGTGTATTTGATTGATTGATTGATTGACTGACTGACTGACTGACTGGCTGACTGATTGATTGGGTTAGGGTTAGGGTTAGGGTCAGAGGTGGGTTCCTACTGGTGCGGTCCAGTGCGCCGCTCTGGTAGGGACCTGCCGATTGCCCAATTTGCACGCGACAGCTCCGGTGCCATCTTCGCCGGTCCGTTGCATGCCACCATCTTTTTTACAAAAATTTTCGGCAATTTTTCCACATGTGCGGAAGCAAATAATCACCAAAAATGCGTGTGTGCGCGTCCCCTCGCAAGATTTTGGCGAGATTTTGCTTCTGCGCATGAAGCAAAGTCATGCGAGGGGGCACACGCACATAGTGAACGCATGCGCATGCGCAACATAGCAGTGCATCGGTAGCGAGGTAAGTGAGCTGCACCTGCACGAGCTGCACTGGCTTCCGGTGGTCTACCGGGTGCGCTTCAAGGTGCTAGTTACTACCTTTAAAGCGCTCCATGGCATTGGACCTAGGTATCTCCTGCTGCCACAAACTGCCTCCCATCGACCAGTGCGCTCCCACAGAGGGGGCCTCCTTGGGGTGCCATCAGCCAAGCAGTGTAGGCTGGTGACACCCAGGGGGAGGGCCTTCTCTGTGGGAGCACCCACCCTCTGGAACCAGCTCCCTCCAGATTTAAGAACTATTCATGACCTGGCCACCTTCCGCCGTGCCCTCAAGACATACTATTTTTATCAAGCCGGGCTGGCATGAAAAAGTTTTTGGGGTTTTTAAAAATTTTACCAAATTTTAATTGTATTGTCTTAAATCAGGGCCACATCTAATATTTTCTTTTAAATGTATACATATTTTAATGTTTATATTGTGCTTTTACTTGGCTGTTCACCGCCCTGAGTCCCCTGGAGAAGGGCGGTATATAAATTTAATAATAAATAAATAAATAAATAAATAAATAAATAAATAAATAAATAAATAAATAAATAAATAAATAAATAAATAAATAAGTGCAACCCACCCCTGGTTAGGGTTAGGGTTAGGGTCCTTCTCAACAATGGCCTCCGGCAGGCATACTTTTTAACCCATTATTGATTATCCTATCTTGGGAGGCAGCTGTTTCCTCCTTGTTTCCAAATTAAACTGATTCCTGCCTGGCGTGCTTAATAGCCACTCAGCTTTGTGCAAACTTTCTAACTTTAAAATACAAATGACAAAGAAGTTGTTTTTGTTGTTCCAGAAACACTCATCCTGGAGAAGAATATTTAGGCCAATTACCATACCTATTTCTCTTTGATTGTTTGGCTGGACAGCCCCACCTAGTGCTCATCCAATGAAACTGTAACAAAGCATTCAATCTGGAGGTTGCGTAGTATGTTTTGCCCAAAACATGGTTGGTTGGTTTGTAGTTTGGTCTAGCTGCAATCCAGATAGTTTGTAAACTGTTCTGAATGACCTGAAGCCTTGTTGAACCAGGTCCTCTAAGGCAGGGGTCTCCAACCTTGGCCATTTTAAGACTTGAGGACTTCAACTCCCAGAGTTCCAAGTTGAAGTCCACAAGTCTTAAAGTGACCAAGGTTGGAGACCCCTGCTCTAAGGCACCCAGTTACGAATTAAAAATAATTCTTGGAAATAAATAAATAAATTTCAAAAAGGCATCTTCCACATGAGCTACATGGACTACAATACCAAGAATTCCCATCAAGCATTGCCAAAATTGCAGAAAATTATCGAAGATGCAGTCCGAACGCAATGGGAAAGCCCAGGTTGAGAGACGCTGGCTTTAAAAGATGGCTTGGTGCCAATGCATGGTTGGTTGAACCATTTTTTTAATATAGATTTTATTGATTTTCAACATTTTTCTTTAAAATAACAATTTCCATATTTCCTAAAGCATTTCTACAATCATACACAGTGTTTTCATTTTCACATATTCCTTATTACAGTTAGATTCTCTATCACTTATCTTAAATACACATATAATTTAATTTACATATTTACATTTTACAGTCTATAATTTCACTGTTTCTTTTCTTCCCTTCTTAATTTAATCCATTTGTACCATTTTTCCCAGATATTGTAGTAATCCGAATCACTTTGGCCCCTTAAGTACATTGTTAATATTTCCATTTCTGCACACTCATAGATTTTTTTAACTATTACATTTTCCGGAGGTATTTCTGTATTCTTCCAAAATTGTGCGAAGGTTATCCTAGCTGCAGTTGTGATATGGAGGACTAAGTACTTGATATCTTTGCGATAATCTTTTTTAAATATGCCGAGGAGAAATAATTCTGGAGTGAATTCTAATATCTCATTGAATATTTCTGATAGGTTGGTTGAACCATTTGTCAGGCCTGGAAACCATTTTGGGCCTTGGATCTTCAGGCCTGCCACTTTTAGTGCTGTGGGAAACTGGGAGGGGGGATTGTGTGAGTGGGGAACTATAGTCAAAATAACATTCTTCTCCGAGAGTCAAGGTCACTCTGCCCTGCACCTGGATGGGTGTTCCTGGGAGGCATCTCCAGTTGGGACGGTGCATTGATTGGACATTGTGATGGACATGTGGGTGCTGGGGCAGGGACTTGGACTTTCTTTTGGGTGTGGAAAGCCGGAAGCTTTCAGATTCGGGTTTTCCCAGATGTGCCAATATGACATCTCTAATAAAATGGAACTTTGAGGAAACTCAAGCCTTGGAGTTTTCTTTCGTCGGGGGTGTTACTTGGGACCCTGACACCATTAATATTAATAAATTAATATTAATAAACATTAACAGCCTTGTTTCTCATACCTGCTAATCCGTCAACCAGGATTTGCAAGATGCAAAAGTGGTCTTATGCATTGCAATCAAACCACATTATGGCTTAAAAGGATGTGTGAAGTTCTATCTCAGAACTGGATCTTCACCGCTGGGCACGGAGCTGAATGCTTCCGTCCGAAACTAGTTTTATTGTGTGAATTCAATAACTCTACCCAACAGGTAAGCTGAGTAGTCTGAGCTGAAGAACCAGGAAACAGGTGAAGAGCTGTGTTTCTATTTTGCTTCCTCCTTGTTGTATGAAAACAGTGGCACTCGGCAACCAACTCTGACCTTTTGTGGAGCTGTTGTGGCTTTAATCACGGAGACAAACATATCAAGAAGGCCTCAGGCATTCCTTCACCTTTCCAGAGACGAAGACTTGTCACAGCCTGTTTAGAAGCCACCAAAAGTCACAAATGGCCCCTCTAAAGCCCATGGCTTTCTGAACGTCCAACAGGTCCCAATTTGGCTTTCTTCCAGTTCCCGAGTTATGACCTACTAGGCAGCAGGGATCAAATTCTCACTTATTAATTCACTTTCTCATTGTTAATAAAGTCTCCATCCGTCCGTCTGGACCACAATCCTGTTTTTTCTTGACCACATGGCTCTTGCTGCCAAGCTACGTTAGGGGAGAAGGTGGCCCAAGGCAGCTGCTGAAGTTTATAATAATGGGAAGAATTTGAATCAAGGCTTCTTGGGTCCCACTCAAACTACTAGGTATGTCTAGTCTAATGAAGAGAAGGACTAGAGGTGATATGATAGCAATAGCACTTAGCAATAGCACTTAGACTTATATACCGCTTCATAGTGCTTTACAGCCCTCTCTAAGCGGTTTACAGAGTTCAGCATATTGCCCCCAACAATCTGGGTCCTCATTTTACCGACCTCAGAAGGATGGAAGGCTGAGTCAACCTTGAGCCGGTGAGATTTGAACAGCTGAACTGCTGAACTAGCAGTCAGCTGAGTAGGTTGCAGTGCTGCTTTTAACCACTGCGCCACCTCGGCTCCTTCCAGTCTTCCAGTAACTTGAGAAGCTGCCACAGAGAAGAAGGGGTCAACTTATTCTCTAAAGCAGTGATGGTGAACCTTTTTTGGCTTGGGTGCCAAAAGGGTGTGTGCGTGCACGATAGCGTGCACGTGCGTGCCCAAACCCATAATGCAATGCCCTCCACCCCGCATATGCACAACCCCCGCGCTGCCACCCCCGCGCATGCGCACAGGCCTCACTGAAGCCTCCAGACTTCCGGTAGGCCCGTTTGGCCGTTTTTTCAGGAGGCTTTCCTGAACCCTGGGGATGGCGAAAAACAGCTGAAAAGAAGGCCAAAAAATCAGCTCGCCATTGCACACATGCGCGCTGGAGCTGACATAGGGCAATGCCTCGCGTGCCCTCAGATATGGCTCCGTGTGCCACCTGTGGCACTTGTGCCATAGGTTCGCCATCACTGCTCTAAAGCATCTCAGGGCAGCAGAAGAAGCAATAGGTGGGAGATCATTAAAAAGAGAACCAACCTAGAACTAAGGAGAAATTTCCTGACAGTGAGAACGATCAGTGGAACGGCTTTCCTCCGGAAGTTGTGGGTGTTCCATCACGGGAGGATTTTAAGAAGAGACCGGACAGCCATTTGTCCGGAATGGTATAGGCTCTGCTGCTTGAGCAGGGGGCTGGACTAGAAGACCTCCAAGGTCCTTCCAGCTCTATTATTCTATGTTCAACTAGTTGGTTCTTCCTCTAATAAAAGTTTCTGCAGATTTGTATATCTGAACTCCATTTCTGGGGACAGAAATACTTTTGTAAGAAGGCAGGATCTCCACAGATCGTGCTCAGCTATCCTTTCTTTGAAATCTGTCTGTCTGTCTGTCTGTCTGACTGTCTCTCTCTCTCTCTCTCTCTCTCTCTCATCTCTTATCTCTCTCTCTATCTCTATAATCTCTATCTCTATCTGTCTGTCTGTCTGTCTGTCTGTCTGTCTGTCTGTCTGTCTATCTATCTATCTATCTATCTATCTATCTATCTATCTATCTATCTATCTATCTATCTATCTATCTATCATCTATGTATCTATGTATCTATGCATCTATGTATCTATGTATCTATGCAGGGGTGGGTTCTAATTTACCTCGCTGCCGGTTCACTTTGTCCCATGCCGCGCGCGCGCGCCATGCACAATGCCAGAAATTCCAAAAAAAAAAAATAGCCAAAAACAAGATGGTGATGCATGCGCAGTGCCGGAAACTCAGCTTCTGCGCATGCACAGAAGGAAAAAAAATCAGATTTTTTTTAAAAAATTTCAAAAAAAAAGATGGCAGCATCCACGGACCAGCACCGACAGAACCGGTTCCATGATGTCACCGTGACATCACCAGTGATTTGCTACCGGTTCTTTAGAACCGGGAGGAACCCACCTCTGTATCTATGTATCTACAGGTATGTATCTATGTATCTATGTATCTATGTATCTATGTATCTATCTATCTATCTATCTATCTATCTATCTATCTATCTATCTATCTATCTATCTATCTATCTATCTATCTATCTATCTATCTATCTATCTATCTATCTATCTATCTATCTATCTATCTGTTCTTATATCGCATTAAGGCAAAACACTTGATTTATGAGCCCCAAAAGCTGAGTTCACCCAAGACACTTAAAAGACAAATCATAAAGTGTGAACCGAGTTTCCAAGATCTAGCACAGAATATTAGATTGATATTAGACTGCTAACGTCATTTCATTTACAATTTTCACTTTATGCGGCCTAAATGCAATGAAGGATCCTTCTGTTGTGTATTTAATATGAGTGTCTTTGTGTTTACAGGGTGAAACTATCCTATTGACACAAGCATTGGTCAACGAAGGAAATTCCTGTCACTAACAACAAAGCCCTAGGTGACTAATTTCACCAGTGTATCACAAGAAACAGATCCTTCTAACCTGCTGTTGTGTTCAGGTAAAGACCCAGAACATGATTTATTCAACTTGGACCACAGGTACATGAAACTGGGAATGCTTGCTTGGTTAAAATTGGGCCATTTGTTTTGTGAAACTCTTGCTGGAAGAGGTGGGCATGTGGGTGATCACATACACAACTGTATTGTTTGGTGTGAACCCCTTTTGTGTAAAATCATTCTCTACTTCCTCAAACAGGTGTTATCCAGGCGATGAAAGGGTGGTGAAGAAAGGCTGTTCGCCATTGTGAGAATCACTTAGATTTTAAGGACCATTCTCCAGGTAATCCTTGCCTTTATGACTGTAAGAAGCACTGGGAATTTTGTCGTTAAGTGGTGCAGTCGTTAAGCGAAGCATCACACGATCATGACTTGTGACCCTCCCCGCCGGCTTCTCCATTGAGTTTCCATGTAAGAGGTCTCCTGAGTAAGATCCCGAAGGGTGATCGTGTGATTGCTGGATGCTGCAACTTTGGTAAAAGTCTCGCCAAACCCCTGAATTGTGACTGTGTGACTGCAGAGATGCTTGCAATGGTCATAAGTGCAAAGACCATTTTTAAGTCATTTTTTTTCCAGCATCACGGCAACTTTGAACAGTCGCTATACCGAGAATTGTAAATCAAGGATTACCTGTATGCTAATCTAGGTTTCAGATTCTATCTAGCAAGGAAAGATCAAGGATGGGAAGGTGTGTGTGGGGGGGGGAATAATGGTTTAGTTTTAAGTAATGATAGAGGGGAATGTTTGTAGCTCAGGGTTGAACTGTGGGATCCCTGGTCCTCTCTGAGCTTGGTTGTTTTCTTGTAGACATTTCTTACCTAACCAGGTAATGTCATCAGTGCTAGATGTCAGTGGGGTTTGCTCTCTTTTTATATACAAGTGGCTTGCCTTAACAAGGAGCATATAAACAGGAAGCAAATTTCTAGCACTGATGATGTTACCTAGTTGGATAATGAAAGATCTGCAAGAAAGCAACCAAGCTCAGAGAGCACCAGTCCTCCTCCCCCTCCTCCTCCTCCTCCTCCTCCTCCCCCCATTCTCTTTCTCCTCTACTTTGTAAACCCCACTCCCTTCTAGCCAGGGGTGAAATCCAGCAGGTTCTGACAGGTTCTGGAGAACCGGCAGCAGAAATTTTGAGTAGTTCGGAGAACCGGCAAATGCCACCTCTGGCTGGCTCCAGAGTGGGGTGGGAATGGAGATTTATTTATTAGTGAGACTTATATACCGCCTCACAGTGCAAGCACTCTCTAAGCGGTTTACACCAGTAAGCAATGTATATTTATATGGCCCCCAACAATCTGGGTCCTCATTTTACCTACCTCGAAAGGATGGAAGGCTGAGTCAACCTTGAGCCGGTGAGATTTGAACCGCTGACCTGCGGATCACAGTCAGCTAAAGTGGCCTGCAGTACCTGCCTCTAACCACTGCGCTACCTCGGCTCTAGATTTGCAGTATCCTTCCTCCTGCCACGCCCACCAAGCCACACCCCCAGAACCAGTAGTAAAAAAAAATTGGATTTCACCACTGCTTCTAGCACTGATGATGTTACCTAGTTGGATAATGAAAGATCTGCAAGAAATCAACCAAGCTCAGAGAGCACCAATGGTCCTCCTCCTCCTCTTCCTCTTCCTCCCATTCTCTTTCTCCTCTATTCTGTAAACCCTATTCCCTTCTAGCACTGATGATGTTACCTAGTTGGATAATGAAAGATCTGCAAGAAAACAACCAAACTCAGAGAGCACCAAGGACTCCACCATTTTTTATACACTCCATCTGAGTGGAAAATTTCATTTCACTTGGAATCTTCTGCATCTAAAACTGTGGCCTTTACCCCCTCCCAATGTAGTCTTCAGAACTATCTCCCCCCACCCTCCCCGAAACCCTTCCCAGACTGTGTGATGATTTATAACCACTGTGGTGTTGTTTTTTGAAAGGATGGATTATACCTTGGAAGACACGCAACGCAAGGAGAAGCTTCTGAAGACGGTTTATACCCTGCAAGTCAAATCAGACTCCACTTTTCAGAAAGCTAGTCCTCTCCTGACCAACCATCCAGGCATGGGCATGGTGACTGACCACCAAGTTCACCAACTGGTGGAGAAAGCCAGGGTCATCTGCCATGACCTCGACAATATCAAAAACCACCTTTATTATCGGCAAGATGACCTCGTTCGGAGGATCTCAAATCCTAACAGGGACCACTATGGAGCAGTGTGTGGAATTCACTGCTCCCCAGATGGGGTGGTCTACATCACGACCGAGAACGCACCCAGAGTGGACGTTCTCAATCGCTCTGGCCAGGTGTTTCGGTCCATCCCCTGTGTGGAATGGAAGAAGGAGGTTTTTTTACCCGAGGACGTGACCATCACCAGAGCTGGGATGGTGGCTGTCACAGACATGCTGAACGGAACGGTCCACGTCTTCAACGACCGCTCCATGTTCTCCAAGGGGGAATGGCTCAGAATTGGGAAGTTCTGCTCTCCCAGAGGGATTGCCGTCGAAGCATCAGGAAGGATACTGGTGGCTGACTACACCGAAGGAAAAGTCCACGTCTTTGGCCTGGACCGAGCTTTCAAGATGCAGAACGCTCATTCCATCTCCAACTTAAGTGGGCCACGCTACGTCTGCAGCATCCCTGACGGGGGGTTTGCAGTGAGCGAAGAATGTGGGGAAGTCAAACTCTTCGACAGCAGCCACAAGTTGGTCTCTTCCGTCAGCAGCAAATACGGCCACCGGTTTGGCAACCCTGCAGGCATCTGCGCCGATAAGGAAGGCAATATTATAGTGGCGGACGAACAGCGACAGAAAGTGCACCTGTTTCCTAAGAACGGATCTCCAATCTGTCTAGTTTCTAAAGGTCTTCTCAGACCGACCGGCGTCGCCTGTGCCACTGACGGGTCGCTTTTGGTCACCGACAGTGGAGACAATGATGTCAAAATCTTCAAATATCGCGTGAGGCCCCATTACAATCCTGACATAATACCTAGTGACAATCCAAGTTATTCACCTCGAGGGAAGGCAGGATAAAGGAAACTCCACTGTCCTCTACGGGTAGTCCTCGACTTACGACGGAGCCCAAAATGTCCATTTTAAGCAAGAGAGCTGTTCAGTGAGCTTTATACCCTATGTTGCGACCTTCCTTGCCACCATTGTTAAGTGGATCCCTGCAGCTGTTCAGTTAGCAACACGGCTGTCAAGTGACTCTGGCTTCCCCAACGGACTTTGCAAAAGGGGATCACGTGACCCCGGGATACTGCAACCGTCATAAATATGAAGCGGCTGCCATGCACCCGAATTTTGATCACGTGACCATGGGGATGGGGCAAACGTCATAAGTGTGAAAAATGGCCACGAGTCCCTTTTTTTCAATGCCCTCATAACTTTGAACAAACAAATGGTTGTAAGTCGAGAACTACCTGTATTACCATATTTTTCGGAGTATAAGACGCACCTTTTTCGTCCCTAAAAGACGCTGAAAATTTGGGTGCGTCTTATACTCCGAATGTAGCTTTTCCGAAGCTTTTTCCCCCAGCCCTAAGGAGGTGCTAACGATCTTTCCAGATTCCTACTCCATCTTTGCAGGCTTGTTTTCATTGCTACTCCTTTGAAAAAGGTTTTTAAGCCCTAACGAGGTGCTAACGATCTTACGGCTTGCAGCATTTTTTTATTCCTACTCCCTTGAAGTAGTTTTTTACCAGCCCTAAGTCTTTGCAGACTTTGTTTTCATTCCTACTCCCTCTGAAAAAGGTTTTTTCAGCCCTAACTAGGTGCTAACGATCTTCCCAGCTTGCAGGATTTTTCCATTGCTTCTCCCTCCAAAGAAGTTTTTTTCCAGCCCTAAGTCTTTGCAGACTTGTTTTCATTGCTATTCCCTCCGAAAAAGGTTTTTTTTCAGCCCTAACCAGGGGATAAAATAATGTGCTGAAACTGACCAGACTAAGGACGCTAGCCAGATGAATACCTGGTAGGTAGATTTTCCCCCCTTATTTTCCTCCCCAAAAACTAAGGTGCGTCTTATACTCCGGTGCGTCTTATACACTGAAAAATACGGTACTTTTACAAATGCACCCATTTCTTTGCCACGTTATCTCATCAAATCTGCATTCACTTGTCCAACAGTACTTCAACCTGCTCTAGGGAGGAAATATAATTTGCAGTGATTCCTTTGTCGTGGAGAAGACCCACTCCAAAGAAAGAAACCAGCCTCAACAAATGACACACGAAAGGAAAGAACCTGAAATTGGTGCTAAATGGACAGTTTGTCCAATAATTAATTTTTTTCTTCGTTAATGGACTTTTTCTGTAGTAAGAAAAATGTTTGAAGAGACGTCAGAAGGTGGGAGAAGGAGGTTGGATGACAAGTTTTTTTTAACATGGCATTGATGAGAGTATTTTGATCCGGAAAGGAAGAATATGCGCAATTTTTAGCTTTTGGGATGGTTTTGGTCAGGAGGATCTTACTGGAAGTGGAAGATGGTGGTGATTGGTGATATGGCTCTAAGGCAGGGGCCAGCAACCCGCAGCTCTGGAACCGCATGTGGCTCTTTCCTCCCTCTGCTGCGGCTCCCCGTCGCTCAAAATATGTGTCACAACTGCCAATGTGCGACACCCACCGACACGCAATTTGTTAAGCTTTTCAATCCCCGGTAGGCCAACCATGGATAAATCCAAGAAAAGAAAAGTTTCAGAGGAAAACAGAATCTTTAATTCAACTATATATGCTAGTTTTGTGGCCACTCAGGAAATAGTCAGGCACGGGAAGAGTTTTGTGGCTCCCGGTGTTTTCTTTTCTGTGGGAAACGGGTCCAAATGGTTCTCTGAGTGTTTAAGGTTGCCGACCCCTGCTCTAAGGTAGTGATTAGGAAGAATGGAAGAGAAAAGAGACTGGTTTTAAAGGTAGAGATGAGAGAAGGTTAAAGAGTGAATCTAATTGAGGAGTGTGGTCCACCAGGGCATCTGCAGAGAATGGGGAGAAAGCAGGCAAGGTTTATGGCAGAGGTATCCAACCCTGGCAACTTTAAGACCTGTGGACTTCAACTCCCAGAATTCCCCAGCCAGCACGTTGGCACTTGGTCTCTGGGAGGACTCTGAATGGTACAGGGGTGAAATCCTCCCGGTTCGCTCTTACCTGTCGGTCGCCGCAGAGCCTTTGGAACTGGTGGCGTTCACGGCGCGGGGCTGCCCCCGCCCACTTCCCCGCCCGCCTGCATGCCACCATTTGAGTTATTTTGCCCTCTGTGCATGCGCAAAACGTTCTGCATGTGCAGAGGGCAAAAGAACGCAAATGGCGGCATCCAGGTGGGCAGGGGAAGCGGGCGGGGGCAGCCCCACGCCGCAAACACCACCAGTTCCAAAGGCTCTGCGGCGACCGACAGGTAAGAGCGAACCGGGAGGATTTCACCCCTGGAATGGTAGTATGTAGATTATTTTTAGAAAGACAGATGAACTCCTTTGTGGTAGGCAAAGGGAGGTATGATG
Source organism: Diadophis punctatus similis (assembly GCA_023053685.1). Lineage (NCBI taxonomy): Eukaryota > Metazoa > Chordata > Lepidosauria > Squamata > Dipsadidae > Diadophis > Diadophis punctatus. Next base: position 8,741,212 of record JALIGW010000018.1, read on the forward strand.
GGTGGAATTGGCAGATTACAGAATCAGCAGTTGAAAATTTAAGGCATCTCTTCTTCTGACCACAAGAGAATCCCAGTTTCCAGGTATTATTGAAACCTGGCTGGGCAAGGATGATGAGTTCCCTTCTTTGAGATGGGCTTTTCAGCCATCGCCTCCACTGTAGGACAGTGATGGCGAATCTTTTCAGCATTGAGTGCCCAAACCGGAATGCGCGCGCATGCGCACACATGCCAGAGCTCCGGAACCCCGAAGACCAGCTGGCCGCTGTGCATGCGTGCGCAGGAAACCAGAAGAGCAGCTGGCGATGGCACGCATTCCCACAGAGAGGGCTCTGCGTGCCACCTCTGGCACACGTGCCATAGGTTCACCATCACGGCTGTAGATGTTTCTCAACCCTGACAGTTTTCGGATGAGTGGACTTCAACCCCCAGAATTCCTCAGCCAGCCATAAATCTGATTTGCATCGTATCTGTATTTTGTTATTTAAAGAAAATATTGCAAAGTTGCATTTGTAAGCCACTCGTTTGACTAAGCCAGCATCGAAGCATAAATAAATATAGTAAGCCTGAAAGTGGCTGTATTGTTTGTAAGTTTGTAAGGTTACTCTTCTGTTTTTATCGGTTGATCTGTCGTTTTAATTGTTTTTCATTTTATTTATGCCAGTTTATTTTTTGCTGTTTTCAACTTGTAAACTGCCTAGTTCTCATAAGCGAGATGGGCAGCTATATAAATTTAAATTTAAATTTAAACAAACAAAAATTGATATAATATGAATCTAACCACTATAAAGAAAATGTTTTTTTTCCTTTCGTCCCAAAGATTTAATGCTTATCCCCAGCAAAGTTTTGATAACAATACACTGTTAACATTTTGTTTTCTCCCAAAAGTATAGTGAGAATATTTCCTTGCAAAGAAAATTAAGGGCAAACCTGAAGGAGGAGCAAATCTGAAAGAGGTACATAAATATAAAAGCAATGTTTGTTTAGAACTTTGCTTTACAAAGAAAAATTCAAGAGCAAAACCTTTATAAAAAAATATATCTAAGAAGCTTTAAAAGCTATGAAGTTTTAAGGAGCAAGGATTAGAAAGGATTTCTGCAGCCAAACTGTACCATTTGTCCAGTAAAAAGGACAAAAATAAATATTGAGTTTTTTAATCTTTATATTGCTTTTAAATATTATTTATGAATTGGTTATTCTGTATTTTTCTGTTGTACGCCGCCCTGAGTCCTCCGGGAGTTGGGCGGCATATAAGAATACCAAATAAATAAATAAATAAAAAGTTGAGTTTTTGAACTAAATGATAATAAATAAATCCAAAGGATAATTTTTCTGTAATGAAAGACTGTCTTTTGTAATAAAAGACACACTGTCACAGTATCAAAGACAGATATTAAAGAGGGAAATTGCGTACGGGAAAATTCTGAGCCATTCTGTAGAGTTATCAGCTTCCAACAAAATATTTTGGAGGCAAACAAGGGTAATCCTCAAAGAGATAACAGTTGAGATGGCATGAAGCTTATCAGGAAATTGGAAGACGCAGACCTTCCATTGAAAGGAAGCTATGCGTTCTGCCCAGGGTGTGGACAGCAACGGTTAATTTCGCTTTGCAGAGCAAATGCTCTTAGCGCGGTAAGGAGGGAGCATTTGGCAATCTGAAAAGCCGCTACCAGAGCTTCCACTTTCTGCATTATTGTACATTTAATCAGGTCAGTATGAAACAAAAGCCAAATTCATGCCTGATGTAAGCAAACCGCGTTTCATATGTGTGTAGATCATTAGTGAAATTTCGTGGTTGTAGTGTCTGTATTGTGGCATCAAATTATATGCTGCACATGGGTAAACTTGCAAGTTGTGTTCTGTGGTTGCGTGCATGGGTGTATTTAATGTGCATATGAATTTAATATCGTTGCGGGCAATACGCTGACTCTGTAAACCGCTTAGAGAGAGCTGCGAAGCACTGTGAAGCGGTATATAAGTCTACTGCTATTGCTATATTGCTATAAGTTACAAAAGATCGTTCAAGCCAAAACCAAGTTGCTTAAGAATAAAGTCATACTGTAGTTTGTTTCTTTATTTTCACTATGGTAAGAAATGTAAAGTAAAAAAAAATTAACAGTTCAGGTGGTTCTGTATTTGTAGGATGTAAGAAAGCATCTTTGAGAATTTTCAGAAAGATTTTTTTTAACCAATTTGACTGATGTAGTGTGACTTTTATATTACTGTTTTATTTCAGTCTTTCTGAAACTTGACATTTGGACTTGAACTCCCAGAATTCCCCAGCCAGCTGGCTGAGGAATTTTGGGAGTTGTAGTCCACACATCTGCCAATTTAAGAAACACTGCATTTGAATGTCTCCAAAAGAGACAAACTTCCGTTTCTGTATTTGCTTTCAGTGGATTTGTTTCTGAGGGGCAATGTGTGCAAAGCTCAGCATTATCAGGATAACGATCCGCCTTTATTGTTAACGTTTAACATTTTATTATTGTTATTAACTTTATTATTATTGATATTGTCAATCAGTAACAATAACGGTGGGGAAAAAACCTCATTGAGCAAAACTAAAAGAGCAGCTGCTTTTTTGCCATAAAAATGGTTGGAACTGCTGGTGAGAGCTACGAAAGTAGTAGTAAAAATCTAAAATAAACAGCTGGATCAGTTTCAAAAAATACAGGGCAATGGCAGTATTGGGTTTCAAAAAAATTTACTACCGGTTTTGTGGGCGTGGCTTGTTTGGTGGCCGTGGCGGTGTGGTCATGTGACTGGGTGGGCGTGGCTGGTTGGTCATGTGACTGGGTGGGCGTGGCTGGTTGGTCATGTGACTGGGTGGGCGTGGCTGGTTGGTCATGTGACTGGGTGGGCGTGACTGGTTGGTCATGTGACTGGGTAGGCGTGACCAATTTGATGTCACTCACGTCAAGGGTTAGGGTTAGGGTGCCTGGTCTCTCCTCGCCTCAAAGGCCTCAACGAGATACAATTTCCCTGTCTATTTATTTACTACTACTGAACATGCAAAATATACTATTTAATCCTATGTATATATGCCATATGTGTACATACTGTACATATTACATAGTATAAAGTGTGTATAGGCACACAAAACATACATTATCTACTATATATACTGTATGTGCATGTACACACACACACACACACACACACACACACAGACACACACACACACACACACGCACACACACAGAGAGCTCTTCTAAAACTATACACATTCAATCTCACTTACTGCATTTGGAAAAACACACCCAAAGTCCACTTTCTGCCACACATTTAACCATAACTTCTGTACATTAGAACATTCACATGCCTTCAGATGTTCTTCCCTAGCTTGCACATGACTGTTAGAGTAGGAGATGTCATGGATTGAGTAAAATGTAGTGAAACTCACTTAACAACGCTCTTACTTAGCAACCAAAGTTTTGGGCTCAATTGTGGTCATAAGTCAAGGACTCTCTCCGCTTTCCTCTGCATGGCAGCCTTGTCCTAGTAAACTCCTTCTCCTTTCTGGCAATTTTCCTCTCTGTTAGAGGCACTAAAATAATCCAGACGATGTAAGGTTTCCTGCTGGAGCAGGGGGTTGGACTAGATGGCCTCCAAGGTCCCATCCAGCCCTAGATTGCTGTGCTGTTTCAAAGCGTCTTCTGAAGCCACGTCTAGTGCCAGGGTTTGTGGTCCGTCCATCCATCCTTCCTTCCTTCCTCTCTCTCTCTCTCTCTTCCTTTCTTTCTGTCTTTCTTTTCTTCTCTCTCTCTCTCCCTTCCTCTTTCTTTCTCTTTTTCTTTCTTTGTCTCTTTCTCTTTTTTCTTTTTCTTCTCTCTCTCTCCCTTCCTCTTTCCTTCTTTCTCTTTTCTTTTTTTCTCCCTCCCTTCTTCCCCCTCCCTTCCCTTCCCTCTCCTTCCTTCCTTCCCCTCTCTCCTTCTCCTCCTCCCACCTCCTCCTCTCCTTCTCCCCTTACTTTCCTTTCCCCCTCCCTCCTCTTCCCTCCCTCCCTCCTTTCCTGGATTTGTATGCTACCTCCAAAGTAGACTCTAGTAGCTCAGGAAGCAAAGCAACGTGACTTACCCATTACTTTCCTTACTGAAGTCTCTGTGGAGTCAAGCACTGTTTCTCTAAACTTCGCAGACATCTAAACTCTACATCCCTTTTTTGTAATAGAACGGAAGTGATTTCTCACTGTATTTTTTCATTCACAGCCTACAGATCTGGAGTTTTGAAGTGATTTTTCATCCAAGCAATATTCAGATCTGGTCTTGCTTAATTTTTTTTTCAGATCAGCCAAAATGTTTTCAAATGTGCATTTGTATTTGTTTATTTGTCAAGCATATATGATTATAAGCAAAGTATAAACAGAAAAAACATGATTGAATATATATGTAATAGTACAAGCATGAATAAGAGTAAAAGAGGTATGAATATATGGGTACATTTGGACAGGAACGGTAGGCACGATTGTGCGCTTATGCACATCTAATAATACTTGCTCAAGGTCTTATTATTTTTTATTTATTTATTTGTCAAACATGTATAGTAGTAGTTTGTATAAACATAAGTAAAAAGTAACGATAAAAGAGGACAATAGGACAGTAGGACAGGGACGGTAGGCACGCTGGTGCGCTTATGCATGCCCCTTACAGACCTCTTAGAAACGAGGAGAGGTCGACTGTAGACAATCTAAGGTTAAAGTTTTTGGGGTTTGGGGAAGAAACCACAGAGTCGGGTAGTGCATTCCAGGCATTGATCACTGTTGCTGAAGTCGTATTTTCTGCAGTCGAGTTTGGAGCGCTTTACATTTAGTTTGAATCTATTACGTGCTCGTGTATTGTTGCGGTTGAAGCTGAAGTAGTCATTAACAGGAAGGACATTTTGGTATATGATTGTCTTATCCTGCTTCAAAGGATTCCTGTAAATATTGATAATATTGAATGGGATAACGATAAGGAGATCAAGATAATTTTTTGCTATTATAATCTCTTGGACTAAAGCAGAACATAAATCATAAATGACAAGTTTCAGACAATTAGCCCAAACAACTGAGTGGAGGAAAGCCGGTATTAAAGCTTATTCCTCCATCGAATATTAACCTGTCCTGAATTTGCATCTTCTGGAAAGTCACAGCTTTCTACCATAAAGTTTTTGCTGTTTCAGGAGGAAAAAGAAAAAATCGAAAATGTTTCCTCTTCGATCGCATCTTTCTCAACCCAACTTTCCAAACGCAGCGTTTTGCAAATAAATCGGGACTACATTTCCCAAAATTCCCTAGCCAAAAGTAAACTGCTCGGATTCCTGGGAGTTGAAGTTCCGATACATTTGGAAGATACCAAATGCGAAAACCTGGGGGGAGATATCAAGTTATACATTATTAGAGGGTGCTTGAATCTTAAAAATAAATAAATACGGCGGCAACAAAAGATCCTTTGTTTCTGTACTGAATCATATTCTCCGGATTGCTTGAAATTCGCCAAATGTTACCGGCGTAAAAGCGTGAGCAAAACTGACACCACCCCCGCCTGCTCAGGTTACTAGCGACCGCCTGCAGTCGGGGCGGAGCCTACAGCGGACCCGAGAAGCCTAATTTCCCTTCGAGCGCACCCATGATGCATTGCGCAGCAAGGAGACGCAATTTTGCCGCCATTTCTGCAATTTGTAAAAATATATTTTCCATTGAAGCTTCACTTTATTCATTTTCTTAACCATGCATATTCTCACGACGTAACTTATTTGGCTAACGGAAAGGTCACCATATTGTAGTGGATAGGCATCGTTGCGGGGATCGATCTCTCGAACTTTAATGAAGCATACTCTGGTTTCTCTTCAGATCGTATAAATCTTTCGCCTTTTACTAAAGATTTCCGTGGAGAGGAACATTTATGAGTCTCGATTAATTTTTTGAGGCCCTGCTTTGGTGGGACTGCTCTTACATGTTTCCAAAATTATAAAACTGGTTGGGGGGTGTGGCAAGCGGGAGGTAGCTACCGGTTCGGCGATCAAGCCCAAATTTCCGCTAACGGTTCGTGTGCCCAATGGGGAACGCCTCTTTTCTTTTCGCAAAAGGGAAGCTGGATGAGGCGGAACTCAATACAGGCGAACGCAGGAGGTCGCCGGAAGGCTATTAGGCAAGGACCGCCCGGACGGACGTCTTTGAGGCGCGGACCGCGTTTCCTAGGAAACCATCTAGTGGCACCCGGAAGTGTGTTGAATGTCAAGCGGGGCGACTTCTTTTCCCCCTCTTCCGCGTTTCGGGGGGGCAGCAAAAGTGAAGGGGGTAAGTTTGGGGGACAAATGGGGGGCTCTCCACTGAAAAGGGGGGCAAATAGGGACACGGTAGCCCCCCCTTTTTTGCCTAGGGTCCTTGCACCGGTGGTAGGCACACTTAAACTCAGTTTGCCGAATAAACCACCATTGGATGGGTCTCTCTTGGGATGCTGGGCCTTTCACAGGTAGAATCCCCGTGGGTGGGGTCGCCTGATGCAGGAATCAAACCCAGGGATTGTGGGGGGTGGGGGTGGGTTGTGTGAATTCCCGGGTTGAGTCCTGGAAGTGCCTTGATGGGAAGCGGATGGGCGAGGAGGGCCGCCTGTTCGTTGGGAGGGACCCTGTAGGGCAGGGATCCCCAAACTTAGCAATTTTAAGACATGTGGACTTCAACTCCCAGAATTCTCCAGCCAGCTAGAATTCTGGGAGTTGAAGTCCACAAGTCTTAAAGTTGCCAAGTTTGAAGACCTCTGCCCTAAACAATTTCAAATTGTTCAAATCCACAAGTCGTAAAGTTGCCAAGTTTGGGGACCCTTGCTGTAGGAGAAGAAGCTTTTGCGGATTGCAAAAGAGCCGGGGGTCTGCCCTGGGCTAAGCCAGAATGGGGTGGGGTCCTTTGCGTAAGGGTATTTGGGAGAAGTTGTTTGGGGTGCGGTCTTGGGGAGAGACTCTTTGTGTTTGGGGGTCTTTGAGGGGAGGATCTTTGGGGTGGGGTCTTTGCCCTAGGATCTTTGAAGGACAATGTGGAGAATCTTTGGGGTGGGTCTTTGGGGGGAGATGTTTGGGATGAGCTCTTGAGAGACAGTCCTTGGCATGGAGTCTTTGGGGAGGATATTTGGGGCGGGGTCTTTGGAAAAGATATTTGGGGTGGGATCTTTAGAAGAGGATCTTTGGACTGGTTTGATGTTTGAAGTGGGATCTTTGGGGGAAGATGTTTGGGGTGGGGTCTTTAGGAGGAGACCAGCTCCTGCAAGGAAGCCTGAACATGGGTGATGATACAGGGGGTTATGTGTACCTGCCCTGTTAAGGGCTTAGTCACTTGCTTAAAGGGAAGGTAGTAAATCCAGGCTGAAATGGAGGCATTAAAGTCTTTGACAGCTTATGATGCAATTCAGTTTTTTGTTTTTAAGACTCCGGAGACTTTTCAGATATTTGCATTTTTTTAAATTAGGCGACCCTAGTTATTTGTGTTACAATAACTAGAATCTAGAAAAGAAGAACGAGGTGGCAAATTCAATAGGCCGTATGTCCCACCAACATCTACCACCCATTGGGGTCCTCCAAGCACTGTCCAACAACCAGATGTTTATTTATTAATGCCTTCCCTCTATGAAGGTTGGGCAAATGGACTCTTAACAGATGTTCGTTCTTCAACTACTAAGTAAAATGTTACCTTTTAGATCTGCTGAACTTCCCTTTAGATTTTTTTTTAAAAAAACTTCCCTTCAAGTTTTTAAAAACTTCACTTATTATGGTTTGTTGCAGTCAGCCAAATGTTTAGACTAGATTTATCCACCTATTTGCAGAGGTCTTCAAACTTGGCAACTTTAAAACTTGTGGACTTCAACTCCCAGAATTCTCCAGCCAGCAAAACGTAAAACGTAAAATATCCAGTTCCTGGTTTTCCTAATAAGGCATAATAGAGGCATTTCTACAGTAAGACTTATGAACAGTGTGTGATTTTTACCTCTTAAGTTGTTCACCTTTTATTTTGGGGGGGGGGCAAGTGTTTCCCTGGCATATATGTTGTGGCTGGGAAAAAGCTGATTGGGAGATTCAGTTGCAATATATACAGGGTAGGCTTGGATAGAATGAAGCACCGATATTAGTGCTCACATGCTTAAGTACCAATATTTTACAGAAAAATAGCCCTGTTGCAGACTTGGCAGGAAACAATTTTGCAAAGCACAAATATGTCAAATGTTTATTTTTTTTTACCAATGTCTTACTTTCCTGGCAGTTGATCTCTTCAGCTAAGCAATGGGATGTGTAAGGTGTTTTAATGCTTTTCTACTCCTAACATTTGCTGGCGGGAGTGTTACCACGCTGTGAATTTTATTCCTGTTTCTTCCTCCTAAGCCTGGAGATCAGTTGACCCCACCCAACATTTACTCACCTGACAGCTGCCCCACATTTCTAAGGGAAAGGGGCTGAAGAGGAAATAGCCCTATCCCAGAAACTGCAGTCCTTCTCTTCTTATAAAACTCCACATACATCTTTTTTCTCTCTCAAGAGACTGGGAATTCATCCATAAACAGACACTGCCTCCTGCAACACCATTTGACAGGCTGATATATATATATATATATATATATATATATATATATATATATATATATATATATATATATATATATATATATATATATATATATATATATATATATATATATATATATATATATATATATATATATTTCCTGGTTGAGTCAAGGCATTGTTATAAAAATATCCCGATAAAGAAATAGGAAACAACAACACAAAGCAATAAATCTTACTTTAAGATTCAGAGGTTTATTTTCATGAGCATTTGGAACATGAACAGCCATCATAACACAACTTATATCAATAACCCATTGCAAAGAGGTTCACTGACATAGCTGAGTCCAGCAAGGACTAGCTACGGCCAGAGGCCCTGAACACATCCCAAGACATTCTTTTTATACTTTTCTGTACACATTTCACAACTTACTTCCTTGTTCTGTCTTAGTGACAAGACAGTTTCCACATATACTCGTGTACATCTCAAACCTCTATCCATCGGCTACTTTCAGTTCCCTATTTCTCACAGTTTCAACGTTCTGATTCCAAATATATCTCAAAACTACGTACTTGGCAAAATCACATTTCACAGCAACAGCTCAGCAAGATTACAAATAGTTCTGATAAACCTTTGCAATCTTTCTATCTAAAACTTTGGTTCATGTACCTTTTTTAGGGCCTGCTATCCTTCTAAGACCTATATAATCAAACCCCTGTTTTCCTCTTCTCACAGCATTTCCAATCAATGTTCCCTCTAAGCTGCGCGGCTGCGCACGTGACAAGAAAACACCGCGCAGCAGTTTCCAACTGCCGCGTGGTGTTTTCTAATGTCAGAGGGAACATTGAAGCGCGGCCGCGCACATGATAAGAAAACGCCGCGCAGCAATTTCCAACTGCTGCGCGGCGTTTTCTAATGTCAGAGGGAACATTGTTTCCAATGCAAATGAATTGTCCCTTTTCCAGGGCAAAATAGCAATAGCAATAGCACTTTTCTTATATACCGCTTCATAGTGCTTTACAGCCCTCTCTAAGCGGTTTACAGAGTTCAGCATATTGCCCCCAACAATCTGGGTCCTCATTTTACCGACCTCGGAAGGATGGAAGGCTGAGTCAACCTTGAGCCTAGTGAGATTTGAACAGCTGAACTGTTGAACTAGCAGTCAGCCTGCTAGTCAGAGATCAGCTGTACTTTATTTTAGCAGAAAGGAAGTCAACTTCCTTTTCTGCATATATGCTTTCCAATCTACCTGCTGTAAACCAACATTTCCATTCTGCTGGTTGGACCTATTACAGAGGATACAGCCCAAGGTTTTTTTTTGGTGGTGGTGGTTTTTGCATGACAACCTTGGAATGGTGCTGAAGGACAGCAGACGGCTGGATACTGTAAACTGGTCTTCTTGACTGTAATGTTTATGTTTGTTATTAAGTTACTTAAAAAGATAAGAATTCCTCCGTTTCAAGGTCACGTGTCAGGTGTTTTGATGTCACCTTGGATGTTAGAGTGAAAACAGAGTGGTTGATAAGGGCAGAGAATTCAAATAAGGTGATACTATCCCTCTTTCGGGCCTTCCCCCTAGGAAATTCTGCAGTCCTTCGTAAAACCTCCTACATGCCACAGCCAAAATCGCTAGCTTTTTTATTTATTTTTTTACTTCTTCTCTCTCCTTGTTCTTCTGACGCCGAAACCTAAAAAGGCAAATCATTTGTTAGAAGGGAGGTAAGTGGTGGGACCAACGTCATCTGCTAAGCGGGCTGGTGTTGGATTGCTGCTTGCTTATTTATTTTTTTATTTTTTAATTTTTTTTATTTTGTATGGCATCACAACACAGCATCGATACCCCCCCCCAAAATAAGCAAAAAATGCATATAAAGGGTCTATCAAAATATAAAACTTCAGAGCAGTTGAATTGTTTTTAAAAAACGCGCAGCACGAGTGATGAATACAATTGTGTACAAAATTAAATTATGTATGAGCAGTTACTCATGGGGTGGCTAAGCCTGTGCAATGTAGACTAGCCTCATCGTAGGACACCCCAGGCAACGTGAGCTTGGCAGTGGCACGGCTAAATAGTCTCTATTTTCCGGTTGCTGGATCTCCCAGGGCTCTCCTACCAAGAAGAAAGCAGCAGGAATTCGGAAAATTACCGGATTGCTGCTAAAAAGTACAGTAACTGGGAGAGTACAAAAGCTGGCCTTGAGAACTCTTACGACTGCTGCTTTATGCTTTCTCTGTAGGACTGTACTGATGCAATTAATCTGCTGATAATGAAAGAGCTTAAGGTACTATTTTTTGAGGGTGGAGGGCAGTCAGGCTATTGCTAAAGGCATTGGAGCCTTCTACGATTAAATGCTGGGTACTCCAGCTGGGCTCTCTATAGAAACTTTCCATGAAGAACTTAATTGTTTTTTTAACTGCAAAAATGTGGGTACGTAACACCCCACATTATGCTGGGGTTTAGAAAGGAATCCTGTATTTCTTGCTTTTGAGGGCGGCATCAGCTGTCGTGACTTTAAATGCCTCTGGAATAAAAACCAGCATTTGACTTAATATCTCAGGCGAAATGCTTGCTTTTAATTTAGACCACCCAGTTGTTCCTTTCAAGAGAATTCCAGTTCTGAACTATTAAATTGCAACCGGCTTTTGAGCCCGATTCATTCATCTAATCCGCCGTGGTAGTCCTTGTGCTTGTTTAGTTTAATCATCTGATTAATTAACTTAATTGTTCCCGCGGCAGCTGTTCAAAAAAATGCCACTTTATCCACATTTCATAGTTGGAAAATAATAACAATTAGAGACCCTTTAGCTCCCCTGTGTCCTGCAATAAAGCGATGATCTGAGAGATGGCTGTCTAACATATTTATTCTGTTATATTTATAGTCCATCGTCGTACAACTCAAGAAAACGTACATAATGTTCCCGTCTCCTCTTTTCCTCACAAACAACCCTGTAAAATAGGTTGGATTTCTCACACAGAGAAAATACATACAAAATGTTTTATAGATGGCATTTACCTCCGGCAAGATTGGCAAAAATGTTTCCACATCTATCAGTAAAACGTTGGAAATGTAAATGAGAACTGGGGACATACTACCACATGTGGTGGACGTGCCCAGAAATAAAGAAATACTGGCAGAAGATACAAAAATGGATAGAGGAAATTACAAAACAAACCATAGACTTTAAACCACGGAATCATTTCTGTTAGGAATTTTAAAAATGAAAACAAGTAAAAGTAACCAATATCTCATACTACACATAATAACGGCGGCTAGAACACAACATTGGAAAAGAGATATAATCCCTTCAAACTCAATGATAATAACTAAAATATTGGAATGTGCGAAAATGAGTAAATTAACAATGGAATTACAGGATAAAGAGGAAACGGGATTTTATAAAATTTGGGAAAACTGGTATAAATGGTTGGAACATAAAAACAAATCTAAACAATTAGCAACAAATACAGAACAAAAGGCAGGTAGACAGATTCAAACAGGATATCAATGATGATGAAAAGAATAATAAGTAAAAATTAAGAAATATATGATTTTGGATAAGTTAAAGGAATAGTGATTTAGAAATAAAAGAATGATACGTAACACTGTAAATATATATATATATATATATATATATATATATATATATATATATATATATATATATATATATATATATATATATATATATATATATTTGTATATATTTTGGTTTTTTGTATTGTTTTTGTTTTTTGTTTTATATATACATATGTCTTATTTGTATATATGTATATTTTATGTATATATGTTGTTTTTTAAAAACTACTTAATAAAAATTATTTTTAAAAAGTAGGTTGGATTGAGAGAGAGAGAGAGAGTGGCTGACCCAAAATCACTGATTCGAATTCCCAGCCTCCTGGTTTCTAATCCAGGACTGTAATCGACTACCTCAATCCGGCTCTCACATTTCACCTATGCTCGAATACAGGTAGCCCTCGACTTACGACTGCCATTGAGCCCAAAATTTCTGTTGCTAAGCGAGACAGGGGTTAAGTGAATTTTGTCCCATGTTATGACCTTTCTTGACCCAGTTGTTAATTGAACCTCTGCAGTAGTTAAGTTAGTAACGTGGTTGTTAAGTGAATCTGATTTTCCCACTGGCTTCGCTTCTCGGAAGGCCGCCAAAGGGGATCACGAACCAGTTGCCGAATTTTGATCACGTGACCCTGGCGATGCTGCAATGGGCGTAAGTGTGAAAATTGGTCATAAGTCATTTTTTTCTCAGTGCCATTGTAACTTGGAACGGTCACTAAATGAACTGTTGTAAGTCGAGTAAAGAAGAGTCCACCAGGGCAGGCAGCAATGTGTTTCACATTCAATTTGCTCTTTTTCTTAGAAAGTATCTCTAGTTTCAGTTAAATGTTCTCTCTTAATTTTCCAGACAGAATTCTGAGCTTCGGAGCAATCGAAAATCTGCCCCAACTTCTGTGTGTTGGCCATTTATATTTTTGGAGTTGTTACTGTGTCTTCTAGCTATACATGCCAGATCTTTCAGCCATCCTTGATAAGACTTTAGGATTGTTTTATTTTGATCTTTCCTAATGTTCCCAGTTTTTGAATAATCCAGCTGTTCTTCTGTCACATACTGTCTATAGCCATGATGGCGAACCTATGGCATGCGTGCCACAGGTGGCATGCAGAGCCCTCTCTGCGGGCATGCCAGTCATCGCCCCAACCCAACTCCACCGCGCATGCATGCATGCCTCCCGCCACCCAGCTGGTGTTCGGATCTCTGCCATGCATGCTCATGGGGCAGGGCGCATGCGGGGGATGTGCGCATGCATGCCCGGTGGCAGGGCGCATGCATGCCCGGTGGCAGGGCGCATGCGCCGGGGGCGCTCGCATTGCATTTTGGGAGCTTGCGTGCTGCCCCCGCGGCCCTTTTGGCTTCCAGGTTGGTGCAGGAGGCTTTCCAGGCCCAAAACGGGGCACGGGGTGGCTGTGCACACACCCCACACCCCTTTTTGGGCCTGGAAAGCCGCCCGCACCAACCTGGAAGCCAAAAATGGGGGAGGGGGGACAGGGCGCAGGTGGGGGGTTCTGCGCATGCACGGGGTGGGGGGAGTGAAGGGGTGGGGCATGCATGGGGGGTCGTGCATTGCATTATGGGTGTGGGCAGGTGTGCTGGTGCACGTGCACTTTCGACATGCGACAACAAAAAGGTTAGCCATCACTGGTCTATAGAAACAGCATCAAAAGTATTTCCTTCAGTTGAAGGCTTAAACCAGGGGTGGCCAAACTATGGTTCTTTGAGGACCTGTGGACTTCAACTCCCAGAATTCCTGAGCCAGCCATGCATGCAAGTCCAATTCATGCATGGCTGGCTCAGGAATTCTGGGAGTTGAAGTCCACAGGTCCTCAAAGAACCATAGTTTGGCCACCCCTGGCTTAAACTCTCTTAATTTGCTCCAGTGCCCGAATTCAGAAACAGTTTGTTTATTTCATTTTTTTCCCTGTTCCTTAATACATTTCAGATTTCCCCATCATGGCGTTTAAAGTCTTTTTCCCTCTTTGCTGTGCTTCGGCTGAAAGTGGCCTTTTGATTGGACGATGGGTTCCAGAACAAAACTCCATTGTTATCCTGGCTGTGATCCATTTCCCTTTGATCCCGGGTCAGGTGAAGCAGTATCTCTCCAAAATGCAACAGGCCACCCAAGTCCAACTCTCCGTATTGGGTTCTTGGACTAACAGCCAAGAAAAGGAGACTATGCAAAGGTTCTTGGAAGATCTGGGCACCATTTTTTCCCAGGGCCCCTGGATCCAACTCGGCAGGCGAAAAGACAGCAAGTTTTGGAACTGTTTGGCCACCTGGAAGGAATCCAACAGCAGCAGCGGCGTCGAAGAAATCATTGTGATCTATTACGACCAGCGTAAAGTGATGCTGTCGCAGCTTCACCCTCCTAACAATCACGGAGTTCCTTCCGATCGGAAGGCAGCCGACGCTTCCAAGCTAGCTGCTGTGTTTGACACTGTTGCGAAAAGCAAATTGCTCTTCATGAAAGACCAGTATGACGAGGGACCCATCAGGCTCACCCACTGGCAGTCTGAAGGGGTGGAGGCCAGCATTATCGTAGAGCTGTTGAAACAGGTGTCTGTCCCTGCCTGTCTGCTGATAACGCTCCTTCTTTCCTTCGTGGCTGGCATCTGTAAAAGCAGGTAGGTGGGTTGAATGGGAAGAAAACTTGCAGGGGTGAGATCCAGCAGGTCATGACAGGTTCTGGAGATCCGGCAGCGGAAATTTTGAGTAGTTCGGAGAACCGGCAAATACCACCTCTGGCTGGCCCCGGAGTGGGGTGGGAATGGAGATTTTGCAGTATCCTTCCCCTGGAGTGGGGAGGGAATGGAGATTTTGCAGTATCCTTCCCCTGGAGTGGGGAGGGAATGGAGATTTTGCAGTATCCTTCCCCTGGAGTGGGGTGGGAATGGAGATTTTGCAGTATCCTTCCCCTAGAGTGGGGAGGGAATGGAGATTTTGCAGTATCCTTCCCCTGGAGTAGGGAGGGAATGGAGATTTTGCAGTATCCTTCCCCTGGAGTGGAGTGGGAATGGAGATTTTGCAGTATCCTTCCCCTGGAGTGGGGAGGGAATGGAGATTTTGCAGTATCCTTCCCCTAGAGTGGGGAGGGAATGGAGATTTTGCAGTATCCTTCCCCTGGAGTAGGGAGGGAATGGAGATTTTGCAGTATCCTTCCCCTGGAGTGGAGTGGGAATGGAGATTTTGCAGTATCCTTCCCCTGGAGTGGGGAGGGAATGGAGATTTTGCAGTATCCTTCCCCTGGAGTGGGGTGGGAATGGAGATTTTGCAGTATCCTTCCCCTAGAGTGGGGAGGGAATGGAGATTTTGCAGTATCCTCCCCTGGAGTGGGGAGGGAATGGAGATTTTGCAGTATCCTTCCCCTGGAGTGGGGAGGGAATGGAGATTTTGCAGTATCCTTCCCCTGGAGTGGGGTGGGAATGGAGATTTTGCAGTATCCTTCCCCTGGAGTGGGGAGGGAATGGAGATTTTGCAGTATCCTTCCCCTGGAGTGGGGAGGGAATGGGGATTTTGCAGTATCCTTCCCCCAGGAGTGGGGGGGGGAATGGAGATTTTGCAGTATCCTTCCCCTGGAGTGGGGAGGGAATGGATTGCTTGTTAGTTTGTTTATATCCCACCTTTATTGTTTTTATAAATAGCTCCAGGTGGCGAATACACAAAACTCCTTCCTCCTCCTATTTCCCCCACAACAACAACCCTGTGAGGTGACTTGGGCTGAGAGAGAGTGACTGGCCCAAAGTCACCCAGCTGGCTTTCATGCCTAAGACAGGACTAGAACTCACTGTCTCCTAGTCATTGACCCAAAGTCACCTAACCAGCTTTCATGCCTAAGACAGGACTAGAACTCACTGTCTCCTAGTGATTGATTCAAAGTCACCTAACCAGCTTTCATGCCTAAGACAGGACTAGAACTCACTGTCTACTAGTGATTGATTCAAAGTCACCTAACCAGCTTTCATGCCTAAGACAGGACTAGAACTCACTGTCTCCTAGTGATTGATTCAAAGTCACCTAACCAGCTTTCATGCCTAAGACAGGACTAGAACTCACTGTCTACTAGTGATTGATTCAAAGTCACCTAACCAGCTTTCATGCCTAAGACAGGACTAGAACTCACTGTCTCCTAGTGATTGGTTCAAAGTCACCTAACCAGCTTTCATGCCTAAGACAGGACTAGAACTCACTGTCTACTAGTGATTGATTCAAAGTCACCTAACCAGCTTTCATGCCTAAGACAGGACTAGAACTCACTGTCTCCTAGTGATTGACCCAAAGTCACCTAACCAGCTTTCATGCCTAAGACAGGACTAGAACTCACTGTCTCCTAGTGATTGATTCAAAGTCACCTAACCAGCTTTCATGCCTAAGACAGGACTAGAACTCACTGTCTCCTAGTGATTGATTCAAAGTCACCTAACCAGCTTTCATGCCTAAGACAGGACTAGAACTCACTGTCTCCTAGTGATTGACCCAAAGTCACCTAACCAGCTTTCATGCCTAAGGCAGGACTAGAATTCACTGCCTCCTAGTTTGTAGCCTAGGGTCTTCACCACTAGACGCACTGGCTCTCAGAAGTTGACTTCCGTTGACACAGAAGTGGGACTTCAGCAGTTGGCAAGGCTCCACGTTGCTGACTTTTCCATCCATGCTAAGTCCTCCCAGTGTTTTGAATGGAAAACCCTGGAAGAGCCCCAAAATGCAACCCTCCCACCTGTAATTCTGAGTGGGTGTGGAATGAAAAAGCTTTTGGGGTAAGCTTATACTTTAGAGCGGAGTAGGCCGTCAGAGGGGATCTCGCCGTGCTGCCAAGAGGGAAAAGGGAATGGAAGTTTTTGTTTCCAAGCTGGCAAAGGGCAGTTTGATTAATTCCATTTGGAGAGTAGCTTCTCAGCCATTCGATCCTCAGCAAGGGCAGCCTCGGGCTACGAAAACAGAAACCACAGGCAGGTTTCCAACTGAGGAATATTGTCGTAAAAGATTACAGCTAAGGCAGTGTTTCTCAACCTTGGCAGTTTGAAGATGTGTGGACTTCAACTCCCAGAATTCCACAGCCAGCAACGCTGGCTGGGGAATTCTGGGAGTTGAAGTCCACACATCTTCAAACTGCCAAGGTTGAGAAACACTGAGCTAAGGTATTCATACTATCTGTTGGAAGTAGAAGCCTGTTAGCATCCACATGTATTTGAAATGCCTGTGGGGGAACTGAAGGCCTTTGGACAAATGACAGCCTTGTGCATTACAGATGACTAACATCAGCCAGGTTTAAACACTTACCGTTGAGCTAATCTATGGTTATTCCTGAAGCATTCATTGAAAGTTTGATTGTTGAACGGCTAAAGAAATGGGCTGAATGCTGTTCACGTCCTCAGGATCCTTGCTGACACACAGAGAATCTTGGACCATATTCTAATGGATGAAATGGCCTTTTTTCCTGAGATGAAGTCAGGGAAAATATAGTAGGATAGACAAAATGTGCGGACTTCAACTCCCAGAATTCCCTAACCAGCATTCTCCCTGCGCTCCCAGAATTCCCTGATCAACTTTAAAGGTGTGGAGTTCAACTCCCAGAATTCCCCAGTCAACTTTAAAGGTGTGGAGTTCAACTCCCAGAATTCCCCAGCCAGCATTCCCTATTCTCCCAGAATTCCCAGTCAACTTTAAAGGTGTGGACTTCAACTCCCAAAATTCCCCAGCCAGCATTCCCTATTCTCCCAGAATTCCCAGTCAACTTTAAAGGTGTGGACTTCAACTCCCAGAATCCCCCAGCCAGCATGTTGAAGGTGAGATCCACACATTTTAAAGTGGTCGAAGTTGATACACACTAGCGTGTGTGTGTGTGTGTGTGTGTG
Organism: Diadophis punctatus similis; assembly: GCA_023053685.1. NCBI lineage: Eukaryota > Metazoa > Chordata > Lepidosauria > Squamata > Dipsadidae > Diadophis > Diadophis punctatus. The sequence goes on from JALIGW010000018.1 coordinate 8,759,163, forward strand.
TGTGTGTGTGTGTGTGAGAGAGAGAGAGAGAGAGAGAGAAATCTTGTAACCCACAGTAAGGCAATTCTGTGCTGTCTACCCAAGATACCTTCGTTCTTTAATCAAAGCTGCATCCTACCAGTTTTTCTATGGGAAGTAATTGAGCTTTGCCAATGCAATTAGAAGAATGAGCATTGCAAACGGAGGTCAGTTAATATTTAAAACGTTGTATGTTTTGAAAGTCAGTTTGACGTGGTTAAGGCATCAGCCCAGAAACTGGAAGGCCATCAGTTCTAGCCCTGTCTTTGGCATGAAACCAGCTAGGCTAGGTGGTCTTTGGCCGCTCGCTTTCACTCAGCCCTAGGAAGAGGGGAATGGCAAACCACTTCTGGAAAACTGCAAGGGACTTGTCCGGCCAATCTCCAAGAATCAGACATGATTGAACCGAATGGGGTGGAGGAAGTGTTCAGTTTTATCATGCAGACTACAAAATTTAATTAAAATGGGATATGGATGTGAGCGAGGCGGTTATCTTCATTGTTCATTTAAGGAAGAAAAGAAGAGGGTTCTTTGATTGCTCTTTAGCACCATCTCTTGGTTAGAAAGGGATACTTTACATTTATTTTTTTTTAAAAGAGCCAGTTTTACTTATCTCTGGAGATTCTCAGTCATCCAGGTCATGGTTGTCCCAAAGGTGCTTTTTTCAAGAGGCTGAAGAAGCTTCTTGGATGAGAAGCGAAACCTTCAAAGAAAAACCAGAAAGCCCAGTTGCCTCAAGAAAAAGCACCTTTGGGACAGCAAGTTTACTTGCGATCTTCCCTCCTGAGCACGCACAGACGCGTCTTATGGCAAATAGGTCTATCAGGATGTGCGTTAAAAAGACATCACCTTGCCACTCATTCTTTGGGCAGGCTGAAGAAAAGATAACACCCCTTGTGCAAGACTTCTCATAAACTTTATTTTTAAAAGCTGGGCAATGGGGTTTTTACACAGGAAACTTCGGCCAAAAGTACCTAAGGAGGATAGAAGAATCGCAAAATAATTCAATATGTCCTTTTCAACTGCAGACAATATAAACTCTGGAACAAGCTGAGGGGAAAAAAATCAGTCTGGCTTCTCCAAAGTCATGTTTTAAACCATTAGTCCTTTAACATTTTTTGTAAGTGTCATCAAACATGATAGCATCGCATTGCTAATCTTAACGTTCATCTTATGGATCAGAAATGGCTTAAAATGAGTATGTAGGATAAACATAATTGTATAGGAATACGAGCAAGCATACCATAAAGCTATTTTTTGGAGAGACAAAATCTGCAACAGGATGTTACACTAACGTGCTGACTGGGAACCGCTCTGTTTTCCGGAACTTTTTATTCGATTTGCATTCTTTTCTATGTTTATCAGAATTCTTGTTAATTCACTTTTGAGCCCATTTCTCTCTCTATGGTTACTAATGTAATTTAGATCTAGATTAGAGAGAGAGAGAGAGAGAGAGAGAGAGAGAGAGAGAGAGATTAGATATAGATATAATAACAACAAAGTTGGAAGGGACCTTGGAGGTCTTCTAGTCCAACCCCCTGCCTAGGCAGGAAACCCTACACTACTTCAGACAAATGGTTATCCAACATCTTCTTAAAAACTTCCAGTGTTGGAGCACTCACAACTTCTGGAGGCAAGCTGTTCCACTGATTAATTGTTCTCACTGTCAGGAAATTTCTCCGTAGTTCTAAGTTACTTCTCTCCTTGTTTAGTTTCCACCCATTACTTCTTGTTCTACCTTAGATATATTTATATTATATAGAATATAGAATATAGAAAATATAGAATATAGAAAATTTATAAGATATAAATTTTACATTATTATAATATATAATAATTATATATATATATATAATATATATAATCATATTATTATTATTATTATTATTATATATTATTATATATTATAATATATTATTATAATATATTATTATAATATATAATATAATATAATATGACCATATTATCTGATCCATTACATTCCTTAACTGCTCCTTCTGTAGTAGCAAGGCCTGGACCAGGGAGATTAAAAGCTAAATGGTTCTCGTCTGATCCTGACAAACTGAACAGAAAAAAAAATAGTCACTACAGCTATAACCTGGAGCGGGTATATTTTATATAAGCAGCGTGTGTCAAGTTCAATGGAATATGGAGCCATTTCAGCCTGGCTTAATTTATATCCTGCCTTTGCGTTTGGAACGCTCTTATTCAACCCATAAATAGAATAATAAGAGGAAATGAAATCCCATCAAGCTGAAGAGGGAAATGCAAGCCACATGAACTTGAGGTCACGCATTGCGCCTAAGCAACCATTCCTCAACATTAACTTGTTTTTTATTCCTTCCGCCAGTTTCCAAGGGATTCTATCTGGGGAGGTTGTACTTGGCAGTTAGATAATGCCACATTTGAAGGATCATGTTTATTCACTGTGGCCCATTTATCTCTTCTTTCTACCTGTCAGCTTTCTGCTACTTCATTATTACCGTATCTTCAAGTGGCATGAAATAGAGTTTAGTCAGTATATATGTATATGTACTGTGTATATTAGAATTTGCAAAGATGTTACTATATTTACTTAAATATATTATATTTAAGAATGTTCCAAAGTCATATGTCGAACAAGTCAGGAAATTGTTGTTATTTATCAGGCTAAACCCAAGAACAACAAAGAGCAATTTAGCCAGAATTCAGTTCTTTATTTGCTTACATCCAATAGACAAAATCTTGCCGGACTAAATCTGTATTGCTCTCACTCTAATAGATATACCTGGGAAATTCGAGGGAATGGCTATCCTGACCCTCTTCCTTTGTCTCTGATTCAGCTCCGGGCTGTCCTGCCTCTTGTCCCCATCCTCCTTCTGGGATGTGATCCTTCCTTCCTGGGAAACAGCCACTTCACTGTAGTCCATCATACCAGCTTTCCCTCTGTAGGGACCACATAATTTCTCATTATTATTATTATTATTATTATTATTATTATTATTATTATTATTATTATTATTATTATTATTATTATTATTATTATTATTATTATTATTATTATTATTATATTGTTTTCAGGGGCGGGTTCCTCTTACTTGGCTACCGGTGCGCTGCATGCGCATCATCACACTTCATACGCGCGTCCCCTTGCGTGATTTTACTTACGCACATGCACAGGAAGCAAAAACATCACCGAAATCTCACGAGGGGACGCGCGCACGCAGGCGATTTCAATGATTTTTTGGTTCTGCGCATGCGCGGAAGCAAAAAATTGCCAAAATCTTGAGCGCGCGAGCATCCCCTCGCGAGATTTTGCTTCCGCGCATGCGCAGGAAGCAAAAAAAGGGCCAAAAATTCAGAAAGAAAGATGGTGCCGTGCGACGGACCGGCGAAGATGGCACCGGAGCCGTTGCGCGCAAATTGCGCAATCGGCTGGTTCCTACCGGAACGGCGCACTGGACCGCACTGGTAGGAACCCACCACTGATTGTTTTATCATACAAGCACATGCACATACGTGCTGTGAGGGCTAAGAGAGAGGGGCTGGCCCAAAGTCACCCAGCAATCTTTCGTGCCTAAGGCAGGACTAGAACTCCCAGTTTCCTGGCTTTTAGAGCAGCACCTTCACCGCGTTCCCAAACTGAGTTAGAAGAAAGTGGCAACAAATTCAAAATATTTATACACCACCTTTCATTTGGTAGCTCAGGTGGCATGCATACCGTTCTCTCCTGTTTCCCCCCTTTTCCCTCCCCCCGCAAAAAACCTAATCCTGCAAGGTAGGTCAGGCTAAGAGAGAGTGTCTGGTCCAGAGTTATTCAGGAAGCTTCTACGGCTGACGATGGACTGGAACTGGAGTCTCCCCGAGACAATCCAACACTGTCATCATACAGTGATTAAATTTGGCCTGTTTCGCCTTAATGACTGAGTTTGAAAAACCCTCCCACCCCGGGGCAGATTGCTTGCTTATCGGTGCCGGTGTGCTGTGCGCACATCTCCACGTTTTGGGGGGGGGCGCTTGCTACGTGCGTACGCCCCCTCGCGCAATTTTGCTTCTGCGCATTATGTGTGTGTGTGTGTGTGTGTGTATGTGTGTGTGTGTGTGTGTGTATATAGATAGATAGATAGATAGATAGATAGATAGATAGATAGATAGATAGATAGATAGATAGATAGATATCCTGCAGCAATCCATTCGGTTCTTGGGAGCAAGTGCATCTTCTAATTGCTTTGTATATATCTTGCATAATTTGATGTTAGCGGACCTCAGCGTTTTATCCCGCATCTCCTCTCCAGATATTGAATGCTAGATTTTTGAAAACGTGTTAATGAAGAGACTGCCCCTGTCACTTCCAAGCACCGGATTTTTAGCTCCAGCAGTTGCTCTTTATCACACTTGTGGACATAATTTATTAGCAGGCATGGGGAGGAAATAACCCCATGTAATTAGCCTTCAGGAGATGACACTGTGATACCTCTAAAAGTGCATCGTTAATTTTGAAATGTCATACGGAATTGAACTATCAGAACTATGCCAGTTTATTGTCCAAGTGAGCAATGGCATATTTTAATCAACCTTCCAGGGCAAAATTCCCAGCCTATAGAAAGCTAGGTTTCAAGCCAAAGCGGCAGTTCGAAGAAAGCCCGGCTTGTCACTCTTATTCTTAGAATGTATTCTGACTATAGGAAATTGGGAGGGGTGGGTGCATGAGGGGAGTAGAGGTAGTCATAACACATTCCTTCTAGATTCTCAAGGTCATCCTTTGTCCAGCACCTGGCCGGAAGCTGTTGGGAGGATCGGCCACGTTGGCAGAAGATGAGTGGGCAACGTGACGGACTTGGGGGTGTGGGACAAGGATGTGAACTTTAAACTGGGTGGGAAACTTCGGTAGCTTCAGATTCGGGTTTCCCACAGAGGTGCCAGCATGGCTCCACTAATAAATTGGAACTTTGAGGAATACTTTGCCTCGGACTCTAATTCAATTGTGGATGTTATTTGGAACCCTGACACTAGGATGTCAGGGAGTAAAGTTTTGATTTAGGCATCAGTTTGTTACTGTCAGCTACAGGCAATCCTTGACTGATGACCCCCAGTCGAGCCCCACATTTTTGTTGCTAAGGGAGACCTTTGTTAAATGAGTTTTGCCCCATTTTTACGACCTCTCTCCAAAGTCTTTCTCGCCACAATTGTTAAGCGAGTCACTGCATTTGTTAAATTAGTAACCCGGTTGTGAAGTGCATCCGGCTTCCCCACGGACTTTGCTTGTGAGGAGGTCACAAAAAAGTGGCCGCATGACCCCGGGACACGGCAACCGTCAGATGCCGAGCATCTGAACTTTGATCCCGTTGACCACGAGGATGCGGCAACGATCGTAAGTGTGAAAAACAGTTCAGACTGAAGTCAGTTTTTTCAGTGCCGTTGTAACTTTGAACCGTCGCTAGATGAATTGTTGTAAGTTGAGGACTACCTCTAAAATGCCTTTGCCCAACACCCAAAGGAATACTACTATGTTGCTTTCTGAGAAGGAAGTTCTCAAAGGAGAGATCCTTCATTAGCAATGTTGGTTTCATTGGGGTGCACGTCTGTTGTTTTTTCTCCAGGGCTCTGACATTTTGGCCCCTGTCCTTCATCTGGAGCAAACTCTCCACCTATGAGCAGTTGAGGCATCGGTTCCAACATCTCCAAGTCATCAGCAGTGAGAAGGCCGCTTCGGACCAGGCCCAAGCGATGAGGTAAGAATTCCGCTGCACGAAATCTTCTATATCCGGATAGGCTCCATGACCGACATCCAAAGATACCACAGTAATGTTGGCTTACGACCGCTCATTTAGTGACTATTCAAAGTTACAACATCACTGAAAAAGTGACATTAAACAGACACAGTCAGCCTATGAACCCCTCAGAATCCAAATCAATCACACAGTTAACCAGAGACAGCACTGACTCTCAACCAACCCAGGGAGAGAGAGAGGGGGGGAGGGAGAGAGGAAGGGAGGGAAAGAAAGAAAAGAGAAAGAAAGAAAGAAAAGGAAGGGAGAGAAAGAAAAAGAAAGAAAGAAAAAGAAAGAAGAAAGAAAGAAAGAATAGAAAAAAGGAAGGGAGAGAGAAAGAAAGAAAGAAAGAAAGAAAGAAAGAAAGAAAGAAAGAAAGAAAGAAAGAAAAGTTATCAGCCTAAGGCAGGGGTCGGCAATCTTTAAACACTCAAAGAGCCATTTGGAACCGTTTCGCAGAGAAAACAAAACACCGGGAGCCGCAAAACCTGGGCGTCGCCAACTCAATGTCACTCACTCCCACTGAGTCACATGACCCCCTCAGCCACGCCTACCCAGGTTTTGTGGCTCTCTTTTCTTTTCTATGGGAAACAGGTATCTCTCTCTCTTTTCCCTCTCTCTTTCTGTCTCTCCATCTCTCTTTCTCCCTCTCACATCTCTCTCTCTTTCCCTTCCTTCCTTCCTCCCCCCCTCTCATCTCTCTCTCCCTCTCTCATCTCTCTCTTCTCCCTCCCTCTCTCATTGCTCACTTTCTTTCTCCCTCCCTCTCTCCCCTCTCTCTTTTTCTCCCTCTCTCTCCCCTTCTCCCTCGCTCTCTCTGCTGAGGAACGATCGCAAACCCTGGCGGAGGCTTCCCTTCAGGTTACCCTCCTCCCCCTCTCGTGACTCCCTGGGTGGCTTAGCGGGGTTAAGAGGCTGCGCACACACGGGGAGACCCTCCTCAAGCAAGCAGCAAAGTGCAGCAAAGGCGCCCGCGGAGGGCAGGCAGCCGCTTGCTTAAGGAAGGTCTTTGGACGCGGCTTCTCTCCTGCCCTACGGATCTGGCCATCGCCTTGTAGTGTCCCCCCACATGAGAGGAGAAGGAGGGGGAGGGAGAGGAGGGTCACCGGAGCGAAGCGGCCCTGTACCTGCTTTCGCACCACGTTTGTGCGTAAGGCAGCCTTCGCTTCCTGCCGGTTCGGGCTGGAGCTTATGCCCTCCCCGCTCAGCCGAAGGGCTTATGCACTCCCCGCGCGTGCGCACCCTTCTGGCCCCGCCAAGCCACCCAGGGAGTCGCGAGAGGGAGAGGAGGGTCGCCCGAAGGGAAGCCTCCATCGGGGGTGGTGATCGTTCCTCAACCAGTGCTGGAGAATCAGTCCCGGCCGCTTCTCCATTCCCATTCAGGCCAGGTGAGGGAGGGGAGGCGAGGGGCGGGGCCAGACAGGGAGACAGGGAGACACAGCAGAGGGCCCAAAGAGCTGCTTGCGGCTCCAGAGACGCGGGTTGCCGACCCCTGGCCTAAGGCACGATCACGAAGTTGCCATTTTGGTGTCCCAGTAGGTTTATATGCAAAGAGCTCCCTGGGGCAGAAAAAAAGGGACTCTCTTAATATTGTGGTATTGTTTTTTTTGTGTGTGTGTGTGTGTGTGTGAGAGAGAGAGAGAGAGAGAGAGAGAAGGTTTTTTTTATAAGTGAAGATAGAACATTCTGTTTCCCAAAATATAGTTGTGCGTGTGGGCACGCTTCTCATTGTTTCTGGAAACATTCTGTTCCATTGTGTTTATATTTTGTGGTGCTGCACCTGAGACAATCACATTGGACTGAACATTTTGGGCTCCCCCCCCCCCCGGCTGCTGCCCCCGTACAACTGCCCACACAACTTCCATTTCTATCCAGCAAACGAGAGAGTTGCCCAGGAAACAGAGGCTGGCATGCCAACCCTGGCACAGCTGTAGGAAATATCTGTACAGCACCTGTCTCTGCGTGGTTGCAGAAACCTCAAATGCCTTCGGAGAACTCTTGAATTCTACCTTTCCCTTTACACGTAGTCCTTGCCTTACCACCATTCGTTCAAAGTTACAACGGCACTGAAAAAGATGACTTGCAGCTGTTCCTCACAGTTACGACCGTCACAACATCCCCACAGTTGTGGCGTAGCATGTTTGGAAGATCTAGCCGATGGCGTCTTATTGTAGGAGACGACTAGGCTGAGCCTGAGGGAGGAATCAAAGGCGTTATCAGTCATGAGTCCCTGAGCACCCACAAGAGATCTAAGTCTGCTGTGGCCTGGAGGTGCAGCTCTTGCCTCATAATCAGGAGGTTGTAAGTTCGATCCTAGGTAGAGGCAGATGTAGGGTCTCCTGCTTGGGCAGGGGGTTGGACTAGATGACCTGCAAGTCCCTTCCAACTCTCTTAATCTGTTAATCTAGCCCACCTTGAATTCCTTTCTATTCTTATCTCCCGCTCGTTTCCCTCGACCGCCAGTAGTTCAGATTCTTGCAGAGAGCTCAAGTTTGCAATTTATGTACAATTGAACTGCCTGGATCTCCTGATTCCTCTGGTGGTTGACACTTACCGTATTTTTCAGAGTATAAGACCTTAGTTTTTGGGGAGGAAAATTGGGGGGGAAATCTACCTACCAGGTATTCATCTGGCTAGCGTCCTTAGTCTGTTCAGCTTCAGCACATTATTTTATCCCCTGGTTAGGGCTGAAAAAAACCTCCTTCGGAGGGAGTAGCAATGAAAACAAGCCTGCAAAGACTTAGGGCTGGAAAAAAAACTTCTTCGGAGGGAGTAGGAATGAAAAAATCCTGCAAGCCAGGAAGATCATTAGCACCTCGTTAGGGCTGGGGAAAAAAAGCTTTGAAAAAGCTACATTCGGAATAGGATGCAGCATATAAACTTGGTTCTCATCCTAAAAGAAAAGCTTGAATGTGTGTGAATTTTGAAGAACGTTTAACTCTACGTGACTTTTTTTTTCCCAACACAGGAAAGCCAACATCTTTATCTCTCTCCTCATCGACGTGGCTCTGGGTGTCTTTCTCATGTCCTGGTTGTATCAAATGAACTGGATCGGTTATCTTGCCAGTGGCCTCGTCCCAGTGGCTGATGTAAGGTTTTCTTTATGCATCCTACACCGAAGTTTAACTCAGCCTGATAGTAGTGCACAGGTAGTCCTCGACTTACGACCACAGTTGAGCCCAAGCATTTTTTTTTTGTTGCTGAGTGAGATCATGGTTAAGTGAGTTTTGCCCCATTTTACGACCTTTCTAGCCACACAGCCGTTAAGGGAATCGCTACAGTCGTTAAGTTAGCAATGTAGTCATTAAGTGAATCTGGCTTCCCCTCCACTGACTTTGCTTGTCAAGGAGGTCGCAAAAGCAGATCACGTGACCCCCGGGGTCACTGCAACCGTCATAAATACAGGTCAGTTGCCAAGTGTCTGAATTTTGATCAGGTGACCACGAGGATGCTGCAAAGGCCTTCAGTTGGTCCTAAGTCACGTTGGTTCAGTGCCGTTGTAACTTTTGAACGGTCACTAAACGAACGATTGTAAGTCGGGGACTACTGGTATTTCGGGAAGTCTGTTAAAAACGAAGCAACAGCCTGGTTCACACACTCAGCTGAACTATTGGGTTGCTTGGTTATAAGTCTTGACACTAGGAACTAGATCAGATTTCCCCAACATTTTCGGCTTTGCGGACTGATGGGTGTGGGAGGCGCAGAGGTGAAATCCAGCAGGTTCTGACAGGTTCTGGCAAACCGGTAGCGGAAATTTTGAGTAGTTTGGAGAACCGGTAAATACCGCCTCTGGCTGGCCCCGCCCCCATCTATTCTCTGCCTCCCGAGTCCCAGCTGATCGGGAGGAAATGGGGATTTTGCAGTAACCTTCCCCTGCTACGCCCACCAAGCCACACCACGCCCACCAAGCCACGCCCACAGAACCGGTAGTAAAAAAAATTGGATTTCACCACTGGGAGAGGGGATGGTTCGCGCAAACAGCTGACAAGCATGCACAGCTCCATTGTATAAGTGAGGATGTGTATGCGTGCACACACACTCGCCGGCCGTTTCCACGGCCCAGTCGCAAAACCTTCACGGCCCCACAGGTTGGGAGACCCCTGAACTAGACCCCTGCAGCTTGTCTAGCAAATGTTGAGTTAAATTTTCCCTTGCTTAACCTGGGTGCATGTAATCCCAAAGGCGCTTTTTTTTTTCAGGAGGCAACTGGACTTTCTTGTTTTTTTCTTTTGAAGACCTTTCGCTTCTCATCCAAGGAGCTTCTTCAGCTCTGACTGGATGGTGGGGGAATGGAAGGCTTGATACTCCTTGCGGAGAATGCAAATGACCAGCTGTCTGCAAGGAATATAAATCCTTCCATTCCCCCACCATCCAGTCAGAGCTGAAGAAGCTTCTTGGATGAGAAGCGAAACGTCTTCAAAAGAAAAACCAAGAAAGTCCAGTTGCCTCCTGAAAAATAAAGCGCCTTTGGGACAACCTGGATGACTGAGATGACTGAGAACCTCTACAGACATGTGTGCATGTAGTTAGTGTCCACTCCAGATGGGCATGGTGGTGAGTCATTCATATCAGTCTCTGCTGCCTTCTAACTATCCTTCATGGAAGAGCTGCAAAGCAGTGGCGAGCAGACCAGCTTTCTTATCTAGCAAGCATTCGTGACTTAGATGCTGGTTTAAATCAGTGGTTCCCAACCTTTTTTCGGCCATGTCTCACCTAGGCATCTCTAAAATCCTGATGCTCCCCCCCCCCGCGACATATACCGTATTTTTCGGAGTATAAGACGCACCGGAGTATAAGACGCACCTTAGTTTTTGGGGAGGAAAATAGGGGAAAACAATCTGCCTACCAGGTATTCATCTGGCTAGGGTCCTTAGTCTGGTCAGCTTCAGCACATTATTTTATCTCCTGGTTAGGACTTAAAAAAACCTCCTTCGGAGAGAGTAACAATGAAAGAGCCTGCAAGCCTGTAAGAGCTGGGAAGATAGTTAGCATCTGGTTAGGGCTAGAAAAAAACTTATTCGGAGCAGCTGCAGCACATTATTTTATCTCCTGGTTAGGACTTAAAAAAACCTTCTGAGAGAATAACAATGAAAGAGCCTGCAAGCCGGTAAGAGCTGGGAAGATCGTTAGCACCTGGTTAGGGCTAGAAAAAGACTTATTTGGAGCAAGTAGAGCAATGAAAAAAACCCTGCAAAGACTTAGGGCTGGAAAAACATTCTTTGGAGAGAGTAACAATGAAAAAGCCTGCAAGGTAAGAGCTGGGAAGATCTGTTAGCACCTAGTTAGGGCTGGAAAAAAAAGCTACATTCGAAGTATAAGACGTACCTGAATTTTCAGCCACTTTTAGGGAGGAAAAAGGTGGTCTTATACTCCGAAAAATACGGTAATTCTTACTATTCAAAAAGTGAACTCCTACTCCCGCGGAGGAAGCCTAAAAGGCCATTAACTTGGTTTAGACAAGGTTCCAATTGCCCCCATTAAAAATCAAATTGCCCCCCTGTGGGGCGTGGGCCCTATGCTGGGAACCACTGGTTTAAATATATAAGCACCTTTCCCGCCCCCTTCTCTTCATTGGAACGTGGACGGGAGAACTTTTGAATAGCTTGTCCCATATTAGCTGAGGCTTCCGTTGAGTTTCCATCTCTGGCGTCCTATTTTGACATCAGATGCTTAGCTTAATAATTGCCTATAAAGGCCTGGGCTACTTCAGATTCCTTTCCCTCTGATCCAGGATCAAGTATTTCTCCTGGATTCCCTCCAAAGGTTGCGTGGCCACAATGTCACTGTGGACTAACACGCAGAGCCGCAGCCATCAGAAAGGTTAGAGTGTTCCTACCACAAAAATGCTCCACTTAACATTGTTCATTGTTTTATAAAAGCATCGGCACTTACCCATTTTAAGCAAAATCTCTCTCTCTCTCTCTCTCTGATGCAAGTTGAATTGACGTAGAAAGCCCAACCAGAAAGAGGAAGATTTGTGGTGGTGGTGGCTGTGGTTGTTATTCCCATGATTAATTCTTGCGGCTTTTGACTGCTAAAAGCCCTGTGGCAAATACATACAAGACCTTTCCGTCCATAAATCATAAGAACTTGTGATCCGTAGCCAAATACTGATAAAAAAAATTACATCCCTCGTGTAAAATTGCATTCCTTCGTTCTCCTTCCCCCTGCTTCTCTAGTTTCCGTTCCCATTAACGCTCCTTAGCCCCAAGTCACTGGGCACCAAAGTCATTCTTTCCCCTCCCCCAATCCAGGCTGAGAAACAGCATCCTAATCTGCTATCGTGGTTTAATTGCGGCTAGTAACCAGGGGCGGGTTCCTAATTTTTTTACTACCACTATGTGGGCGTGGCTTATTTTGTGAGTGTGGCTTGCCAGCCATGTGACCGGGTGGGCGTGGCTTGTCGGCCATGTGACCAAGTGGGCGTGGCTTGTCGGCCATGTGACCAAGTGGGCGTGGCTTCTCAGACTACTGAAGGGAGGGGAACTGAGATAGGTCCTGCCGCCCATTCCCTCTCCCCTCAGCAGCTCGAGAAGCCTCAAACGTGCGAAAATACCTAGGATCATCACCGCGCGTTCATGGATTCTCGGACTGCTGAAGGGAGGGGAATGGAGATAGCTCCTGCCGCCCATTCTTTCAGCGTCTCACGCACTCCCTCAGCCATCCTCCCCTGCTTGGACTCACTGTGGGGTAGGAAGGCAGCACATGCGCAGTGGCGGAAGCTCAGCTTCTGGGCATGCGCAGAAGAAATTAAAAAAAAAAAATTTAAAAAAAAATTTTTTTAATGGCAGCACCCAGGCACCGGCCACCGACCGCACCGGTACTGTGACGTCACCAGTGGGCCGCTACCGGTGCTATAGAGTGGACCGCACCGGTAGGAACCCACCACTGCTAGTAACCCATATGCAGAAAACAAAATCTGGCCAGCAAAGATCCCAATGACATTTAAATATGTACAGATTGAAAGAGTTGGAAGGGACCTTGTAGGTCATCTAGTCCAACCTCCTGCCCAAGCAGGAGACCGTACACCATTTCTGACAAATGGCAGTCCAGTCTCTTGAAAGCCTCCAGTGATGAAGCTCCCACAACTTCCGAAGGCAAAGCTGTTCCATTGGTGGATTGCTCTCACTTTTAGAAAATGTCTCCTTATTTCCAGGTTGAATCTCTCCTTGTTCAGTTTCCATCCATTCTTCCTTGTCTGGCCTTCAGGTGCTTTGGAGAACAGGTTGACCCCCTCCTCTCTGTGCAGCCCCTCAAATATTGGAAGGCTGCTCTCATGTCTCCCCTGGTCCTCCTCTTCACTAGACTAGCCATGCCCAGTTCCTGCAACCGTTCATCGTATGTTTTAGTCTCCAATCCCTTAATCATCCTGGTTGTTCTTCTCTGCACTTTTTCTACAGTGATATATTGATATAGAATATTGATATTGATCAGTGTTTCTTAACCTTAGCAATTTTAAGATATGGCTGGCTGGGGAATTCTGGGAGTTGAAGTCCACCTAGCGTCAAGTTGCCATGGTTGAAAAACACTGTGTTTGATGCTTCCGATGCATTTTCTTTCCATGAATAGAAAAGGGAATAAAACTGTTCAGGATGTTTTAGCTTTTTTGAAAATCACTCTTTGTTCTTTACCAGCTATTTTCCACTGTTGCTGCTAATCTCTTCCTCTTTCAGCAGCATATCGCCCAGCAGCTCCAGAACCTCCTGCAGTGGCTGATGGGCGTGCCAGCCGGTCTTAAAATGAACAGAGCTTTGGATCAAGTGCTGGGCCGCTTTTTCCTTTACCACATCCACCTCTGGCTTAGTAAGTGCCCTTCTCTCCCTTTAGCAATAGCACTTAGACTTATATACCGCGTCATAGTGCTTTACAGCCCTCTCTAAGCGGTTTACAGAGTTCAGCATATTGCCCCCAACAATCTGGGTCCTCATTTTACCCACCTCGGAAGGATGGAAGGCTGAGTCAACCTTGAGCCTGGTGAGATTTGAACAGCTGAACTGCTGAACTAGCAATCAGCTGAAGGTTGCAGTGCTGCTTTTAACCACTGCGCCACCTCGGCTCCTGTGACATGTGACAAACTCCTTTGCGCCAGTCAAGGAAAACCAGCTCATTCCATCTGAGAGTTTACAAATCCTATCACCCTTGACTTTGTTGGTTGGCAGGCACCGGGCTGGAGAAAGCAAGAACTGCACACATCTGAATGTATCTTTGAATGACGAATCTCTTGTAGAGGTTCTAGAACAGTGTTTCTCAACCTTGGCAGTTTGAAGATGTGTGGATTTCAACTCCCAGAATTCCACAGCCAGCAACGCTGGCTGGGGAATTCTGAGAGTTGAAGTCCACACATCTTCAAACTGCCAAGGTTGAGAAACAGTGTTCTAAAAGCTGACCTCTGGAACCAGGGACCTTTGAGAACAGGACAGGACACCTTAGAGTTGCGTGTCCCATTCTGGTCTAGGTTGCTATGCAACTCTCTTTGATACCCAACAAGCACATAAATAGATAGATTATAAATTTATAGATTTATAAATTACCTATCTCCTTCTACTTATGACTATAACCTTGTTGCTTGCATCTTTACGATCTATATTGTTTTATTTAGTTTCCTCGTATGATTTTGATGGCTTATTTAGTAACCTATGACTATCACTAAGGGTTGTATCTTATGATTCTTGATGAATGTGTTTTTTATGTACACTGAGAGCTTATGCACCGAAGACAAATTCCTTGTGTGTCTAATCACACTTGGCCAATAAAGAATTCTATTCTATTCTATTCTATTCTATTCTATTCTATTCTATTCTATTCTATTCTATTCTATTCTACTCTACTCTACTCTACTCTACTCTACTCTACTCTACTCTACTCTACTCTACTCTAACCCTATTCCTACCCTACTCTACTCCCACTCTACTCCTACTCTACTCTACTCTACTCCTGTTCTGTTATTTTCTTATAGAGGTCATGCTTGTTTATTCTTTGGACTGTTGGTGAGATGCAAAGGCGTTGTTATTTTAGGCTCTGTTTTATTTATTCTTGTCATAATGGACTAGAAGACCTCCAAGGTCCCTTCCAGTTCTGTTATTCTGTTCTGTTATTTGTGATAACTCTCGCTGAAGAGAGATGGTTGCTCTTTTTTAAGCGCTGCTGTTTCCTTGTTCAGGCTACATCCATCTGATGTCTCCATTCATTGAGAAGATCTTGTGGTATGTTGGCTTGTCAGCCTGCCTTGGCTTGACTGTGGCCCTTTCCATCCTCTCCGACATCATTGCACTCCTGACGTTCCACATCTACTGTTTTTATGTCTACGGAGCCAGGTGGGTGTGCTAGGTTCTCTGGGTTACCAGGCAAACAATTAGTGGAACGACTTTCCCCCAGAAGTTGTGGGTGCTCCATCACTGGAGGTTTTTTAAGAAGGGATTGGACAACCATTTGGAATTGTATAGGATCTCCTGCTTGGGCAGGGGGTTGGAGTAGATGACTTCCAAGGTCCCTTCTGTTATTCTGTTAAAGAAGTTCTCACCTTCTGCTCATCTTCTATTAAATGGGGGGGTGGGAGCAATTGTGTTTTGTAACTGTGGACAAAAACAAGACATCGCCCTGCCTAAAAAAAATCTTCCAAGGCTCATCCATGAAAGTTTCTCAGACCAGGAGAGGACTACAGCTCCTTCTACTCCTGTGCCTTAATTCAATAGAATTAAGAATTCTATTAATATTCTATTAAGAATAGAATTAAGAAGAGATTGGACAGCCATTTGTCTGAAATGGTATAGGGTTTGCTGCCTGCGCAGGTGTTTGGACTCCAAGGTCTCTTCCAACTCTGTTATTGTGTTAGTAACAGTTTCGGTTTGATTAAACCACTTGACTTCCCATCTGGAAAATTGTATTTTGAATGTAAATGTGAGAGAAAGGAACCAAAACCTGGTTTCATTAAAAAAAATGTTCTTGGAATGATAGCCAAAAAGACAAACAAACTTTCAAAAAGAAATCATAAGAGATTGGAAAAACAATTGGAAAGCAGGTCAGAAAGAAATTAAGGTAGATGGGCAGATAGATAATGAATGAGGAGGATAGTACAGATCAGGAGTCTCCAACCTTGGCAACTTTAAGACTTCTGGACTTCAACTCCCAGAATTCCTCAGCCAGCTGGCTGAGGAACTCTGGGAGTTGAAGTCCACAAGTCTTAAAGTTGGCTGAGGAACTCTGGGAGTTGAAGTCCACAAGTCTTAAAGTTGCCAAGGTTGGAGACCCCAATACAGATTAAAGATAGCATCTTTAACTTATGGCTAAATCCAAAGCAGACAGACAAACGAAACCAGATCCGGATGATATATTTCCTAGATGCCTTCTAGCAGAATTGAAAATGTCCCAAACACTGAGTACTTCCGGCAGGTTTATGCTTACCAAAATACCAAAATGCCAATATTAGCCTCAGAAGCAAAGAAACAAGCTAAGAGTTGCCAGTGCATTCCATTCCCGATCCCTTCATTAAGCAAGCCCGCTTTATGGATTGATTTCCATTTGAAAAGACTTTTCTGTTTAAGTAGCCAAAACCAAAATAAAAACCCAACGCGCTCTCTTTGGGAAAGCGTAGGAAGTCATGGGAATCACATTGTTAGGCCACTTTTACATGTGGGAATTTTCTCGCAAGTCAGTCAGTTCTCAGACTGCCTTTTTCCCCATTGCCCTGACCTCAGGATCTCATATTACCCTTTCTAAGCCCAGCAGCCAACCCACACAATTTTCCATTTTCCATATGTGTGTGTGTGTGTGTGTGTGTGTTTGCAAGAACCTATTCAGACTGTGGCTGGGTCTCACAGCCAAAGATTCCTGTCCTCTTATAAGTACTGTCCCGCCCAGGGACCTCTTACAGGGGTGGGCAATCCTAAACCTGATTACCCATGTGGCAGCATCCAGAGCGTAACCTAAATTCTGCAGCCAACATCCTTTTTACATGGTCGCCACGATGCAAAAAGGATGTGGAGACTCTAGAAAGAATGCAAAGAAAAGCAACAAAGATGATTAGGGGACTGGAGGCTAAAACATATGAAGAACGGTTGCAGGAACTGGGTATGTCTAGTTTAATGAAAAGAAGGACTAGGGGAGACACGATAGCAGTGTTCCAATATCTCAGGGGTTGCCACAAAGAAGAGGGAATCAAACTATTCTCCAAAGCACCTGAAGGTAGGACAAGAAGCAATGGGTGGAAACTAAACAAGGAGAGAAGCAATTTAGAACTAAGGAGAAATTTCCTGACAGAACAATTAATCAGTGGAACAGCTTGCCTCCAGAAGTTGTGAATGCTTCCAACACTGGAAGTTTTTAAGAAGATGTTGGATAACCATTTGTCTGAAGTGGTGTAGGGTTTCCTGCCTAAGCAGGGGGTTGGACTAGAAGACCTCCAAGGTCCCTTCCAAATCTGTTATTCTATTCTATTCTATTCTATTCTATTCTATTCTATTCTATTCTATTCTATTCTATTCTATTCTATTCTATTCTATTCTATTCTATTCTATTCTATTCTATTCTAAACCAGAGTACAAGTAATCCTTGCTTGGTGACCATTCAAAGTTATGACAGATTCCCCCCAAAAGATATTTATGTCCCAATTTTGGAGTTACAACAGTGGCATCCCCCCTCTGGTCACATGACTGCATTTTGAACACTTAACAACTGTGTCACCGTTATGGTGTTTGCAGCGAACAGAATCACAGAGTTGGAAGGGACCTTGGAGGTCTTCTAGTCCAGTGTTTCCCAACCTTGGCAAGTTGAAGATGTCTGGACTTCAACTCCCAGAATTCCCCAGCCAGCGAATGCTGGCTGGGGAATTCTGGGAGTTGAAGTCCAGACATCTTCAACTTGCCATGGTTGGGAAACACTGTTCTAGTCCAAACCTCTGCTGAGGCAGGAGAGCCTCTATCATTCCAGTCCAATCTCTTCTTGAACATCTCCAGTGATGGAGCACCCACAATTTCTGAAGTTCTGCAGACGCATCCCTGCGTTTATGACTTTTTTTGCCAGTTTCGTGCCCTTCTGGCCAATTTCTGACAAAAAGCACCCACAGGAATGCATTCACTCGCTTTATGACTGCCACATTTGTTTTATGACCATTGCAAAAAAAAAAGTTAGTAAGATCCAGTTGGTCATGTAGGTGCCTGGACTTTTGTCCATTGTGACTTGTGATGGAAATTCCATGTTCCATGAGGACTACCTGTATTAGGTTGACCTCAGATGCTCTTATCACCCAGGTTCCTTTCTAAGCTTGTTGCAATATCTTGCACTAATTGAAATTTTGGAGCAGGGCAGCCTCATATCTACAGGTAGTCCTTGAGTTACAACATTTCGTTTAGTGACTGTTCAAAGTTACAAAGGTACTGACAAAAGTGACGACGGTTTTGCACACTTACAACTGTTGTAGCATCCCCTTGGTCACGTGATTAAAATTGGCAACTGGCTCATATTTATGACGCTTGCGTTGTCCCGGGGTGACGTGATCCACTTTTGCGACCCTCTGACAAGCCAAGTCAATGGGGAAAGCCAGATTCACTTAAAAACTGTGTGACTAACTTTGCAACTGCGGCGATTCATTTAACAAACTCTGACAGGAAAGGTCGTAAAATGGGGTAAAATTCACTTAACAACTGTCCTCGGTTAGCCACAGAAATTTTGGGCTCAGTTGTGATCTTAAGTCAAGGGTTACCTGTAATGCTTTGCGGGAATGTGAAGGGGAAGCTCTTAGCCTATAGTGCCGTGATGGTGAACCTATGGCACGCGTGCCACAGCTGGCACGCAGAGCCCTCTGCGGATACACGAACCGTCGCCCAGCTCAGCTCCACCGCACATGCATGCGTGCCTCCCGTCGTCCAACTACTTTTTGGGATGCACAGGGGGTTGGGGGGCATGCGGGAGACACACATGCATGCGCAGGGGGCGGGGACGAGGCCCGTTTTTGGTCCCAGGAGGCTGCAGGGATGCTTACTAGGGCCAAAATGGGGTGCTAGGGGGGTTGCACGTGCATGCACGGGGGGAGGGGGCATGGGGGGTTGTGCGCGCATGCGCAGGGGGGCGCCGCATTGCATTCTGGGTGCCAGCATGTGTGTGCGCTGTCGCGCGCGTGCGCCCTTTCGGCACACAACGACAAAAAGGTTAGCCGTCACTGCTATAGTGGAACCACTGGATGAAGGAGAGAAATTGCAGTTTAGAGCTCATTTCGTGGAGGAAACCTTTGAGGTCAAACCCTCAGCTCTACATCTGCTTTTTTCTCAAGAGAAAGCCAAAACACTGGCAAGATTCTTGTAAACTTTCATCAACAGTAAAATCAATTTATTTGAGCCATTCCGGCAGCTGTTCCGGTTGCTTGTCCCTGACGCAGCCTTTGTTATTTGAATGGACCCCACTAGAACTGAGTCTTGGATAGAAGTCTGGTCCTGACTTTCTCTTTTCCTCCTCTGGACTTAGGTTGTATTGCTTCAAGATTTACGGCCTGTCCTCTCTGTGGCGCCTGTTCCGAGGGAAGAAATGGAACGTCTTGAGGCAACGCGTAGATTCCTGCTCCTATGACTTAGACCAGGTAATGGCTCTCGGGGGGGGGGGGGCACCAGCAGAGCGGTAGCGTTGGTGGACAATCGTAGTGCGATCACCAACCTACTTCCGGGTGCGTTGAAGAAAGGGTTCCATTCGGTTTTATTATTCCCAGCAACTGTGAATCTGTAGATCAGAGGTCTTCAAACTTGGCAACTTTAAGACTTGTGGACTTCAACTCCCACAATTCTCCAGCCAGCATAGCTGGAGAATTCTGGGAGTTGAAGTCCACAAGTCTAAAAGTTGCCAAGTTTGGGGAACCCCGCTGTAGATGTATCCGAGGGGGGTGGGGAGGGAAATAGCCATAATTATGATCTCTGTACAGGTAGTCCTTGATTTATAACAGTTCATTTAGTGATCGTTCAAAGTTACGACGTCACTGAAAAATGTGACTTACGACCGTTTTTCACACTTAACGACCGTTGCAGCATCCCCATGTTCACGTGATCCAAGTTCAGACACTTGGCGACTGGTTCACATTGATGACATTTGCAGGCTCTCTGGGGGGGGGGTCACACGATCCCCTTTCGCTGCCGTCTGACGAGCAAAATCAATGGGGAAGCCAGACTCACGTCACAGCCGTGTTGCTAATTTTACAACTGCAGTGATTTCACTTTTACAGTGTTGGCAAGCAAGGTCGTACAATGAGGCAAAGCTCTCTTTACAAATGCCTCATGTAGCAACAGAAATTTGGGTCTCAATTTTGGTCAAAAGTCGAGGACTACCTGTACGATATCCGTGCTTGATAGGGAACCATCAAATATCTTAAGCATTGTGAATGTCAGAAATAGCAATAGCACTTAGACTTATATACCTTATAGACTTATATACGTACAGAATATATACTTATATACTTCACGGTGCTTTTACAGCCCTCTCTAAGCGGTTTACAGAGTCAGCCTCTTGCCCCCAACAATCTGGATCCTCATTTTACCCCCCATAGAAGATGGAAGGCTGAGTCAATGGCAATAGCAATAGCACTTAGACTTATATACAGCTTTCCAGTGCTTTCTAGCACTCTCTAAGCGGTTTACAGAGTCAGCCTATTACCTCCCAACAATCTGTGCCCTCATTTTACCCACCTCGGAAGGATGGAAGATTGATTCAACCTTGAGCCAGTCAGGATTGAACTGGCAGTCAACAGAAGGAAGGAAGGAAGGAAGGAAGGAAGGAAGGAAGGAAGGAAGGAAGGAAGGAAGGACACTTATATACTGCTTCACAGTGCTCTAAAGCCCTCCCTGACCGCTTTACAGAGTCAGCCTATTGCCCCCAACAATCTGGGTCCTCATTTTACCCACCCCGGAAGGATGGAAGGCTGAGTCAACCTTGAGCCAGTCAGGATTGAACTGCTGGCAGTCAACAGAATTTGGAAGGAAGGAAGGAAGGAAGGAAGGATAATAGCAATAGCACTTATATACTGCTTCACAGTGCTCTAAAGCCCTCCCTGACCGCTTTACAGAGTCAGCCTCTTGCCCCCAACAATCTGGGTCGTCATTTTACCCACCCCGGAAGGATGGAAGGCTGAGTCAACCTTGAGCCAGTTAGAATCCAACTGCCAAATGCGCCAATTCAGGCCCACTCTTTACCCCGATGCAGCCTGTTTATTACCGAGTCCTGAACGTCACCGTTCTCCCCTGGCCCATTTTCAGACAATTATAGTGGAAGGAGGCTTCGTCTTAAGAGACCCCTTGCCGCAGGGGCCCCCGTGCTACGTAAGTCCCAGCCCGGGTGCGATAATGGGTTGGCGGTAGGGAAGGAAGCGATTTGAATCAAAGACGCCAAATAATTACAGCCATAGCCAACAGCGTTGCCATAGTTACCTGCTGATTTGTGTTTCTATTAGAAGCGCCCCCCCCCCCCCCCGGTTTCGTGGGCTTTTGGAAGGGAGCTGGGCCCACACGTTTCCAACAGGATGGTGGGGAGGGTGGAATTTATTTGCGACAAAGTCCTTTGCTTTTTTTCCACCCCGTGTTAAGACGTCAAAGCAACTGCCTGACCAGCAGCAGGGCTCCCGACACCGTTAAGTTTCTTAAAAGAAAAGGAGAAAGAGTAAAGTCTTGAAAAAAATCTCTGGGCCCCAGGGATCTTTTCTTTCGGTCACCCTGTAGACAGAGATCCCAAGAAGAGCAGGTGGGCGGATGGGATCTGGCCTCCTCCTGCTTCCCTCCCCTGTTGCTGCAAACTCTTTCAAGGCGTTTCAATTGCTCTTCTTTGAGAGATATTTCCCTGACCAAGGGGTAGGTGGGGTCACCAGAGTTACATTCATTCTTCTTGGAAAGAGTTCAAAACATATTTCCAGCTGCCAAACATCTCCCTGAAGCTACTTGAAGAACCTGGTGTCAGGGTCCCAAGTAACACCCCCAACGAAGGAAAACTCCGAGGCTAGAAGTTCCTCAAAGTTCCATTTTATTAGAGATGTCATATTGGCACATCTGGGAAAACCCGAATCTGAAAACTGCCAGGTTTTCCCCACCCAAAAGAAAGTCCAAGTCCCTGCTCCCAGCACCCGCATGTCCATCACAATGTCCAATTAATGCACCATCCCAACTGGAGATGCCTCCCAGGCACACCCCTCCCGGTGCAGGGGAGAGTGACCTTGACTCTTGAGAAAGGAATGTTGTTTTGACTATATATCTCCCCAGCTCCATACAATCCGCCCTCCCAGTTTCCCACAGGAAGGGGCCAAGCTTTTTTCCAAAGCCCCTGAAGGCCAGACCAGGAGTAATGAATGGAAACTGATCAAGGAGAGATTCAACCTAGAAATAAGGATAAATTTTCTGGCAGTGAGAACAATCAACCAATGGAACAGAAGTTGCCTTCGGAAGTTGTAGGAGCTTCATCACAGGAAGCTTTCAAGAAGAGACTGGACTGCCATCTGTCAGAAATGGCGTAGGGTCTCCTGCTTGGGCGAAAGGTTGAACTAGATGATCTACAAGGTCCCTTCCTACTCTAATCTGTAATTCTCTTCCACCTTTCCTAGCATTTGAGCCTTCTCCAGAAAGCTTGGCTTTGCATAACACATCCAAAATAGGATATTTTGAGGCTGGTCATTTATGCCTCATGTGAGAACTCTGGGTTGGTCTCTCCTCTGATAGAAAATCATTTCTCCCCCTTGCCAAAGAAAATTAATAATTAACAGCAAAACATATTAAAAAAACACAGTGATAAACCTGGAGTTGGGCAGATTTGAATACATACATACAACCGACAAATTTGAATACATGCATACAATCAAAAGGAATAATGACAACAGACAATAGAGATAGACAAAGAAAAAAAGGAAGATCTGTTAGTCCCAATGAACAATATTATTATCAAAGAAGCTCAGCTCTTTTAACATGTTATTAAATCTAGGTCATATTAAAACATACCCATGTCAAAATTCAGATTAATTAAGAAATATTAGGGTTTTTTTATGTATTCAGACGGGGGTAGACCCGTTCCTAAAATGACTGTTTACTGATAATCTCTGATAATTTTACTTGTCTTTTCTTCTCCAGCTATTCATTGGTACTTTGCTGTTTACCATCCTGCTGTTTCTGCTGCCCACAACAGCATTGTATTACTTGGTTTTTACTTTGGTGAGTCTGCCATTTCTGGAATGAATGCCCAATTGAGAGGGTTTGCGTTCAAAGCAATGTGAAAAGTTGGAAGGATTGTTAAAAGCCAGATAACGTCAGGAGAATTAAATAGCCGGTTCAGATGATTGACAAGAGGCGGGCAGGCCTTGAATTCAAAGCCAAAATGATGCTCCGTTTGCCGTATGTCTGCGTCTTCTTTTAGAAATTGCCTCTTTTTCTAGGCTTGTGCGACTGGCCTGCGCATCCCAGGAAAAATGGATTTGATTTAAGGACTTGCAGACCCGTGCTTTATGTCCCATCATGTGCCCGCAAAAGGACCTTTTCTATTTTTCCAAATTGTTGCACGATCTTATTTAAGGTGTTGGTTTTGACCTTTAAAGCCCTACATGGCTCAGGACCAGGCTACCTTCGGGACCGCATCCTACCCCACACCTCCCTACGACTAGTTAGGTCCCACAGAGCTGGTCTCCTCCAGGTCCCATTGGCCAAACAATGTCAGTTGGTGGGGCCACGGGGGAGAGCCTTCTCTATGGGAGCCCCATCCCTCTGGAACCAACTCCCACCAGAGATCCGGACTATCCCCATTCTACTGGCCTTCTGTAAAGCCGTGAAAACATGGCTCTTCCAGCAGGCGGGGTGAAAAAGAAGATTAGATTCCCCCCATGAATGAGTAGTTTTTTAAAGTAATGTATTGGTTTTTAAAAAAAAACTATGATGTTTTTATGTGATTGTTCTTATCTATGCTGTACGCCGCCCTGAGTCCTACGGGATTGGGCGGCTTATAAGAACGTTTATTAAATTAAATTAAATTAAATTAAATTAAATTATTAGACATCCACTTCTTTCAAATCTAGTATGCCCAGTAGTGTTGAGGTGATGTTTGGCTGCAGACAGATTCCAATCCCTAACTCACTCAGCTTTCACGACAGCATCTGTTTGGATGGCAGGAGGCAAAATTGAGAGAGAAAACTCTGGCTGATAGGTAGTGACCTAGATCGGCAGTTACAGAAGTATGGCTGAGGGATCTGATCCCCCTTATATTACTTGGAGGACCCTGAATAGGTTGAGGGTTGGAGTGCCTAAATGTAAAACCAATATGCTTGGTTTTACATTTACATTTTACATTTACTTTACATTTATACCAGTATGCTAAGGTTGTAGGAACTGGGCATGGCTAGTCTAGTGAAGAGAAGGACCAGGGGTGAGATGATAGCAGCGTTCCAATGCTTGAGGGGCTGCCACAGAGAGGAGGGGTGTCAAGCTATTCTCCAAAGCACACAAAGGCCAGGCAAGGAATATTGAATGGAAACTGATCAAGGAGAGATTCAACCTGGAAATAAGGAGAAATTTTCTGACAGTGAGAACAATCAACCAATGGAACAGAAGGTGCCTTCAGAAGTTGTGGGAGCTTCATCACTGGACGTTTTCAAGAAGAGACTAGACTGCCATCTGTCAGAAATGGTGTAGGGTCTCCTGCTTGGGCGGGGGGTTGGACTAGATGACCTACAAGGTCCCTTCCCACTCTCTTAATCTTAATGCTCAAGGGGAGGCTCTTAATGGATAGCAACACGCTGTGTGAATGTGGAGAAACGCAGAGCCCGACTCGTCTGCTGGTATGTTGACTATTACCAGAAACACGTACCGATAATGACTTATTTTTGGCCAACAGCAAAGCCAAGAAGGTGGCTACATTCTGGCAGTTTAAAATTTGATCTACACACGGAAGAAGTAGTAGAGAACAGATGAATAGAAGAATAGAATAGAACAGAATGGAAAACTTTTATTGTCACTTTGAATGTACACAAATTGGCATACATTAAAAATGAAATTTAGTTACATGCAGCTCTTAAAGGGTCCCCACCTCCAATTTTACACTACATAAACATGACAAGATAAATAAATACAAAATTATGTATATACCCACATACATTATATGACACAGAGAAACAACACAGTCTAGTTTGGATGTATGCATGTTTATGGCGAGAAAAACGAACCTTGTGAATTTACCAGATGAATGGCATAGGAAACAAAGCTGTTACACAATCTGGAAGTCCTGCTAGAAATACTCCGAAACCTCCTCCCAGAGGGGAGCAACAGAAATAGGCCGTGAAGTAGGTGTGTGGGGTCTCTATCGATGCTTTGAGCTCTAAGCACATAGTGCCTCTAAGCAGTATCCTGAATAAAGGGAAATGAGCTTCCTATAATCATCTCCGCTGTCCTCACCACTCTGTAGGGACTTTCTATCTGAGGCACTGCTGCCACCAAACCAAACCGGGATGCAGTTAAGATGGAAACTTTTATACTGTTACCTGGCTGTAGAACTTGCCAGGGGTTGGCCAGTGAATGTTAACCCCAAGATCTAACAGAAACAAATCTTTCCTCTTAGCTTCGTCTCCTGGTGGTCCTTGTGCAAGGCCTAATCCATCTGCTGGTGGACCTCATCAACTCTCTGCCCCTTTATGCCATCGTCCTTCGACTCTGCCGAGGCTACAGACTCGCCTGTAAGCTCTATAAATCCATATTGTAAATTGTGGGGTTGAACATTTTGCCCGGAGTCACGTTTATGTTGGTCGTACGGGCTTAAAATCAGGAATCCGTGGCACACAAATAGATAAAACACTAAATTGGACAGAGAATTAACTTGCTACCGGCTGAGAGGTCAAGTCCTATAAATTCCAACTCACTGTTTTGCCCCTTCTTACGACCTTTCTTGGCACAGTTGGCCCTGAAAATTTGAGACGCCATTGTAGTCATAATTGGACTACCTATAAGTTGAGTTTCACCAACGATAAGGTAGCCTATAAGCAACATTCGGAACATAAACTCCGATTGACAAACGTGGTTGCATTTAAACTTCCTGTGGGGAAAGCGAGATTTTTATCTCCATGTTGTTCTCTGTTTTAAAAACCCAGATTTGGCCTTTTACAAAATTCCTCCAGCTCATTGCGGTGGTCAGTCAATGAAGCCTGTTTTTATTTTGTGTGTTTTCAGCTGGTGTCAAATTCAGAGTTCTGGAGCAGGAAACTGGCATACCTCTTCGACTTCTAATGCAGGTAAACCCTCATCCTTTTTCTTGGTTTCTTTGGGGAATGTGCTGATATTCAGAATACCTTGTAACACTCTTCTACCGTCGACACATACTCATGCTTCATTTACTAATATCCTAGTAATATGATGACGCAGTGGTTAGAATATAGTATTGCAGGCTAATTCTGCCCATAGCCAGCAGTTCGATTCTCACCAGCTCAAGGTTGACTCAGCCTTCCATCCTTCCAAGATCGATAAAATGAGGACCCAGATTGTTGGGGGCAATAGGCTGACTCTTAAACCACTTAGGGCTGTAAAGCCCTGTGAAGCGGTATATAAGTCTAAGTGCTACTCCTATAGTTATCCTTCTGAGGTCCAATGGAATAATCATGGAAGGACGGTTGTGCTGTTCCCATTGAGTAGGGCTATCACAATTGGACTGTAAGAATTTGCCTGACCATTAGGTGGAAGCAAAGAGGCAGGAATTCTGGGGAATTCTGGGACTTGAAGTCCACACATAATTTAAATTTACCAAGGATGAGAAGCCCTGCCTTAATCTCAAGATATTGTATCAATAGATGGTATAATGTTTAATTAAACAAGTAGTGAATGTTACTAAAGCCAATACAGATATTTCTCCTCTTACCTGTTTTACACTGAGGGCATCTTATTAACCAAGGATGTCTACACGGTAGGTGGCCCCTGTCAAGTTGAACAGATAATTTCCTCGGAAAACATTCCACCGTGTTTTCTGATCTGAAATCGGCCGGAAAATAAACGTACTAAACATGCATTGGCTTTCAAACCTGACGTCTTTAAAAAGAAGCTACGCGTGCACAAATCTTTCACTGCAAGGGCAATTGCCAGATGAATGCAGAAACAATGGGGAATATTTTATTGGCTCCAGTGGCCTTCTGTGAAATCGCCCGGAAGCCATTTCGAGATTTTGGTGCCGTTTGAACCAGCGTGCCAATAGAAAGCCACTTTTTCGGATAAATTATTAGGTTACACGCGCTGGGAGAGGCAAGAAGAAACCGGTCTGGCCGCATTAATTTTGGATTGCGTTCAATTTGAGCACAGTTCAAATCTCAAATGCTGAGCCAAGCTAATATGGAAGTGGTTTGCTGGATCAGGGCCAGAAAATATACCATATTTTGGGGGGGGGGCAATAGAGCTGCAAACGGAGTAAACATTTTGGTTGTGTAGAAATATTAACCTGCTGCATGCCATGTTGTCAAAGGAAAACTCTTTGGGCTGGTTTTAGTAAACTCCCCGTCTATAAAAATCACACCCTTATCTCTGACACGCATAGAGTTTCTTCCTTGTGGAGTTATAATACGAGATTTACTTGGGTTACTATTTTTATTTGTGCGTTTTTTATTGTGAGGTCATTTGGGCTTCTTTTTCTAAGAGTGGGAAGATGAATCATCAAACCGTTAAGAAATGTCTTCATTTAAAGGCTGGCTCGGGAGCAGATCCCCCAAAACAGATTCCTCTCTATATAGGAAAAGACACACAACCACAGCCACGTCTCTCGATCGATCCGCACAGGCTGCATTGTGATTTTGTTGTACCACCAGTCCTCGACTTACGACCGCCGTTCAGCCCAAAATTCCTGCTGCTAAACGAGACATCGGTTCAGTGAATTCCGCCCCGTTTTGCGATCTTGTCTTGCCGCGGTTCTTTAAGTGAATCTCTGCAGTTGTTAAGCGAGTGACACGGTTGTTAAGTGAATCCGGCTTCCCCTCATTAACTTGGCTTGTCAGAAGGTCGCAAAAGGGGATCGTGTGACCCCCCCGGGACATAAATATGAGTCAGTTGCCAAATGTCCGAATTTTGATCACGTAACCCACAGGGGGAGGGATGGTACAATGGTCATTTAGTGTGAAAAACGGTCACAGGTCATTTTTGTCCAGTGCCGTCGTAACTTCGAACTAAATGGACTGTTGTAAGTCGAGGACTACCTGTGCACCGTTTGGCCTGCTCCTGATTTACTCACTCTGAATGTCTTTTCCCACATCTTCTCAACCTCCCAGATCAACCCTCTCCCTTACGGCCGCGTGGTACAGATCTATAGGCTTCCAACCTACAGCTGCTACCCCAAAGACTCCTGGGCTTCTCTGTGCAAGAAGTTGTTTGTGGGAGAGCTCATTTACCCTTGGAAGCACAAGGAGGAGAAGCAAGACTGACGGGGGAACGACCAGGAGGAACTCCCAAGAGCCGTTAAGACACCCCGGAGAACTTGTCAGGGTTGGGAGCAGATCTTGCCGACCGTACTTAGTTCGGACTTCCGTCGTCAAGAACTTGAGGGTAGGAAGTTCCTACGGAGTCAATGAATTCCTCACTCGGCTGCCACCACCAGCTGCCCTTTCTGATCACGTCGTCTGGTGTTACCTGCCGTTTAGGACTGTTCCTCTGGAAACATCGGGATACGGAATCACCGGCTGTGCCTTTCGAGGGTTTGGGGGCCTGCGGGGATTCTGCAAGGCAGGCAGGCACACACACACACACAGAGACAGACACACACACACACGTGTGGTAACCAGCGTGCAGTTCCGTTTCTCAAGAGCCTCCACCTGCCCTGCGCTGCCATCTCGTTTTCCGCCGCTCCTTCTGCGAAGCTGCAGCTGCACGTCTAGAGCCGTGTTTCTCAACCTCGGCGAGTTGAAGACGGGTAGACTTCAACTCCCAGAATTCCCCAGCCAGCCGGGTTGAGAAAAAATACTGCAGTTGGGGAGCCATTCTGTGCAAGGCTTGGACGTCAACACTCGAAGGAAACAAACTTGGTGTTTGCAATCACCGACACAGCAACTGCCTGTGGCAAGGTTCTAGGGCAGGGGTCCCCAACGCATGGCCCATGGTCCCCTACTGGGCTGCAGCCCATCCGGAGCAGGGCCACGCAAGGGGTGTGCCGTTCCACTTGTGCGAGCAGCAGGCGCACGCGTGGAGCTGCACACGCTCATGCCCTCTCCTGCCACTCACACAGAACCATCCCCCCTCTCCCCCCGCCAATTCGCCAAGCTCCCCCACAACTAACCAATTCTTTGCACCTTTGCAGCCCCCCAAGACTAAATGGCTGCAGGGTTCGGAAATGGACCCTCGGGTTTTCGGTGTCTTGTTTATCTTCTGTATTCCACTTGATTGCTTATCACTTACAGTGACATCTAGTAAGTCCGAAAAACAGCGTGCTGGCTGGGGAATTCTGGGAGTTAAAGTCTGCTGGAATTTTAGGAATTTTCGGTAAGATACCCAGTGCTTCCCACCCATCTTCGACTGTATTCCCCATTGGAAAGGAGTGAAAGGGGAAGCAGCTCCTGTCCGTTATTGGTAGCAGGATCCTGAATGATGGAGACCAATTTTTTCAGCTGGGCTCTGAATTCTTGCAGAACTTGGGGAAATCTAGACCCAGCGTCTGACATGTTTCTCCTATGTACTGTAGAGGATTTTTCTATTGCAATAACCAGCAGGAGGGGCCAGAAACAAGATAAGTTGCATCAGCACTTTAGCCTGTGTGAGGAAGCCCTTCTTTCTTTCTTTCTTTCTTTCTTTCTTTCTTTCTTTCTTTCTTTCTTTCTTTCTTTCTTTCTTTCTTTCTTTCTTTCTTTCTTTTTTCTTTCTTTTTTCTTTCCTTTCTTTTTCCTTCCTTCCTTCTCATTCCCATCTTCCTTTCCTTCCTTCCTTCCTTCCTTTCTTCTCTCATTCCCATTTTTCTTCCTTCCTTCCTCCTCATTCCCATCTTTCTTCCTTCCTTCC
Source organism: Diadophis punctatus similis (assembly GCA_023053685.1). NCBI lineage: Eukaryota > Metazoa > Chordata > Lepidosauria > Squamata > Dipsadidae > Diadophis > Diadophis punctatus. Next base: position 8,788,873 of record JALIGW010000018.1, read on the forward strand.
TTCTCTCATTCCCATCTTCCTTTCCTTCCTTCCTTCCTTCTCATTCCCATCTTCCTTTCCTTCCTTCCTTTCTTCTCTCATTCCCATCTTCCTTCCTTCTCTCATTCCCATCTTCCCTCCTTCCTTCCTTCCTCTCATTCCCATCTTCCTTCCTTCCTCTCATTCCCATCTTCCTTTCCTTCCTTCCTTTCTTCTCTCATTCCATCTTCCTTCCTTCCTTCCTTCTCTCATTCCCATCTTCCTTCCTTCCTCCCTTCCTTCCTTCCTCTCATTCCCATCTTCCTTTCCTTCCTTCCTTCCTTCCTTTCTTCTCTCATTCCCATCTTCCTTCCTTCCTTCCTTCCTTCTCTCATTCCCTTCCTTCCTTCCTTCTCCGTGTTTATTCTTTTTACCGTATTAGTCAAATGTATACAGCCGCCCCTGCCTCTGAAGACAGCCCTGGGCGGCCTACAACAATAAATAAAAACAGAGAAATGCAAATATAAAAAACATAGTAATAAATATTGTCAGAACCCAAAAATGCAAATCAAAGGTAAAGGAAGATTTTTTTTTTTTTTTAAAAAAGACACCCTCAACAATGGTCAAGCACAGGAAATCAGGAGTGCGGGCAGCTCAAATGAATATCAAGGTTTATTGCAAGCTTGCGCTGTCTACAAGAATATGAACTACTAACGGTCAAGGCAAACTGGCGGTAGATAAGAGTCAATGGAATTCAAGGTGGGCTGGGCTTAGATCTCTTCTTGGCGCCGAGGGATTCCAGAGTGATGACTGGGGTCCTTTTTTCTTTTTTTAAGCAAGGGCTGTTTTGGCTAACTGAATGCCCTCCAAGTGTATTGAACCTAAGCAAAGAAGGGTGACCTCCGGTTGGAAAATAGGATTTCCCTGCTTGTAAAAGCCATGTCGGTGGTCCAGGCCAGGAGTAAGACTCAAAAGATTCTTAGCTATTTTATCATCTTCAAACTTTCCTTGACGAAGACTAGAATTCACAGCCAATTGTGCATCGGTGTTTATTTTAAAAGCTGGTTTTAAGCCAGCCCATCCGTTAATTATGTCATAGATAAGATGTACATTTCCTTTGAACCAGGGGTGAAACCCAGCAGGTTCTGACAGGTTCTGGAGAACCGGTAGCGGAAATTTTGAGTAGTTCGGAGAACCGGCAAATACCACCTCTGGCTGGCCCCCGAGTGGGGTGGGAATGGGGATTTTGCAGTATCCTTTCCCCAGGAGTGGGGAGGGAATGGAGATTTTGCAATATCCTTCCCCCAGGAGTGGGGAGGGAATGGGGATTTTGCAGTATCCTTCCCCCAGGAGTGGGGAGGGAATGGGGATTTTGCAATATCCTTCCCCCAGGAGTGGGGAGGGAATGGGGATTTTGCAATATCCTTCCCCCAGGAGTGGGGAGGGAATGGAGATTTTGTGGTATCCTTCCCCTGCCACGCCCACCAAGCCACATCACGCCCACCAAGCCATGCCCACAGAACCGGTAGTAAAAAAAAATGTGAATTTCACCACTGCTTTGAACTTTCTCCTGGTGGGGGAGAGGACGGATCTGAATTTGGTGTCTTTGCTTAATGTGGCAATCATAATTAGCTTTATCACACCATTGCACTAATGGGCACCCGGACATGGAGAAAAACAAGGTTTCTAGTCTTAAGTGTCTGAAGTCTGCATCTGATGTCCTGTGGTTAGAATAGCTAGGAATTCTCAGATTTGTAGTTCTAGCATGCACGAGGCTCCTGTGCTAAGAACATCTGCTTTAGAATAAACTCTAGAAAAATCTCTGTGAAAAGTAATTGGGCTGATTCCATATGGATTGTAACAGCATACTCCCTTCCTAAAAGCACTTAAGTTACTCATGATTGCTAAGACCAAGCCATCATCAAGCATACTCTCTCTCTCTCTCTCTCTCTCTCTCTCTCCCTCTCCCTCTCCCTCCCCCCCCCCTCTCTCTCTGTTGTTAAGTCAACCGCTGCAGTTGATAAGTTAGCAACCCGGTTGTTAAGTGAATCTGACTTCCCCATTGTCTTTGCTTGTCAGAAGGTCGCAAAAGGGGATCACGTGACCCCGGGATACGGCGGCCGTCATAATACATGCCAGTTGTCAAACCTCCAAGTTTTGATCATGTGACCCTGGAGATGCTGCAGCAATCATAAGTGTGAAAAACTGTCATAGGTCATTATTTTTCTGTGCTGTCGTAACTTCGAACGGTCATTAAATGGATGGCTGTAAGTCAAGGACCACCTGTACAATAAAAACAGACCATCAAAACAAACAAGCATCAAAACATATTCCCTAGTTAAAAACGTTAATGTTTAATATTATCTTGAAAACCCAGTGTCTTTTTCCTTATTGTTGCAGGCTGGGTGGGGCGGAACAGGATTACATAATCCCGGAGAGTCTGCAGAATCGGAAAATAAAATATATTTCCTCTCCCTTCCTTTCCCAAAGTTATTTGGAATCTGGACTGGATCCAGGCTACTTCAGCCAACTGTTGAGTTGGGTTGACCAACCACCTGACCTCGTGAAGTTTCCATGTGCTTAACGCATGTATGTCAACTGTTTTGGGTGTAGATGTTGGGCTGCCCAAGAAGATTTGCAGCACTTCCACTGAATCCTCCTGACGAGTTTTGCAAACATTTTTATCAGTTTGGCATTCAGATCTTCTTGACCTCAAACATCCTATCTCTCTCGAATCCCATTCTTATGGGGAATATAATCTGTAGCTCAGAATGACCCTGAATGAATAGTTATTAATATTTGTCAGTAGTAGAAAGAATATGGGAAAGGTATATGATTAGCAGGCAAGACATTGCAGTTCAATTCAGTTCAATTTAGTTTATTTAGTTTATTACAGATAGACCAGAACAAATAAAAACACTCAGTAAAACTACCTGTCAATGAATACTTCAGCTTCAACCGCAACAACACACGCGCACACAATAGATTCAAACTCAATGTAAACCGCTCAAAACTTGACTGCAGAAAATACGACTTCAGCAACAGAGCAATCAATGCCTGGAATGCACTACCTGACACTGTGGTTTCTTCCCCAAACCCCAAAAACTTTAACCTTAGATTGTCTACTGTTGACCTCATCCCATTCCTAAGAGGTCTGTAAGGGGCGTGCATAAGCGCACCATCGTGCCTACCGTCCCTGTCCTACTGTCCTATTGTCCAAATTTACCTATATCTACTTTGCTTTTGTTTATATTTATACCATACCTGTTATCTTGTACATGATTTGACAAATAAAATAAATATACAATTAAAAATTCTGTAAATAAAATAATAAATAACAACTAAAATCTATGATAAAATCCAGTCTTATTGCAGTTCTGACATCTAGGCAGAGTTGGAAAAATCTCTCAAATAGCAGTGTTCCAATATCTCAGGGGCTGCCACAAAGAAGAAGGAGTCAAACTATTCTCCAAAGAACCTGAGGGTAGAACAAGAAGCAATGGGTGGAAACTAAACAAGGAGAGAAGCAACCTGGAACTAAGGAGAAACTTCCTGACAGTTGGATCCAATTAACCAGTGGAACTACTTGCTTCCAGAAGTTGTGGGTGCTCCATTACTGGAGGCTTTTAAGAAGAGACCGGACAGCCGTTTGTTTGAAATGCCATAGGGTTTCTTGCTTGAGCAGGTGGTTGGACTAGATGACCTCCAAAGTCCCTTCCGACTCTGTTATTCTGTTCAATGCCACAGTGACAACTTAGACTAGGATATTTTTGCAGATATTCCTTGACTTACGACCACAACCGGGACCAGAATTTCCATCGCTAAGAAAGGTGGTTGTGACGGGAATGCCACCATCAGAAATACATGCCGGTTGCCAGGCATCCAAATTTTGATCACACGACCATTGGGTCATAAGTGCAAGGACTGGCCGTAAGTCATTTTTTTAAAGTGCTGTTCTAACTTCAAACAGTCAAACAGTCACTGAATGAATGGTCGTTAAGTCGAGGACTATATGTGTTGCAATAGATAGGCAACCCTGTGTAAATGGGTTCCTGGATTGGAAATTCCTTCCCAATCTTAACAATAACAACCAGGATGAAAAGTACACACTATTCCGCTTGGCTGTCTCTCCGTGGCATTTTCCCCCAGGCTCCGACTTCCTCGCTTGTCGTATAAGTTGCTTTTTGAGGTTGTATAGGACAGCCTCCAATATATAGGCTGTCTTTACCTTTAAATCCTTAGTAAGACCACACCTAGAAAACTGCATCCAGTTTTGGTCCCCACACTACAAAAAAGATGTTCAGACTCTAGAAAAAGTGCAGAGAAAAGCAACCAAGATGATTAGGGGCCTGGAGGCTAAAACATACGAAGAACGGTTGCAGGAACTGGGCATGGCTAGTCTAGTGAAGAGAAGGACCAGGGGAGACATGAGAGCAGTCTTCTGGCTTTTTTCATCATCTTTCCCCCGACAGCCGCCATCTTGAACCAAGTTTATTTGGTCCCCTTTGAGTATCTAGTAAACCTAAAGTAGTTCTTGCAAGTTGGATACCTTCGAGTTATCTGGTTATCAAGTTATCTGCCAAGTTTCGTCTAGTGGTTAAGCCACCAGGCTAGAAACAGGGAGATTGGGAATTCTAGTTTCTGCCTTAGCCATGAAAGCCAGCTGGGTGCCTTTGGGCCAATCGCCAGGAGATGGCGAGTTCTAGTCCCGCTTAGGTATGAATGGCAGCTGGGTGATTTTGTTGTTCTCTTTCAGCCCAGCTCACCTCACAAGATGGTGGTTGTAAGAAACATCGGAGAAGGAAGGTGTGTTGGATATGTGTGCTGCCTTGAGTCATTTGTAAACAAACAAACAAATATTTGCCAAGTTTCAGCACAGGCAGTACCAAGATGTTTCGTCTGTCTGTCTGTCTGTGTTGGTTGGGCACAGGCAGGGGTGGGCTTCAAAAATTTTAGCAAGGGATTCTCTGCCCGGTTGCTGGGTGGGCGTGGCCTATCGGCCTCCTGCACCACAGCGAGGGGGGCGTTTTTGCCCTCCCTGGGCTCCAGAGGCTTTCCTCGAGCTTCCGGGAGGACGAAAATGGCCTCCCCCGGGCTCCGGAGGGCCTCTGGAGGCTGGAAATGGGCCCGTTTCCAGCCTTCCCAAACTTCCGAAAGGCCCCTTTTTTGCCCTCCCCGAGCCTCCGTGTGCGCCCTGCACTTACCTGCATCCAAAACGGGCCGCGTGGGGACTCCTGGGAGGGGTGGGGTAGGCGGGGCCAGCCACAAGTGGGATTTGGGGGTTCTCCGAACTGCGCAGAATCTTAGCTAGAGGTTCTCCCGAACCCCTGCAAGCCCCCAGCAGCACACCCCTGGGCACAGAGGTTTGAATTCAGATCTTAGTGCAGTTTCTTACACCATCCCGTCTCTTTCCAAACACTTTCTAAAAATGCGCAACGCTTCTGGAGTCCCCACACACTTCCAAGTCTGGGAGGAAGAGAAAAAATAGAGGTGGCAACGTCCTTCTCCTTCATTCGTTCTTCTGGGGTCCTTGGGTCTCTTAAGGGGCAGTCTCCCCCCTGCCCTGTCAATGGAGCCCTTTTTGGACATTCTTCAGTCAACGTGACATCCGATCTACTCAATGGCTGCTGGGCTGCCAGGCTTAAGCTAAAGACTTCCATGGAGGCGTGAAAAGGAGTCCTGTGCCAGATGAAGAGGAGGCTTTCTTCCCAGGCAGGGAGGTTATAAAGTGTTGCTTGGCTTTTCACAGTTCACTGAGCTATTCCATCTTGGCTGACAGATCGGAGTTCATTGTCCTGATGTTTTTCTAGCAACTGCTAGAGAGAGGAAGAGGGCTGAGAAAATTGGCGTTGCCCGCAAGATAACAACAGGAGCTAGGGGGGCAAAAAAAAAAAACCTGCTGGAATTGTCCAGAGTTAGAGAGACTGGAACTTCTCAGCTGGACGTGGAAAACATCTATCCAACATCTTCCCAATGAGTGTCTTATTTTTTTAAAAGGGGGATTATCTTTTTTACAAACGATGCCCCCTTCCCTTCCATTCCCTTCCCTTCCTATTCAATTTCTTCTTCCCCCTCCTCTTCCCTCACCTTCCCCATCCATTCACGTCTATCTCCCTCGCCTCTATTCACCTTCTCCCTCCCCCTCCTCTTCCCTCTCCTCCCCATCCATTCATGTCCCTCTCCCTCCTCTCCCCTTCCCTCTATTCACCTTCTCCTTCATCCTCCTCTTCCCTCCCCTCCCCTTTCCCATTCATTCACCTCCCTCCCTCCCCACCTCTCCTCTCCTCTTTCTTACCCACCTTTCCTTCCCACCCCTCTCCCATCCATTACATTCCCCTCCCCTTTCCTTCCCTTTATTCACCTTCTCCCTCACCCTCCTCTTCCCTCCCCTCCCCTTTCCCATTCACCTCCCTCTCCCTCCCCACCTCTCCTCTTCCTTACCCACCTTTCCTTCCTGCCCCTCCCCTCCCCTTCCCCATCCATTCATGCAGGGGTGGGTTCTGTTTTTCTCCGCTGCCGGTTCGCTCCTTGATGTGTCACATGGGTGCGCATGCTCAGTGCTAAAAACCCAGCTTCTACGCATGCGCAGAAACAAAAAACAGTTTCTGCGCATGCACAGAAGCAAAAAACAAGATGGTGCCACCTATAGCAGTTCGGGGGCGTGGCAGGCCTGGGTCGCTGCCAGTTCCATCGACCCAGGCCGCCAAATTACTACCGGTTCCATAGAACCGGTCCGAACCGGGAGGAGCCCAATCATGTCCCTCTCCCTCCTCTCCCTTCCCCTTCTCTTCCCTGCCATTCCCTCCTGGTTCTAACTGCTTTTTAAAATGTTTTTCCCATTCCCCAACCTAGTGACACCTTGGGTTGTTCAGGGCTACCGAGAGCATTTCTGGCAAAGAATTCCTTGCTTGGATCAAATGTGGATCCAGTTTCACCATTGAGTTTGCTCCGTCCCTTGGCTAATTTGAATACTGTTTGGGGGGACATGGCATTGGCCTTCCGTTTGTCCCTTCCATTGCTCAGTCATGGTCTCTAATAAGAGAAAGGCAGGATGCGTGCTTTGCATGCAAGCAGGACCAAGCCTTGGCCTCTCCTGGGAAAAGGATCTCCTAGGCAGGGGATCACGTGAAAACATTCCCTTCCCCAAAGGATTCAGGCTAGTTCAGAAGAGAAACAAAGCAAACCGATGGACTACGGCATGCCAGAGGAGGTGAGTGTTGGAAGCCATGGTGACCTCCTGGGTTTGAACAAGGGTCTCTCCACACTTGGCAACTTTAAGATTTGAGGACTTCAACTCCCAGAATTCCCCAGATAGCCATGCTAGGAGTTGAAGTCCACAAGTCTTTAAAGTTGCCAAATTTAGAGACCCCTGTGTTAGAACATCCATGCAAATGGCCGTACAAAGGGCCATTTTCCTGAAGTTTAACAGATTAACAGAGTTGGAAGGAACCTTGCAGGTCATCTAGTCTGACCCCCCGCCCAAGCAGGAGACCATACACCATTTCTTACAGATGGCAGTCCAGTCTCTTCTTGAAAACTTCCAGTGAAGTTTCCTACAACTTCTGAAGGCAACTTCTGTTCCATTGGTTGAACTGCTCTCAAAAACCTCTAGTGTTGAAGCACCCACAACTTCTAGAGGTAAGCCGTTCCACCGATTAATTTGTTGTCACTGTCAGAAAATTCCTCCTTATTTCCAGGTTGAATCTCTCCTTGTTCACTTTCCATCCATTATTCCTTGTCTGGCCTTTGGGTGCTTTGGAGAATAGCTTGACCCCTTCCTCTCTGTGGCAGCCCCTCAAATATTGGAAGACTGCTATCATGTCTCCCCTGGTCCTTCTCTTCACTAGACTAGCCAGGCCCAGTTCCTGTGACAGTTCCTGTGAAGTCATAATACACGTGACACTGCTCTTCTTGATATCAGAATACAGAGTTACAGAGTTGGAAGGGACCTTGGAGGTCTTCTAATCCAACCCCTGCTCAAGCAGAAGACCCTATGCCATTTCAGGCAAATGGTTGTCCAGTCTCTTGTTTAAAACCTCTAGTGTTGAAGCACCCACAACTTCTGGAGGCAAGCCGTTCCACAGATTAATTGTTGTCACTGTCAGGAATTTCACTCCACCACCAACGCCCCATGGGGTGTGACATTATGGCTTATTCAGAAACCCGTATGTGATAGGAACAGAGCCACACCTTGTTTCAGCACACATTAAATTTGCGACTTCAACCCTCCTCCGGAAAGCGGAGATGTTCCCTTTGTCCTTGTAAAAATTCTATCCCCATTCCTTGCATCGATGGATGGGGGGATTTGCACACTGAATTTCTCAATATCCCTTAAGAGAGAAGAAATCTTGCAAGCCTGATCAAAGCTTTCCCATTCCCCTTTTACTGTCAGCTCTTTTAACGTAACATTGGGAGGTGGATGGGAAGGTGTCTGCTTTAAACTGGATGAATTAAAGCCTCTCCTTTTAACCCCTTCTTTTTCCATTGCTTTTCTCAGCTCTTCTTTCTTTGTCTGTCTGTCTGTCTCTCTCTCTCTCATTTCTTTCTCTTTTCTTTCTCCTCTCTGTTTCTCTCTGTCTCTGTCTCTCTTCTTTCTTTCTCTCTCTTCTCTTTTCTCCTCTTCTTTCTCTTTTTCTCTTTCTCTTCTCTGTCTCTGCCTGTCTGTCTCTGTTTCTCTCTCTCTTCTTTCTCCTCTGTTTCTCTCTGTCTCTCTCTCTTCTTTCTTTCTTTCTCTCTCACCTCTTTTCTCCTCTTCTTTCTCTTTTTCTCTTTCTCTTCTCTTCTCTGTCTGTCCTGTCTCTCTCTCATTTCTTTCTCTTTTCTTTCTCCTCTCTGTTTCTCTCAGTCTCTGTCTCTCTTCTTTCTTTCTCTCCTCTTTTCTCCTCTTCTTTCTCTTTTTCTCTTTCTCTTCTCTTCTCTGTCTCTGTCTCTCTGTCTCTGTTTCTCTCTCTCTTCTTTCTCTCTTCTCTCTGTCTCTGTCTCTTTTCTCTTTCTTTCTTTTTTCTCTCTCTCTGTTTCTGTCTCTCTCTCTCTTCTTTCTTCTTCTTTCTTCTTTCTTTCTTTCTTTCTTTCTTTCTTTCTTTCTTTCTTTCTTTCTTTCTTTCTTTCTTTCTTTCTTTCTTTCTTTCTTTCTTTCTTTCTTTCTTTCTTTCTTTCTTTCTGCCTGTCTGTCTCCCCCCCTCTCCCTCCCTCCCTCCCTCCCTCTCTTCTGCATTCTTGGGCTTCTTGCTTTCCCCAGCTCCCTTCTGCCTTACATCACTGAGAGCATTATCCGCTGCAGCCTTTTCTTCTACAATCCCATAGCTGTCTTCAGAAAAGCTTTTGGCGAGAAAGGGAAGGCTGGGCAGAGGAAAATGGTGAAAGGAGATGATCCCAGCCAGACAGCTGCTCTTTTAATTTTTCTTTTGTCAATACCACCACGAGCTGATGTTGTTTTAGGGCAAGATAATTTGGGCCCCTGGCTTATGTAGAGCAGCATAAATTTGGCAGGAGTGTCTTCCAGCATTCTTAGCATGTCTTTGTGGTATTCTTTCCACCAACAATGAACATAACATCCCAAAACAGAGCATTCCTCACATGTTATCATATCTGAGCCCAAAACAGAACTATGGATAATCCTTGTTCTCCATAAACATACCAATATAATAGTTTCCGGATGTGTATCATACTTTTTTCACATGGATGTTTTTCTAGTTCAGAGAATGGCAGAACCTAAATCTACAGAATCTACAGAGAGCGAAGCTTTTGATAAGTTGACTTCTCCCAGAGTAATCAAGCTATACATTTTGGCAATGCTTTCATAGGGTGGCAGCCAGGGGTGGGTTCTAACTTACCTCGCTGCCGGTTCGCTTCCTCCCGCACCACGTGGCCGCACCTCGTGGGTCCGCGTGTGCAAATCAACCCCCCCCCCAAAAATAAGGTGACCAGACGTCCCGATTTTGGCGGGACAGACCCGCTTTTTAATGCTTTGTCCCGCGTCCCGCCCGCCCTCTTAAAAAGTCCCGATTTTTGAGCCCCCTCTTCTTCCTCCAGCCAGACGCGCGCCCGAGCGACAGGCTTCCGATTCAGTCCCCTCTATTCACAGGGTGGCGCGGGGCGGGGCAGAGCGAACCCTGGGGGGGGAGCGCCACTTTGCACTTGTCCCATGAGGCCATGCTAAGTGTGCCGCGGCAAAAGGGGCGGGGCAGGGCGGGGCGCGCGTCCTACCTGAGACTTTTCCTGGTAGCAGCTTCAGTCGCGTTCCTTGCTAATAGCGTCCAGAGCAGAGCAGCCCCTCCCAGAAGATCGCGAGACGTTATCTTCTGGGAGGGGCTGCTCTGCTCTGGGCGCTATTAGCAAGGAACGCGACTGAAGCTACCGGGAAAAGTCCCAGGTCGGACGCGCGTCTCGCGCTGGGGGTTGGGGGGGGCGGGGCAGGACTGGCGGACGGGACGGGGCGCGCGTCCGACCTGGGACTTTTCCCGGTAGCTTCAGTCGCGTTCCTTGCTAATTGGCGCCCAGAGCAGAGCAGCCTCTTCCAAAAGATAACGTCTCGCGATCTTCTGGGAGGGGCTGCTCTGCTCTGGGTGCTATTAGCAAGGAACGCGACTGAAGCTACCGGGAAAAGTCCCAGGTAGGTAGGACGTACAGTGGCCTCCCGCATCCCCCCTCCCCCCTCCCCCCCACCTCACCTGGACGCCGACATTTGCTGTTTTGCCCTCTGCGCATGCGCAGCATTCTGCGCATGCGCAGAGGGCAAAACTCAAATGGAGAAACCCACCCCCGTCAATGGTGTCCCGCTTGAAGAAAAAAAAATCTGGTCACTTTACCCAAAAAAGAAGCCAAAAACAAGATGGCGACGCATGCGCAGTGCCGGAAACTCAGCTCCCGCACCACGTGGCCGCACCTCGTGGGTGCGCGTGTGAAAAATCAAAACAATTCCCCCCCCCAAAAAAAGAAGCCAAAAACAAGATGGCGACGCATGCGCAGTGCCGGAAACTCAGCTTCTGCGCATACGCAGAAGAAGAAAAAAACAGGGGGAAAAATTCAAAAAATTTCAAAAAAAACCAAAAAAAAATTCAAAAAAAAAAGATGGCGGCCTCCACGGACAGGCATCGACAGAACCAGTTCTGTGACATCATTGTGACATCACCAGTGGTTTACTACTGGTTCGGGCGAACCGGTCCGAACCGGGAGGAACCCACCTCTGGTGGCACATTGGAGGAGAAAGGAAGGATTACATAATAAACCTAGAACAGGACTTAACCTGATTGTTTCTGCTTTTCCTCCCCAAAAAATGAAACAAAAATGAAGCTACCAAAATGAGCTGAGGTTCAAATGACTTTCAGTCTCTTACATTCAAACTAAAAGAGAACTTCAAAGCGAATGTCAATATTTCTTTACCTACTTTCATAAATACTACAGCAGCGGTGGGTTGCTCCCGGTTCGGACCGGTTCTAAGAACCGGTAGGGCCAGTGGTGGGAGGCTCCGCCCACCCGCCTCGGACGCTTCTGCGCATGCACAGAAGCATCGCGCGAGAGCAAACCAGTAGTAAAGGGTTTTATAACCCACTACTGTACTACAGCTAATTTCTCTAGGTCCTAGGAGATTTCCCGCCCCCCCCCAACCACTGGAGGGGATAGGGAGAGACAAATATATTCATAGGAAAGATCATTAGCCAACTGGCCACAGGTAGTCCTTGACTTACAACCATTCAGTTAGTGACCATTTGAAATTGCAATGACACAAATATTAGAATGTGCAGAGATGAACAGATTAACACTTGCAATTAAGGGAAAGGAACAAAATGAATGCTTTACGATATGGGATTTATTTTATCAGTGGTTAGATCATAAAAACAGAAGTTAGAAATATGGAAATATAAGAAAAAAAGATCAATGAAATAATGGAGAATTGTCAAAATAGAGAAGTAAAGATTATGAGCATTATTTTTATTATTATAGAATTAATATTAACATAATGAATATTGCTGTAAACATTGTGACTACTATTGTTCAAAATTACTTGTAGCCAGACAACACACTGTTTGATTGAAAATGGAATCTTTTATATGTTAAAAAATAAAAAAAAACTTTACATGCAATGACACTGATCAAAGTGACTTGTGACCATTTTTCACACTTAACAACCATTGTGGCATCCCCATGGTCACGTGATCAAAACTTGGACGCTGGCCCACTGCTTCATATTTACGTGATCCCCTTTTGCGACCTTCTGACAAGGAAAGTCCATGGGGAATCCAGATTCATTTAACAACAGTGTGACTAACTTGACAACTGCAGCGATTCACTTAACAACCGTGGCAAGAAAGGTGATAAAACGGAGCAAAATGGACCTGTCTTGCTGAGCAACAGAAAATGCTGGGCTCAATTGTGATCGTAAGTCAAGGACTCCCTGTTATTTTAGAAGGTGAAAAGGGAAGAAAACGGTTAATGGTCAGAATACGCTCTGGGGACCTTTGTTTCACCATCTTCCATACTTTGCAAGAAGGAACAGAGATAGTTTTTGGATGTCAAAAGGCCACAACTTTATAGCAGCTTTGGATGAGACAAATGCTTTGTGTCTAACAATGAAAGAAATGACACTGGGGGGCTCACAACAATTTAACAATTGCTTCTGGGTGCAATTCAAGTCGCTGGTTGTCAACTTTAAAGCCCTTCATAGCTTGGGACCAGATTATCTGAGGGACCGTCTCTTGCCAGTCACATCTACCCGACCCATCAGAGCGGGGAGGCAGGGGATGTTGCAGGTCCTATCTACTAAGGAGATACACCTGGTGGGACCCAGAAGAAGGGCCTTCTCCGTGGTGGCTCCCTCTCTCTGGAACATCATTCTCCCAGAGATTAGAATGGCCCCCACTCTAACAATCTTCCGGAAGGTGCTGAAGACCTGGTTCTGCCAACGGGCCTGGGGAATCCAGAGCGGGATGGAGCCCATGAAATGGCTCGTGTGATCTGCTGTCGCTGGGGCGGGGTGGGAGGTGGGGGGCGATTTTGTTATATTGTAGTACATTCATTTATTTGAGTCTTTTTGTTAGTTTTTATTGTTTTAAATGTGGTTTTATATTCTGTAAGCCTCCTTGAGTCGCCATGGGCGAATAGGGGGCAATATGAATGCAATAAATGAATGAATGAATGAATGAATGAATGAATCAGAATAAATCAGAATAAATCAGAATAAATCAGAATAAAATCAATAAAAGGTAAAAGATGCTTCTCCATTCAGCAACTCCTCCACCCAAGAAATGTTTGGATTCCTCCTGCTTGTTCCAAAGGTGCTTTTTGAAAAGGCAACTGGACTTTGTTTTTCCTTGGAGAAGTTTCGCTTCTCATCCAAGATAGAAGCTTCTGACTTGAGAACGGAAGAAGCTTCTTGGATGAGAAGCGAAACGTCTTCAAGGAAAAACAAAGTCCAGTTGCCTTTTCAAAAAGCACCTTTGGGACAGCCGGGACCTGGGTGACGGAGAATCTCCACAGACATTCCTCCCACTTGCTTATCCCGAATTCTTTGGTACAAGTCTCGCTTTAGAAATCTGGAATTGGCCAAATAAAGGATGTCGTTATAGTTTTACTCACATCCCGGTTGCCGGGGTGTAAAATTATGTGCTTCCTTCAAGAGAGCTGGAACATGTCTTCCTCCTCTGCCAACAAACAATAACCCTGCAGATCTAAATTCCCACAAGTTCTGTCAGAGGTGAATTAATGTGGCTGGTGGCAGCTGTTGTTTAATTAAGAAGAAGCCCTTTGAAATCATCCATCAAGGGTCTGGACAGCCTGGAGAAGCATTTGAGTCACCAGTCTTCCCTTTGTGCTGAAATATATCCAAATTATTGTAACAATTTCTCAATTGCTCTCTCTCTCTCTCTCTCTCTCTCTCTCTCTCTCTCTCTCTCTCTCTCTCTCCCCCTCTCCCTCTCCTCCATCCATCCATCCATCCATCCATCTATCTCTCTTTATATCTATACACACACACACAGAGTCTATGTGTCTATCTCACTATCACCTCTCCTCTCTTTCTACTCACTCTCTCTCTCTCTCTCTCTCTCTCTCTCTCTCTCTCTCTCTCTCTCTCTCTATCTATCTATCTATCTATCTCTGTCAGTCTATCTATCTATCTATCTATCTATCTATCTATCTATCTATCTATCTATCTATCTATCTATCTATCTATCTATCTATCTATCATCTATTCTTTCTCTCCCTCCCTGTCTCTATCGTATATCTATGTCTGTCTGTCTGTCTTTCTACATTCTATCTATGTCTGTCTGTCTTTCTATCATCTATCATCTGTCTGTCTGTCTGTCTGTCTGTCTGTCCATGTCTCTCTCTCTCTCTCTCTCTCTCTCTCTCTCTCTCTCTATCTCTCTCTCTCTCTCTCTCTCTCTTTCTGTCTGTCTCTGTCTGTCTGTCCATGTCCCCCCCTCTCTCTCACTCTCTCTCTCTCTTTCTCTCTTTGTCTGTCTGTTTATCTGTCTCTGTCTGTCTGTCTGTCTGTCTGTCCATGTCTCTCTCTCTCTCTCTCTCTCTCTCTCTCTCTCTCTCTCTCTCTCTCTCTCTCTCTCTCTCTCTCACTCTCTCTCTCTCTCTCTGTCTCTCTCTCTCTTTCTCTCTCTCTCTTTGTCTGTCTCTGTTTCTGTCTGTCTCTGTTTCTGTCTGTCTCTGTCTGTCTGTCTGTCCATGTCCCTCCCCCCCCCTCTGTGTGTGTGTGTGTGTGTGTTGTGGGGATGTTGCCTAAGCAATTTCTTGCCTTGCAGAATTTGAGGGAGGACTATGAAAAGAAGAAGCAGGGATCCCTTGAAAATGTGGGGGGGGAGGGGGGTGTTAAATTAAGAATTGCCGTGGGAGGAGAAATGGTTTGACTAGAAATGGTGTTTTAATCTTTATTTTAAATCCCTCTGCATCAACAGAAGGATACCATCCAGGTCACAAAACAATGATAATACCGCTTTATACCTCACTAGTGAGGCCACACTTGGAATACAGCATCCAGTTCTGGTCCCCACCATACAAAAATATATTGAGACCCTAGAAAGAGTGCAGGGAAGAGCAACAGAGATGATAAGAGGTCTGGGGGCTAAACCGTATGATGAGGGGTTGAGGGAATGTCTAGCCTAAAAAAGAGAAGGTTTAAGGGGGACAGAGCCGAGGTGGCGCAGTGGTTAAATGCAGCACTGCAGGCTACTGCTAGTTCAGCAGTTCAGCTGTTCAAATCTCACTAGGCTCAAGGTTGACTCAGCCTTCCATCCTTCCGAGGTGGGTAAAATGAGGACCCAGATTGTTGGGGGCAAATATGCTGAACTCTGTAAACCGCTTAGAGAGGGCTGTAAAGCACTATAAAACGGTATATAAGTCTAAGTGTTATTGCTATATTGCTATTCTAACTGTCTTCCAGTGCTTGGGGGGGCGGGGAGATCACAGAGCAGAGGGGATGGACTTGTTTTTCAAAGCATCTGAGATCAGGACAAGAAATAATGGGTGGAAGCTTGTTAAAGAGAGATCCCACCTACTAGAAGTAAAGATAAATTTTCTGACAATGAGAATCAGTGGAATAGCTTGTGGAGTTGTGTTGTGGAGTTGTGTTGCCCCATCAGTGGAGATTTTCAAAAAATAGACTGGACAACCATTTGAGTGAGATGGTGTAAGATCTCCTCGCTTGAGCAGAGGGCTGGACTAGAAGACCTCCAAGGTCCATTCCAACCCCATTATTCTAGATTCTATGCCCTAATTCCGCAAAGGGCATTAAATAAAGAAGTGCTTTTAAGATCTATCTGAACAAAGCGACGCATAATAATAATAATAATAATAATAATAATAATAATAATAATAATAATAATAATAATAATAATAATAATAATAATAATAATAATAATAATAATAATAATAATAATATCCAGATTCAAATGTTAGCGAACAACGACTAGCAGATCAAAGGCGATTTATTATACGAAATAATGTGTTCAGTGAAATTGAACTTGAGAAAATTCAGACAAATTGCCAAATTAAAAAAATAACACCACCAGTGGAAACAACAGAAACTCACAAAACAACTGAAGACATCACACTGGAGCTTCCAACAGAAGAAACTGTTAGTGGAGAAGTAATAGCACCACTACCAGAACCAGTCATGATTGAACCAATTGATGAACTAACTGAAAAACAAAAGGAATTGAAGGACAAAATCATGGAGCATGTACTGTCTAATGAGGAAAGGCAACGTTTACCATCATTAAAAACTGTGCCTAACAAAAACTTGGCACCTATAATGAGAATGGTTAATGCAGTACTTTCAACAATTGAATCGGCATCCATCTTAGAAACAAATCAGTTAATGTACAGTGCAGCTGCAATAGTCACTAATGAACTAGGTTTTAAAAACAAAGCACCTAGTCGCAAGGCAGAAAAAGCATCAAAACCAAAGTGGAAAATTCGACTGGAACAAAAAATAAAAAAACTCAGAACAGATGCTAGCAATTTAAAAAATATGAATGAACAACGGCTAAAAAATAGCAAGATCATGGATCAATTAGCCAGAAGATACAGGCTTGATACAAGGAAAATTGAAGAAGCACTTGAAATTGTAAAACAGCAAATAACAGCAATATCCAGAAAAATTGAAAGATATGATGCAAGAATCATTCAGTACAAGCAAAATCAGCAATTTCGATCAGATCAAAGACGTTTCTACCAAAGCCTCAATGCAAATGACAATTTCAAAAGTGAAAAACCAGAAAAGCAAGCCACAGTTGAATTCTGGAAAGAACTGTGGGAAAATGCAAAGGATTACAATAAGGAAGCAAAGTGGATACAAGACTTTGAGAAAAGTGTTGGCAAGAAGCAAATGCAAGTATTAGAAATAACAACTGAGATGGTCAAAAATCGAGTAAAAAAAGTAAAGAAGTGGACATCACCTGGAAATGACCAATTACATGGTTTCTGGCTCAAATATCTGACCAGTTTGCATGCAATATTGGCCAAGCAACTGAACGAAATGCTACAAAATGGTCAAATTGATGAATGGTTGACAACTGGAAAAACATACTTGATTCAGAAAGATGCAACTAAAGGAACAACACCTGGAAACTACAGACCAATAACATGCTTGCCAACAACCTTCAAATTACTCACCGGGATAATTGCAGATAACATAATGGATTATTTGGAAACAAATAACATCTTGCCAGTAGAGCAAAAAGGCAACAAAAGAAGGAGCAGGGGCACAAAAGATCAGCTCCTAATTGACAAAATGATACTAGAAAACTGTAAGAACAGAAAAACGAACTTGAATATGGTCTGGATTGATTACAAAAAGGCGTACGACTCACTGCCACACAGCTGGATCATCAAATGCTTAGAAACTATTGGCATCAGCAAAAATATTACATCATTCACTGAAAAAGCGATGAAACAATGGAGAACTGTGTTGGCAGTAGGGAATGAGAACTATGGAATGGTTAATATCAAGAGAGGAATTTTTCAGGGAGATTCACTTTCACCCCTCCTCTTCATCATCGCAATGATCCCACTATCAGTAATCCTAAAAAAAATGAAACTTGGATACCAAATAGCCAAAGACGCTGAAAAAATTTCACATTTATTGTATATGGATGATTTGAAACTGTATGGAAAGTCAGAAATAGAAATCCAATCACTGACCAACACAGTCCTAATATTCAGCACAGATATCTCAATGCAGTTTGGCATGGAAAAATGTGCCACTGTATCTATGAAAAGGGGCAAAATCACTACATGTGACGGAATTGAAATGCCCAATGGCCAATTAATTAAATGCAATCAAAATGAAGCCTATAAATATCTGGGCATTCTGCAGTTGGATAACATCAGACATGGAGAAGTGAAAACTATCATTAGAAGAGAGTACACCAACAGAGTTAGGAAAATTTTGAAATCTAAATTAAATGGTGGAAACACCATCAAGGCCATGAATACCTGGGCAATACCAGTCATAAGATACACGGCTGGTATAATTAACTGGACACAAGCTGATTTGGACATTTTGGACCGAAACACCAGAAAACTAATGACAATGCACTACAGTTTACATCCACGTAGTGACACTGATAGACTTTACCTGCCCAGAAAATCAGGTGGCAGAGGACTACTACAAGTAAAGCAAACAGTTGAAGAAGAAAAGCATGCATTGGCGGATTATTTAAAAGAAAGTCAAGAACATCTATTAATTGAAGTAAAGAACAAAAATCTACTGAAGGTCCAACAGACGAAACAAGAATACAGAAAAAATGTGATAAAATCAAGAATGGAGAGTTGGCAAAATAAAGCATTACATGGCCAATTTCTGGAAAAAATAAAAGACAAAGTGGACAGTGAAAAAACTTGGTTATGGTTAACATCTGGTACTTTAAAGAAAGAAACAGAATCATTGATCCTGGCCGCACAAGAACAGGCAATTCGTACAAATGCCATAAAGGCCAAAATTGATAAATCTTCAAATGATGCTAAATGCAGATTATGCAAGGAAGCTGATGAAACTGTAGCCCATGTGCTCAGCTGCTGCAAGAAAATCGCACAGACTGATTACAAATTACGACACAACTCTGTTGCACAAATGATCCACTGGAATTTATGCAAAAATTATAACATCCATACTGCTACAAACTGGTGGGAACACAAGCCTGAAAAAGTCACTGAAAATCAGATGGTCAAGATCTTGTGGGATTTTCGTATACAAACAGACAAGGTACTGGCGCATAATACACCAGACATCACGTTGGTCGAGAACAACAAGGTGACTATAATTGACATTGCAATACCAGGAGATAGCAAGGTCGATGAAAAGGAACACGAAAAAATTGCAAAATACCAGGACTTAAAAATTGAAATCCAACGATTATGGCACAAACCAGCAGTGGTAATTCCAGTAGTGATTGGAACACTGGGTGCTATCCCAAAAGCACTGGAATTACATTTAAAACAGCTCAAAATTGACAAAATCACCATCAGTCAAATGCAGAAAGCCGCACTGCTCGGTTCCGCACATATACTTCGAAAATACATTACGACTTCCTAGGCCCCTGGGTGGGGCTCGACTAGTAATCAATGCCAAATCCGGCGAAACAACTGGCCGCTGTGATACAATTGTATAATAATAATAATAATAATAATAATAATAATAATAATAATAATAATAATAATAATAATAATAATAATAATAATAATAATAATAATAATAATAATAATAATAATAATAAACAGAGTTGGAAGGGACCTTGGAGGTCTTCTAGTCCAACCCCCTGCTTAGGCAGGAAACCCTACACTACTTCAGACAAATGGTTATCCAACATCTTCTTTAAAACTTCCAGTGTTGGAGCATTCACAACTTCTGGAGGCAAGTTGTTCCACTGATTAATTGTTCTAACTGTCAGGAAATTTCTCCTTAGTTCTAAGTTGCTTCTCTCCTTGATTAGTTTCCACCCATTGCTTCTTGTTCTACTCTCAGGTGCTTTGGAGAATAGTTTGACTCCCTCTTCTTTGTGGCAACCCCTGAGATATTGGAACACTGCTATCATGTCTCCCCTGGACCTTCTTTTCATTAAACTAGACATACCCAGTTCCTGCAACCGTTCTTCCTATGTTTTAGCCTCCAGTCCCCTAATCATCTTTGTTGCTCTTCTCTGCACTCTTTCTAGAGTCTCAACATCCTTTTTACATCGCATAAGATGTAACAAAGCACAAAGAGAACATTAGAACCTGCTGTAATAATGGATTAGGAGAGCTGTGAAAATATCTGTAGACCCCTCACATCCTGGACATAAGCTGTTTCAACTTCTTCCCTCGGGATGCCACTATAGGGCACTGCATGCCAAAACTAAACACAGAGAAAGTTTTCCCCCTCCTGCCATCATTTTGCTGAACGCCTAATTCTCACAGTGCTGCGTAATGTCTATGTATACTTACCCATGTAGTGTGGCTGTAGTATTATTTATCCATCCTTCCTATTATCTTCTTCCCTTCCCCCCTTTTATTGGTATTACAGATATTGCAACAGTTCATTAAGTGACCGTTGGGAGTTACGGCACTGAAAAAGTGACTCATGATCGTTTTTCACACTCCCTTATGGCAGCATCTCCATGGTCACGTGATCAAAATTCACACACTTGGCAACAAAAAAAAGAGCCGAGGTGGCGCAGCGGTTAGAGGCAGGTACTGCAAGCCACTTTAGCTGACTGTGATCCGCAGGTCAGCGGTTCAAATCTCACCGGCTCAAGGTTGACTCAGCTTTCCATCCTTCCGAGGGAGGTAAAATGAGGACCCAGATTGTTGGGGGCCATGTAAATATACATTGCTTACTGGTGTAGACCGCTTAGAGAGTGCTTGCACTGTGAGGCGGTATATAAGTCTCACTAATAAATAAATAAAATAAACTGAATCATATTTATGATGGTTGCAATATCATGGGATCCCCTTTTGCAACCTTCTGACAAGTCAATGGAGAAGCCAGATTCACTTAACAACCATGTTACTAACTTATGTGATTCGCTTAACAACTGTGGCAAGAAAGATCGTAAAATGAGGCAATGGGCAAAATTTACTTAACAGCAAAGGAAATTTTGGGCTCATTTCTGGTCGTAAGTCAAGGATTACCTGCATTATGATGATTATTCGGTTGTTTTGCATGTACGCTGAGTACTTCTGCACTGGAGACAAATTCCTTGTGTGTCTAATCACTCTTGGCCAAATAAAGTACCATATTTTTTGGACTATAAGACACACTGGTGTATAAGACGCACCAAGATTTCGAAGAGGTAAGTAAGAAAAAAAAGTTTTTGTCGTCCCCGGCCCCCGGAAGCACTCTGCAGGCCTCCCAAACCCTCTGCACACCCTGTTTTTACAAAAAACAGGCCCATTTTTTGCAAAAATGGGACACGGGGGCAGAGCTTCAGGAGGCTAAAAATGGCTGTATTTGGTGTATAAGACGCACCAACATTTCCACCAGAGGTGGGTTCCTCCCGCTTCGGACCGGTTCTATGGAACTGGTAGTAACTATGGAACCGGCAGTGACCCAGTTCTGCCACGCTTCCGAACCGGCACTCTCGGCGGCGCCGTAGCCACCATTTTGCACATGCACAGAAGCTGGGTTTTTAGCACTGCACATGTGTGCAGCATGCCCGAAGCACACGCGCGCCCGCATGGCACATCAGGAAGCAAACCGGCAGCGAGGTAAGCCAGAACCCACTCCTGATTTTCACCCTCTTTTTTTTGGGGGGGGGGGGGAGGAGGTGCGTCTTATACTCCAAAAAATACGGTATTCAATTCAATTTTATCAGGGTGGGGATTCAGTGTCTTTCCTTGTTGCCTATCCCGGCTGTAGAATGGAGCATTGCCATAAGAATGTGTTCTTTTTCAGTAAGCCGCGACATTATGGACACCGGTGTGAAGGGTGGATCCAGTTTGTGTCCTGCTGCAGTGAAAATAAATTGTGCCATGCAGATGTCTTGCACTCACGGCGTCCTTGCATTTTGGCTCCAGACACCAGACTGCAGATTTTTCATATTACGGAGTGCTGCAGTGTTGGGAGGGGGGAAACAACCCATCTGGGTTTTGACCCAGTTTTAAATTGACTATCCCAGCCCAGCCTTTGTGGACCATCTGAGGAACAGGGGTGGACCTTGGCTTTTTTCACCAACCCTCTCTGCGTGCATCCCACACGGGAAGAATATATTTTAAAATTGCCTACATACTTTATGCAAAAGTCTGACACTGACTTCATACCAGAGCAATTTTGGAGATATATTTTAGATACAAACACTCTGCATTTCTGAACACATCTTCTTCATCAAATCTGAGAATGCCTGTGAGCCTTCCTTGACAGCTAACAGTTCCTCGGTTACACAAAAAGTTGACTCAAATAGTTGAGAACCAGTCTGGCCTAGTGGTTAAGGCACCAGTTAAGGGGGAGACTGTGAGTTCAGGTCCTGCCTTAGCCATGAAAGCCAGCTGGGTGACTTTGGGCCAGTCTCTCTCCCTCAGCAAAACCTACCTCACAGGATTGTGGTGGGGAAAATAGGAGAAGGAAGATGTGCTAGATATGTTTGCCGTCTTGAGTTATTTGTAAAAAAAATAATAACGGTGGGATACAAGTAAAATATAAATGTTACTCCTTCATTACTCCCTATTCTTTTAGCCCTCTGCATCTCTTCTGGGACACCTTGTAAGAAGAGCCCCCGCTGAATTCATTTCCAGTAAGGAGGGAGGGGTATTAACAGGCAACTTTGTCCAACACAAAGCCACGATTTGTTTAAGTAGGATGGTTTGTTGAATAACCACGATATGATTGGCTTGTGCTAAGTCGGGTCTTTCTAAGACTGCTTCAATTTATTGCAATGCTTTATCTTGTGAGTTGTCCTGGCAAGAAGCGATAGATAGATAGATAGATAGATAGATAGATAGATAGATAGATAGATAGATAGATAGATAGATAGATAGATAGATAGATAGATAGATAGATAGATAGATAGATAGATAGATAGATAGATGATGGATGTGGATGGATGGATGGATGGATGATAGATCTATTTAGCATATGGTATATCATACATGGACTAACAATATATACTAATATTTCATCTAGATTAGTAGAACATAATAAAATATAGATGTTAAAAAGATCTATGTTCAAATACCAATGTCTAGAACATCTTTGTAGTATACATACATGAGATAGATAGATAGATAGATAGATAGATAGATAGATAGATAGATAGATAGATAGATAGATAGATAGATAGATAGATAGATAGATAGATAGATAGATAGATAGATACCCTGTTTCCCCAAAAATAAGACATCCCCTGATAATAAGCCCAATCGGACTTTTGAGTGCATGGCAATAAGGCCAAGCGCTTATTTCAGGATTCAAAAAAATATAAGACAGGGTCTTATTTTCGGGAACACACGGTAGATGGATGGATGGATGGATAGATGGATGGATGGATGGATGGATAGATGGATAGGGAGGGGAGGGAGAGCAGGAGAGATAGTAGATACATAGGAGGAGAAGTAGGTTAAAAACTATGGCAGCCCGAAATCAAAAGTAACTCACAAAACCTTGTGCCTTTAATAAAATGTGTCACTCTGAAAAAGTACCACCCAACTGGCTGCTTCTTGTAAGTCACACCAGACAACTCCGTATTGTCAACATTGACTTACAGCTATTGTCCCAAATTTCTACCTGGCACATCTTCAGCTCTTTTTGGAAACTTCCCCATGCCAAGCCACTGGCGTTTGCTTTCAAAACAAAACGACAAAGAAAACTTCTGTTCAATCTGGTCTACCACCGTTCCTATTGGGCCGCGCGGACAATAACCAACCCAGGCTGGGAGTCATGGGGCTTGTCATCTTTCCTGTCTGAAGATTGTCAGGCTGGGGGGGCGGGGGGAAAGCTGCAGTAGACCTTGAGAGACATGGAGATGAGGAGGAAGGGCCTTCCGTTGAACAACAACCAAAAGAGGGAGCACAGCTTGGTGTTTCATCACTTCAATCCGGAGGGATACGGTCTCTGTAAGCTACTGTGTGGTCCCCGTCTCCAAACATCCGGACAACCCTCCATGGATTTCTGGGCAGCTTCAGGTTACAGCCGATCAGGACCCGAATTCTAGCCGGGCCTTGCCAAGCTGAGACAATGCAGGCCTTCTCAGCATTCAACAGATGGAGAGACCTTCCCACCGCCAGGGAAACAACAGCCTTCCTGTGAGATTCTTGGATGGCAAAACAACTGGCTGAATATTGAGATGGAAATGAAGGCCAAGACCCAGAAGCAATTGAGCTGTTTCGCTGCTGGGAACAGGAAGTTTTGTCTGCTTCGGTGGCGTTCCTCCAAGATGGAGGTTTAAACCATTCGTCACAGTCCCATCAGGCAAAAGCCAAGACGTCCCATCTCAGAGAGCAGCTTGGCTGTTGAATTCCATTTGGTTTCTTCTGATGTAAAACTTTGGGGGCTCCTGGATGATTTGAGTCACTATTCTGCTTGCAGGCATTTAGATAATATTTGGGTCTGAACCAGTGGTTGGTTCCTAGCGGTGTGGTTGACTCTACTGCACCGTGGCCAGCAGATGGTGCTATTTGCGCGCGACAGCTCCAGTGCCGTCTTCACCCGCAGTGGTGGGTTCCTACCGGTGCGGTCGACTCTACCGCACCGGTAGTGGCTAGCAGATGGCGCTATTTGCGTGCGACAGCTCCGCTGCCGTCTTTACCGGTCTGTCACGCGGCGCCATCATTTTTGGGGAATTTTGGGGCTGATTTTGCTTCCTGCGCATGCACGGAAGCAAAATCTTGCAAGGGGACGTGCGTGCGCGCAAGATTTTGGCGATTTTTTGCTTCCACGCATGCGCCAACTCATGAAAGCCTTTCCCTAAAATCTGTTAAGTCAGGTAAGGCTTCTAATTTGCTACTCGACTCCTCCTGAGTTTAAGTATTTGGGGTTTTCTCTCTGCTCCCATTTAGACTTTAATGGACGAAGAATGATGGCAAAGCCTAGCATACTTTTAGATATATTCATGCAGATTTTGCACAAACCCATAAGCCAAATACAACAGCCTCTCATCTCCAAAGAAATGAATCAGAGTATAGTTTAATGAGATGGCTCAGTTCACATGATATGCAAAGACAGACTCGAACACTGGGCCCAAACCAATAAAATGAAATTTAACATAGAGAAAAGTAAAATTCTACACCTAGGCAAGAAGAATCAAAAATACACATATAAACCGGGCGAAACCACACTCAATAGTAGCGATTGCGAGAGGGATCTCGGAGTCCTGGTAGACAGCCAACTAAATATGAGCCAGCAGTGTGCAGCAGCAGCCAAAAAGGCCAATGCAGTCCTGAGCTGCATAAATAGAGGGATACAATCAAGGACCAGAGAGGTACTAGCACCACTCTATAAAGCCTTGGTCAGACCACACCTAGACTACTGCATCCAGTTTTGGTCACCACACTACAAAAAAGACATTGAAACTCTAGAGAAAGTGCAGAAGAGAGCAACCAGGATGATAAAAGGTCTGGAAAATAAAACGTACGAAGAGCGGTTGCAGGAACTGAGCTCCGCCAGTCTGGCGAAGAGAAGGACCAGGGGTGACATGATAGCAGTGTTCCAATACTTGAGGGGATGCCACAGAGAGGAGGGGGTCAGGCTGTTCTCTATGGCACCAGAAAGCCAAACAAGGAATAACGGATGGAAGCTGACCAAGGAGAGATTCAACCTGGAAGTGAGGAGAAACTTTCTGACGGTGAGAGCGATCAACCAGTGGAACAGCTTGCCAGAGGAGGTTGTGAGAGCCCCAACACTTGAGACTTTCAAAGGGAGACTGGACTGCCATTTATCCGAAATGGTGTAGAGACTCCTGCTTGAGCAGGGGGTTGGACTAGATGACCTACAAGGTCCCTTCCAACTCTAATAATAAATCTAAATCTAACTCAATACTCTGAGAACGCATTTAATCTAATATTTACATATTGTATCTAATATGTGTATTACGGTATATTGAATATATTTTCCAAAGTGTTTTGTAGCATAGCAGGTCACAGATGGCGATGTTAATAGAGGTATTCCTCCCCACCCCCCCAAAAAAACCCCATGTATTTAACTAGTCACAAATGATGCAGAGTCAAGCCTCGTTGTAACACCATGTACTCTGTAAGTGAGTGGGCGGCAGGATAGGCTCACATAAATGAATTATCTAGGCTGGCACAAATAGAAGAGAATTATCTCCCCGATTCCCTTAATGCTCTTAATATAACTTTTAATCTACAGTAGACAATTCTATCGATGTATGATAGATGTAATATATTTCATATATTCTGTTTATCTGTGCATGATAGATATTTATAAGAATGTATAGGCAGCATTGTATTCTTAGATGAAATACCTCTATTTATGTATGTATTATGCTTTATTATATAATCTAATCTATTACGTGTTGGTTGTTTTTCTTCTCTCTTGAGGTTTTTTTATATTTGGTGTTTGTTGTTATTTATGTTTGATCCTTTTTATATTGTGGTATGGTTTTAATTATTATACTGCTTGTAAGAGTCACTTGATGAGAGACGGCTATATAAATTAAATAAATAAATAAAATGTCCATCTATGTATTTTGTCCATCTATGTACTGTAGATGTATGCATGTTTGTTTAGGCAGAAATCCACGTGTTGAGCAATGCTCACCTTTGGCAATTTTAAGCAATGTGTGGACTTGAACTCCCAGAATTCCCCAGCAAGCATGGAATTCTGGGAGTTGAAGTCCACCAATGTTGGCTGGGCTGGGGAATTCAGGGGAAGTTGAAGTCTGCACAACTTAAAAATTGCCAAGACTGAGAGCCAATTGGTGTAGAGAAAAGTAATTTTCTACCTATACAAAAATTTAATCAAGCTTCACACCACATGGGACACGGATCCTGTTCTTAGATCTTCCTCAATTGGGAGAAGCCATAATAAACGGGTTCCTCATTCTTTTGACTTTCTTTTCGCATCAGGACCATCTGGCACCGTATGCCTGGCAATCTTCCCTGGTGTCCTAATAGCAATAGCACTTATGTACTGCTTCACAGTGCTTTCCAGCCCTCTCTAAGCGGTTTACAGACCCACCCAACATTTTACCAACCTCGGAAGGATGGAAGGCTGAGTCAACCTGGAGCCAGTCAGGATCGAACTGCTGGCAGTTGGCAGAGTTAGCCTGCAATACTGCATTCTAACCACTGTGAAACCTGGAAGGAAGGAAGGAAGGAAGGAAGGAAGGAAGGAAGGAAGGAAGGAAGGAAGGAAGGAAGGAAGGAAGGAAGGAAGGAAGGAAGGGCAATAGCACTTAGACTTATATACCGCTTCACAGTGCTTTCCAGCCCTCTCTAAGGGGTTCACAGATCCACCCAACAATCTGGCTCCTCATTTTACCGACCTCGGAAGGATGGAAAGCTGAGTCAACCTTGAGCCGGTGAGAATTGAACTGCCGAACTGCTGGCTGTCATGCGAGTCTGGAGACTGGAAACCGTAAGCAAGGGTTCCTCCAAAATCCAGGATTTGCCTGCTGCCTTGTTAGGTGTGAATCATCTGACAAGGAAAGGTAGTTGGGGATGATAAAGTCAACTATACAGGTGATCCTTCATTTACAACAGTTGGCTTACTGACCATTTGAAGTTACAACGGCACTGAAAAACAATGACTTATGACCATTTTTCACAACATCCCCATGATCACATGATCAAAATTCAGACACTTGGCCACTGACTCATATTTATGACAGTTGCCGTGTCCTGGGGTCAGGGGTTCACTTTTTGCGACCTCCAGACAAGCCAAGTGTAATGGGGAAGCCAGATTCCCTTGACAAACTGCAATGTTCACTTAGGAACTATGGCAAGACAGATTGTAAAATGGGGCAAGATTCACTTAACAGCTGTCTCACTTAGCAACAGAAATTTGGGGCTGAACTGTGGTCGCAAGTCCAGGACTGCCTGTAGTTCTTTCAAACACTGATGGCTCATCTCAGGGGCGGGTTCCTAATTTTTTTACTACCACTCTGTGGGCGTGGCTTATTTTGTGGGTGTGGCTTGCCAGCCATGTGACCGGGTGGGCGTGGCTTCTCGGACTGCTGAAGGGAGGGGAACTGAGATAGGTCCTGCTGCCCATTCCCCCTCCCCTCAGCAGCTCGAGAAGCCTCGAACATGCAAAAATGCCTAGGATCGTCACTGCGCGTTCGTGGCTTCTCGGACTGCTGAAGGGAGGGGAATGGAGATAGCTCCTGCCGCCCGTTCTTTCAGCGTCTCACACGCTCCCTCAGCCATCCTCCGCTGCTTGGACTCACTGTGGGGTAGGAAGGCAGTGCATGAGCAGTGCTGAAAACTTGGCTTCTGGGCATGCGCAGAAGAAATTTTTTTTTAAAATTAATTTTTTTAAAAAATGGCGGCGCCCAGGCACCGGCAACTGACCGCACCGGTACTGTGACGTCACCAGCGGGCCGCTACCGGTGCTATAGAGTGGTCCGCACTGGTAGGAACCCACCACTGGCTCATCTATAATTTGATGCAGATAGTGTGAGTTCGGACAGTTGTAAAATTTGATTTGGTGAGATGTATAAATTGATGCCAGGTTGCGTTTCATGCGAGCCACAATGCTCACATCCGTGCAAAACTGGCACTTGTGTGGTTGAGATGAAGGCATGCACAATTGGGATTTTAGATGCTAATCATTGTTTGTACAAAATGGAGAAAAGAAAGGAATTTTTTTTTTTTAAAGGAGAGGCTCTTTTTAAAGAACTCTAGCAAAATACAGGAGATAGCAGATCTGTTTAAGATATGGGTAATGAAGATGAATTGAGATATATCCATAAATGCTCATAACCTTTTTTTATAAGTTGTAAATAAATTACGGATGATATTCACCGATAATTATGATATGGAATGCACTTAAAATGTATATATAGATATAGATACGAAACAAACATTTTGACAACGCTGTCAAAGTATTGGATTATTTCTTGTTGTTGTATGTAAATATTTGTACTTGTTTGTGTTTGTGTGTTTTGTTTGTGTTTTTTCTTACTGTAAAAATTTAATAAAGACTATTTAAAAAAGAAGATATGGGTCCTATCTGCTACAGGACATAAAGTGAGCATCTTTTTCTCTTGACAGTATTTCATTAATAAACATATACAAATGTATGTTTAAAAATGTTCATTGCCAATTTCTGGTGAACTGGAACCCACGATCCTGTTTTCTGTAGAAAGATCATTTCGAATAATGTGACCATTATGCGGGTTTTCTTATTTGCACTAATGGAGACCTACCTGTGTAACTAAATCTGTAAATGTAACTAAATAATATAAATAAGTAAATTTACAAATATAACAATTTAGGCAGGAAAGTGATCCCCGAATGCCTAAACGATCAGTCAAGGCTCTTCTTGTAATCCCAGCAGAATTTATGTACTTCTCGTTAAGCTTTTATTTTATTTTTATTTATTTATTTTATTTTATTTTATTTATTTTTGTCAAGTACGTGTTGGTAATATACATAGATATAACATAGATATATAAATATATAACATAACATTTTCACGGTGTGCCTTTTTAAATGTACTTTATTGTTGCTCTTGTTGAAAGATTTATGGGGGGGAAAGTGGTATTTTCATCTAATCCTCATTCTTGTTTATAATTTCTTCTAGGGTTCCCTAAGGGGTTAAATTCTATAGTGTCCCAAGCCTTTTTCTGCCTCTTACAGATCTCCGACCGCCCCCTATAACGCATGCTAAAACCTTTTTTTTCCTCTAATTAACCTAGCTTTAAATGCAAAACAAACCAGCCGCATCTCTACTAGTGCCACGCCCACACGCTTTTACTACCACTCCCAGCCTCCCCGGCGGTCACTCGACCGTGGCCGCGGACGAAGGCAGCCGGCGCATGGCATGCCGGGACCTGTGGTCCCACCCTTTATGTAAAGGTCTGTGGAAAAGAGAGAAGGAAGCGTCCCGAGAGCTTTTCCCCCGCCCCTCCGTCCTGATAGGCCGCGTCTCCTGGACGAGGCGGGCGGAACGGGAGAACGGCGACCAATGGGAGAGGCGGCGGGAGGATTGACGCGGCGGGGAGCCAGTGGCGGGGCGGCGGCGCTGTCGCTGGGCGAGCGGGAGGCCTGGGTGGCTGGCAGCCCAGCGCAGTTTCCCGAAGAGCCGCGGCGCTGACGGGGCGGCCGAGCCCGGGACGGGCGGCCTCAGCGGCCTGAGAGAGAGAGGTGAGTCTGGGCTGGCCACGCTGCCCGGGAACAGAAGTGGGTGGCTGTCGCGGCTCGCCCCGAAGTCAGTCCTCGGGCGGGGGTCCCTGCGCCCCCCGCCCTCCTTTCAAACCCGCCTGTCCCCCTTGACACGTGTCGGGGCGACTTCACACGTGCGGAGCTTTACGCAGGGCGTGATTGAGCCTCTTTTGCCTCCCTGGAAGGGGCTGGATAGTGGGACCCGTCACATACTCGTGTTTAGGCTTGCTCTGCCTCCCCAAGTCTCCTCCTCCTCCTCCTCATATATTACATTATTATTATTATCATCATCATCATCATCATCATCATCATCATCATCATCATGTGTCCTACCCGTGTTTAGGCTTGTCCTGCCTCCCCAAGTCTCCTCCTCCTCCTCCTCCTCCTCCTCATTTATTATTATTATTATTATTATTATTATTATTATTATTATTATTATTATTATTATTATTATTATTATTATTATTATTATTATTATTTTATTATTTCATTATTATTTCATTATTATTATTATTTCATTATCATCGTGTGTCCTAGCCGTGTTTAGGCTTGTCCTGCCTCCCCATCTCCTCCTCCTTATATATTAATCTCTTTTATTCATTAAACATGGAACTCAGTCATCTGAACATTAAAAAATGTATCACAAATATCATTGACTGGCTCTGATGGTTGATACGAGTTGCAATTATTATTATCATCATTATTACTATCATCATCATTCTTATCATTCTTATTATCATCATTTCTATCCCACCCTTCCTCTGGAAGCTGAGGACAGTATCTGGGGAGGGGAGGTCTCCCCATATTATCCCACTACAACATCCCTTTAAGGTAGGCTCATCTGAAGGAGAGACCGCCAAAATTCACCCACTCTGGAGTCCAGGTCTGAAAGGGGACCTCAGTCTGGGTCTCCCACGCTTTCCCCGCCCTGCTGCCTCCTCTTCTCCTCCTGGTTCCCTCCATCCACCCAGATCCAAGCCATCAATTAGATTGGCTGCTTTTATGGTGCAATTAAAACTTGTATAAGAAAAGATTTGGGGAGGTGGGGGGTGGATTGATAGGCAGATGACAGGGACCAAACATTTAGAGGAGTCTGAAAGAAGCAAAAATTGCCTATAAGATGGGGAGCTGTTGTGGGTATGTATGTGCATTGTTCGGACGTGCACATCCCAGCCTGACGTTTGTTTGGATCTCAACAGAGTCCCAAAGGTGCTTTTTCCAAAAGGCAACTGGGCTTTCTTATTTTTTTTCCTGGAAAACATTTCGCTTCTCATCCAAGAAGCTTCTTCAAAAAGAAAAAAGAAAGTCCAGTTGCCTTTTGGGAAAAGCACCTTTGGGACAACCGTGAGCTGGATGATTGAGAATCTCTGAATATCTCAACAGAGTCCATTTGAACAGTCCAAAACCAACCTGGGTATTTGTATGTGTGTGTGTGTGGTGGTGGGGATTTGATCTAGCATTGTCTCATATCTGAATCGGAGCTGGTCTGGCTAGGAAACTGCTTCCTTGCAGCTTTGTTCCAGCCTTCCCCCCCCCACTTCCAATAGAAATAAAATTGAACAGACTGATGGGTTTGACAGTACCTGCAACCTGTGTATTTGTCAAACGGGAGTGTTTTTGTTGTCCTCCAGCCCCTAAGTCCAAAGAGGCATCTAAAACTTCTGGCTTGTCTTGAAAAAAGATGCTACCAGATGATCAAAGAATGTCAAGTAATAGAAGGGCTGTAGATAACCCATCTTCTTCTGGTTTGCGATTTTTCTTTTCCGGTATGTTTGTTTGCATCTAGACTTCTTTAAATGCAAAGGAATGTAAAAAAAAATTCTGGAAGAATTTCCTTTCTACAGACCCTAAATCATCCTGGGTTGTCTTTCTTAGAGCTGTAACACAACTGAATATTTTGTCAGCTATCACTGTTTAATTTAATTTAATTTAATTTAATAGATTTGTATGCCGCCCAACTCCCGAGGGACTCTGGAGTTTAATTTTTGTTCTGTTAATCTTGACCTTTTTTTGTAAAAAAAAACCACAAAACTAATGGAATTGAAGGAAGAAGCCACATATTTCTTCTCCATAGGTGGATAACATGAATAAATAGTTAACTAACTTGAAGATACTATCTCTTGTATGACGCTCTTAGGCTCTCTTTCTTCATTGCCACATTTATCCATTCTTGTCTAATGTCTAATATCCTGGCTTCCTTCGCTATCACACTCTTCTCCTTATACTACTTCCAGTCACTATAGTTTTATACCTTTGTGTTCATACCTCATCGTTATTCTTGTCCTTTTCTGGACTTCTCCCGCACGGGGGTTCACAACCTTCTGTTCCTTGTTAATTAATCTTCAGCCACCTCCTCTTTCTGTAATTGCAATGGTTGACATGATTTATTAGCTCACAATTCTGGGGGAAGCATACCCTGAACGAAAAACAATTTGCTCCTTTTTAAATTACAATTTCGCTCTCATTTCCAAATACAAAAGAAAGAGAGAGAGAGAGAGTATAGTATAGTTTATTATATGGTTCCTTCTTGAATATCCATTTGTTTCAGAAAATCCAGATCTGACTGCAGTTAGCCTTGGAAAAGATTAGGAAGGGCAGAAAATAATAATATCCCTTACAGAAAAAGTAGGTAGAGTAAGGGAATGGCCGGCCCTATAAAATATCAATATTGCAGGACACCGTATTAATTGTAATTATACTTTATTGATCTGGAAAGTCAAATGAAACACAAAAACACACACAGATTTCTCTTACAGGGCTGTCAAAAAGGTGTTGGGTGTGTGGATGGGAGAAAGGAAGGGCAGGGGCAAGAAATCTAAAATCTCTTGTCTGTTTTTGTGTTCATAAATTGTGGTTACCCTTCTCTTACAGTATCCAATCTAGGATACTGGTCTCCTAGATTGATGTACTGATCTACTGGTCTAGGAACAGTCTTTTCCTTCACAATAGGGTAGCTGTATGTATATGACATTGTTTCTTTTTATCAAAAGTCCCCTTTTCCTTGTTAGATTAGCTTGTTTACTGAAGTGGCAATGAATGGATCTTCTCCCTTATTTGATATGTAGATCTGGAAGAGTTACCGATCTGCCTATTGTTGTTATCCTTCTTGGTAGCTTGGAGACTTTTTTTTAAAAGCCTGCTTGTATTTTGCAACTCTTGAACCAAGTAAGTAGGTCATCTTTTCCCCCTTCTCTTCTCCCCCCCCCCCCAGAATCCGGACATCTTTTGACAGCAGCCCTTCATTCACAAAGGGATGACGAGACTCTTGTGAGAAGAACAATTCTTTTGAGTTGGGTCCGCTTTGAGGGAAAGCGGAATCACACGGAATCTTCTCCAGATTGAAGACTGCAAGCTTGGCATATCCGTCATCGTTCAGTCTGGCTGGGTGTTTAGCATGCGAATTGTGGGTCTTCCCTAATGAGAGAGAGAATGGGAACCCAGGGCAGCCCAGTCAAAAGCTACGATTATCTGCTGAAGTTCCTGTTGGTCGGGGACAGCGACGTGGGCAAAGGAGAAATCCTCGAGAGCCTTCAAGACGGGGCATCGGAATCGCCCTACGCCTACAGCAACGGTAAGCGTGCCGCGCGTACCATTCCGAAGTGCACAAGCCCATCAGAGCAGGATTAGCTCAAGTGTATCCCGTTTCAGAGTTGGGGTACAAAAGAGCGCCGAGCTAAATCCGGCTTCCTTCTGTACCAATAAACCCTTTTTTTATTATCTGGAGAGATCATTCACCGTTGTGCCAAAAGACTGTAATTAAGAGCCAAGACTCGGCATCACACTTTCCCTTGTGTCCTTTCACGGTAGTTAAAATGTAATGGTGTCTAGGGCTGTGTCGGGGTTGTGTCTTTGCAAGCTGTCGTAGCGCTGGCCGTTTAAAATTCTGTGCAACCGCTGTAAGAGGGACCTTGACAGGAAAATGCCGGTTCTTATACCACCTTTGGATTGGATGCATCGGTGCAGACTCTGCCTGCACCGATGGCAAAGTTAAAGAGGCTCAAGAGCATATGAGAGAAAAAGATTGTTTATGACTATACAGATAAACAGAGTTGGAAGGGACCTTGCAGGTCATCTAGTCCAACCCCCTGCCCAAGCAGGAGACCCTACATCTGCCTCTACCTAGGATCGAACTCACAACCTCCTGATTGTGAGGCAAGAGCTCCACCTCTAGTCCACAGCTGAGTATTATTATCGAAGTACAGGCAGTCCTTAACTTACAACAGTTCATTTAGTGACCGTTCAAAGTTACAACGGCACTGGAAAGAATTGGCCACCGCTGCAGCATCACATGATCAAAATCCAGATGTTTGGCAACTGGTTCATATTTATGACAGTTGCAGTGGCCTGGTACCCTGTGATCAGTTTTTGTGAAAGGCATTGAAAAAAGGGGACTTAGGACCGTTTTTCACACTTCGCATCCCCATGGTCATGTGATCAGAATTCAGATGCTTGGCAACCGACTCATATTTATGACGGTTGCAATGTCCCGGGGTTATGCAGTCACCTTGTGCGACGACCTGACAAGCAAACTCAGTGGGGGAAGCCAGGTTCACTTAACAACCATGTTACTAACTTAACAACTACAGCAGTGTTTCCCAACCTTGGCAACTTGAAGATATCTGGACTTCAATTCCCAGAATTCCCCAGCGAGCATTCGCTGGCTGGGGAATTCTGGGAGTTGAAGTCCAGATATCTTCAAGTTGCCAAGGTTGGGAAACACTGAACTACAGTGATTCACTTAACAACTGTGACAAGAAAGGTCGTCAGATGGGGCAGAATTCGCTTAACAAACGTCTCACTTAAATTTTGGGCTCCATTATGGTTCTAAGTTGAGGACTCCTTGTATCAAGAGCCGATTCTCCTATTCTTCACTTCGCATACCAAAACGTTTTCTTTTCTTTCTTCACTCCCAGCTAGGCAGCAAAAATGCCTCATTCTTGACATCAATTTGGACTCTGCGCTCTTAACAATTTGCATTCCGTACTATGAGTCATGTTGGGATGAAGGAACACTTAAATAGGTTTTGGATGCAAAAGTGTTTTATCGCGTTTATTATATATTTGGTTAGCATGCTGCAGATGGGGAGTTAGATTTGGCTGAGCCTCGGGCAGTCAGAATTTCCATGGAATTTTAGATTCTCTAGGGGGGGGGGGAAACACCCTGGCTTGAAAAATTGAAAATACAGAGACGGCGTGACTTTTCATACTTGTCCATTTGTTACTCTTAGTGGCCAAAAAAAAAAAAAAAAAAAAATCAAGAGGAGCGCGAGATCGCACTTTTTCTGACTTAACACTGTTTATTTTTAAAGGCACAAGCTTTCCTTCGTGCAGCTCATTTCACTAGCATATCTGTCAGTAGTGTCAATCACGTTGGATGCATTTTTGAGATAGGTTTGGTGAAGCTATGCCTCTGCATGGTTTAATTGAGAAGAAAGTTTTCCCTTATGCCCTGCATTGGCGTTTCTAAGGGCAGGTTGTTAACCACTATGGGAAATTAAATAGCCTTTTTGGGGTATTATTTATTTATTTATTATTTATTTATTATTTATTTATTTATTATTTATATTTTTATATTTTTATATTTTTATATTTTTATTTATTTATTTATTTATTTATTTATTTGTGAGATTTATATACCGCTCATAGTGCAAGCACTGTCTAAGCGGTTTACACCATCAAGCAATGTATATTTACATTGCCCCCAACAATCTGGGTCCTTATTTTACCTACCTCGGAAGGATGGAAGGCTGAGTCAACCCTGAGCCGGTGAGATTTGAACAGCTGAACTCAAATAGCAATAGCACTTTTCTTATATACCGCTTCATAGTGCTTTACAGCCCTCTCTAAGCGGTTTACAGAGTTCAGCATATTGCCCCCAACAATCTGGGTCCTCATTTTACCGACCTCGGAAGGATGGAAGGCTGAGTCAACCTTGAGCCTAGTGAGATTTGAACAGCTGAACTGTTGAACTAGCAGTCAGCCAGCAATGGCTGCATTTAACCACTGCACCACTTCAGCTCTTGCAATGATCACAGTCAGCTAAAGTAGCCTGCAGTACTGCTCTCTAACCGCTGCGCCACCTCGGCTCTTATGTTAAATTATTATGATAGCTTCTGGGTGAGAGGGGTGACAAACAAATGTAATAAATAATAATATTTACAGTTAAGCCTTTCTAGCATTGTTTCTCAACCCCGGCAACGTTAAAATGGGGGGACTTCAACTCCCAGAATTCCCCATGCTGGCATCTTAAAATCTTAAAATTGCCAAGAATGAGAAACCCTGCTTTGCAGCCTTTGTAATCACGGGTGATGTAGTTTGAACAAGTAACCCGGAAGTGAAATGTTCAATTTTCTTCTGATCGTATCTTAACAAGCTGTAAAACCGTCACCAGACCACAAAATTGAAGCATTGTGCTGAGGCTCTTTTTTTTCGAAACCTGGAAACCACTGCAGTTCACACATTGTAGTTCCCGTTGTAAACAGATGCTACAGTGTGCCATCTATTTGTCCCCTTGAAGACAGCTTTGTTCCAGTATGAATAGAATAGAATAGAATTCTTTATTGGCCAAGTGTGATTGGACACACAAGGAATTTGTCTTTAGTGCATATGCTCTCAGTGTACATAAAAGAAAAGATACATTGGTCAAGAATGGTTGTCATAGGGTTCAAGTAAGCAATCAGGAAACAATGAAATTGCTATAATCCCAAGGATAATCCCAAAGTTTGTTTCAGAAGTATGAGCTGGGAACAATCTACGTCTTGACGCCATTCTTTTTTTGAAAGAGAGAGAAACCTTAGTTTTCCCAGGTATCCGATATCTCTTGCCGTGTCTGTTATGCAGTCATTGTGCAAATATTACAAAGTATAGATAGCAATAACTCATGAAGTTTCTAATCTTTTCTCTTGATTCTTAAGAATGAAACAAACCTTGTCTTTCTTGATGGGCAGGAAAGAAAAATATCTTAAAAGCTTAAGTTATTTTTTCAGGCATGTCCAGGAGATTTATTTGCAAGGAGAATGAAGAATAAATCCTGATAATGTCCTCCTATATTTTTTTCTTTTTTTTTCCAAAAAGTTTTTTATGTTTTCCTCCACCACTTTTACAATTCAATAAACATATACCTTAAATTATTACAATAAAATACAGTTTTACATTTATACTCCATCATTCAAAAGTCAATATCTTATGCATACGCTTATATCATCAATCATCAGTCTATTCTACTTTTTTTCCAGTGCACTCCCCCTCTCTACCTCCATCATCTCCTCCTACTTTCTTACTCCTTCACTCCTCCTCTATTCACTCTACTCCTTCTCTTCCTCCCCTTCTACTTCTATATATTTTTTTTCTGTGTGAGTTTGGCGGTTGGAGCTGAAGTAAGCATTTCAGGATTAGTCGAGAGAAATCCACCAGGACTTTTCTTAGGAAGTGGGATGATTATGCTTTGCACAGAACTGATCTTTGATTTCTATTGATCTGGCCATGGGATATAATGAGGAACTGAATTAGCATATTTAAACAGTTCCTGAGCTAGCTTGGTGTGATCTTTCTTCTCTACTTAGGATTCACATTGCAGACTTTGACTTTAAGCCATTTCTCTGTTGCAAGTATCAGGAAGGACGCTTGCAATACTTGACTTGCATCACTTTGTTCTAAAACATGCCCATTAAGGATTGTATTTCACAGCGGACTGAAAAATAGTTCGGTTAAACTGCTTGATCCGTGGTGGCTTATCTGGAGGAAATATTCACAGGTTGGAAGGTTTTATCAGTAGACATTTCAAAACAGCTAGCCCTGCCCTCAAAATACAGGTAATCCTCCACTTACAACAGTTCATTTAGTGGCTGTTCGAAGTTACAACAGCACTTTAAAAAAAGTGACTTATGGCCAGTCACTTCTGCTGACTGCCGGCTTGCCAGCAGTTTGGCAGTTTGAGTCTCATCAGGCTCTAGGTTGACTCAGCCTTCCATCCTTCCGAGGTCAGTAAACTGAGGACCCAGATTGTTGGGGGCGACAGGCTGACTCTAAAGCGCTTAGAGGGGGCTGTAAAAGCACTGTGAAGTGGTATATAAGTCTAAGTGCTTTTGCTACTGTGCTTTCAAACTTTCAAGATTCTGTTAATATAGATTTACAGTAAAATAGAGTTCGTTTAACGATCTCATCTAACATCAATCGTGCAAGTCTCAGTGTATAATTTTCTTTCACTTTATCGCTAAAGGGTAATCTTAGAGCTGTGAAGCGGTATATAAGTCTAAGTGCTATTGCTATTTTTCACACTTACGGCCATTGCAGCATCTCCATGGTCACGTGATCAAAATTCAGAAGCTTGGCAACTGACTCATATTTATGACTGCTGCAGGGTTCCGGCCTCACGTGATCCCCTTTTGCGACCTTCTGACAAGCAAAGTCAGGGAAGCCAGATAGCAATAGCACTTAGACTTATATACCGCTTCACAGTACTTTTACAGCCCTCTCTAAACGGTTTACTATCAGCATATTGCCCCCAACAATCTGGGTCCTCATTTTTACCAACCTCGGAAGGATGGAAGGCTGAGTCAACCTTGATCCTGGTGAGATTCGAACTGCCAAATTGCAGGCAGCCGGCTGTCAGCAGAAGTAGCCTGCAGTACTGCACTCCAACCACCGTGTCGCTAACTTAACAACTGCAGTCATTCACTGAACAACGGTGGCAAGAAAGGTCATAAAACGGGACAAATGTTTAACAAATGTCTCACTTAGCAACATAAATTTGGGGCTGAATTGTGGTCGTAAGTCGAGGACTACCTGTATATGGGTTTTGCAGGCCTTCATCGGGATCTAGCTGCCTCCCAGTGAAGGACAGCAAAATGTGTCATGTAATCCAACCCAGGCCACTGCAATAAATCCTATCCAGTTGATTTCTGTTGGATTAACACTCTGTTTGGTGTGCATTCTGAAGGCATGAGTCATGTGAACGCCTTGCCGCCCTAGTCTCTGGATTGTTGCACACCAAACAGAAATGACCACACAACCACACAAAGGGAATTGGAGGGAGCTTGCTCACAGCTGGGTCATAATATGTCGTACTTCCCCCATGTGCGGACTTCCAACATATTTTTCTTCATTTGAATTAGCGGCGAGAGCCGCTGTTGGTCACGAAAAATTGCTGCTAGGGTGCCTTGCATTGTTCCCCATAAAACTGCACATAGCAATATAGCAATAGCACTTTTCTTATATACCGCTTCATAGTGCTTTACAGCACTCTCTAAGCGGTTTACAGAGTTCAGCATATTGCCCCCAACAATCTGGGTCCTCATTTTACCGACCTCGGAAGGATGGAAGGCTGAGTCAACCTTGAGCCTAGTGAGATTTGAACAGCTGAACTGTTGAACTAGCAGTCAGCCTGCAATGGCTGCATTTAACCACTGCACCACTTCAGCTCTTCACATGCATGCATGGGTCCCTAAAATCATCAGGAATTGAGTCTGGCTTGAGACATCCTTCCTGGACCACCTTGCCCGCCCCCCCCCCCCCAGTCTTTTCAAACACTTTTATGCATTCAGATTAGAAAGTCTGCCCCTGAAATAAAATTCTTCCAAATCAAAACTGTGAAACGCATGGCTGTGTGTGACTTCCTTCCGTTGTAGCCCTGGTTCTGGCTGTGCACAGTTTGGGCTGGTTCTGGCTGTGCAGTTTAATTTTCAGAAGAAATGTGAGTCAATTTCTACTCACAGATTCTTTGGTTTTTCTCATGCGTTTTCCTGAGGCGAATTGACACGGGAATGCCGTGCAAATAGAAGGCGCTGCAAATACGGAAAGAAAGAAAAAAAAAATCCATTTGTATTAAACATCGGCCAAAAGGGGAAATTTTTATGATCGGGCTATCGGGTGTGTACCTTCTCCTGAGTGTTTACAGATACGTTGCACTTTGTAATTGCAAATAA
The DNA here is from genome assembly GCA_023053685.1 of Diadophis punctatus similis. Taxonomy (NCBI): domain Eukaryota; kingdom Metazoa; phylum Chordata; class Lepidosauria; order Squamata; family Dipsadidae; genus Diadophis; species Diadophis punctatus. Next base: position 8,828,519 of record JALIGW010000018.1, read on the forward strand.
TACCTTCAGAGGCTGCAGGTTATTAAGATTATTGCCAGGAGATAAAAGCTCTGATTCTAAGGAACTGCTGAAGAAACAAATATATGAGCCTTCTTAGAGGTGTGATGGCTCACGGGCAAACCTGAGGCAGAAAACCCCCCACACTTTTTCTTCCCCGGGCGGGAGGAGGGGGCTCATATTTTTCCAGAGGAACTAAAATGAGAAAACTGGGAAAAAACTCCGTGTAATTGTTATTGTTTATATATGAGTGAAATGCTCTTTACATTAAGTATGTAAAGGTAGTCCTTGATTTATGACCAGTTGCTTAGTGACCATTCAGTCACGAATAACCTTGTAAAATGGACTTATGGCCCAGATTCAGAGTTCCAGCATTTCCGCGCCCCCCCCCCCCCGTGATCATGTAACTACCGCATTTTTCGGAGTATAAGACGCACCTTTTTCCTCCCCAAAAGAGGCTGAAAATTTGGGTGCATCTTATACTTTGAATGTAGCTTTTTCGAAGAGCTTTTTCCGGCCTTAACGAGGTGCTAATGATCTTCCCGGCTTCCTATTCCCTCCAAAGAAGGTTTTTTCCAGCCCCAAATCTTTGCAGGCTTGTTTTCATTCCTACTCCCTCTGAAAAAGGCTTTTTCAGCCCTAACCAGAGGATAAAATAATGTGCTGAAGCTGAACAGACTAAGGACGCTAGCCAGATGAATACCTGGTAGGTAGATTTTTTCCCCTATTTTCCTCCCCCAAAACTAAGGTGCGTCTTATACTCCGAAAAATATGGTACATTTTGCATTCGACAAGCGGCTCACATTTTTGACCGTTCGCAGCATCCCACAGCCAACAGAACTGTGATTTAAGGTTTTTCAGGAAACTGGCATTTATTTCCAACAAAAAAACGCAACTTAGCAAAGACTGTGTTTACTTCACAACTGCCGGGTTCGTTTAACGACCACTTTGAAACAAGGGTTGTAAAAAATCAGGCACAGCCATATGATGAACCTCCGTCACAACTTACTTACGACCAAAACAGCAGGCCCAATTATGGTAGTAAATCGAGGGACTAACTATAAAAGTCAATTGTGATTTTGGAAAGACACCGCATGAGAGAAGAAACATTTCTTCTCTGAAAGGATCCTGCCGATTTAATGATCAGAAGACGCAGGGCCTCTGCTGCTTGTGTTTACAGTCACATTTGCAATTTCCATTTCATCTTTTCCTGCTTCATAAGCGACAAATCCTGGAGTTTATATCATTTGTCCTTATTTGGACACTCTTCTGCTTTGCTGGGAATGTCCTCTTAGGCTGCGATATTACATCTGAGAAGGAATTCTACCATCGGAGGAAACATACATAGGATTTTTAATGTATTTATTCGAGTTTTATCCCACCTTTATTACTTTATACTTAACTCCTTCTCCAGCATACCTCCCTAAGACCGATTAGAGCCCACAGAGTTGGTCTGCTGGTGGTCCCGTCAGCCAAACAATGTCGGCTGGTGGGCCCACGAACGAGGGCCTTCTCTGTGGCGGCACCGGCTCTCTGGAATACACTTCCCCCGGAGATCCGCATTATTCCCACCCTGCCAGCCTTCAGAAAAGCATTAAAAACATGGCTTTGTCGACAGGCCTGGGGCCAATGATTTTAATATAACATCGAGCACTCTTGGCCCCATTAATGAATTATTGTATGGGTTTTTAACTTGTTGCTTTTAATGTTTTTTTAAAGTTTTAATAATCATTGTTTGCAATGCTTTTCATATTTATTGTTGCATGTAAATTTTTATTGTTGTGAGTCGCCCAGAGTCTCTGTGGAGTGGGCGGCATACAAATGCGACCAATAAAATAAAATAAATAAACTCAAGGAAGGGAATATGCCTAATACTTCTTCTTCCTCCTATTTTCCTCGCAACAACAACCTTTTGAGGTAGGGTTGGGCTGAGAGAAAGTGACTGGCTCAAAATCACCCAGCCAGCTCTGTATTATTCTAGGAACCTTATAAATGAATAAATCAGTAAAATTCTATCTGTTACTAGTAGTCCTCGACTTATTGCCACAATTGAGCCCAAATCTTCTGTTGTTAGGTGAGATATTCGTTAAGTGAGCTTTGCCCCATTTTACAACCTTTCTTGCCACAGTTGTTAAATGAATGACTGCAGTTGTTAAAGTTAGTAACACGGTTGTAAAGTGAATCCGGCTTCCCCATTGACTTTGCTTGTCAGAAGGTCGCAACAGGGGATCACGTGACGCCCAGGAAGCTGCAACCATCATAAGTACATGCCAGTTGCCAAGTGCCTGGATTTCAATCACATGACCATGGGGATGCTGCAGTGGTTGTAAGTGGGGAAAACGGTCACAAGTCCCTTTTTTTCAGTGCCGTTATAACTTTGAATAGTCACTAAATGAACGGTTATAAGTTGAGAACTACTGTACCCAGTTATGTACAATACATTTTATAATAGGGCAGTTAAATGAGCTTTGGTTTGGTTACATTTTATTGTTGTGTTGTTCAATATTGCATTTCATCTGAAACGTTATTTCCTGTGACCTCCTCAGCATACTTAGCCTACGTGACCTAAGATTAGATTACATAGGCATTTTCAAAATGTTACGTAACCTGTTCTCGTCCTGAGATTTGATATTAGCAATCTCACAGGTGCCTATCAGATATTTATATTATGGTGCTTCTTGATCAAAGCAGCATATATTTTAAAAAACAAATAACATTTTAAAAGCCTCAGCAAAATCCAGTGAAATCATGCTATAGGCTGGAATGCCAGAGTAAATAAAAAGAAAAGCCTCTTGCCAATGCCAAAGAAATAGCAACGTTTGTACTAGAATAGAATAGAATAGAATAGAATAGAATAGAATAGAATAGAATAGAATAGAAATAAGAATAGAATAGAATAGAATTAAGAATTAATTTTTTTTTTAATTGAATACACATATAACACAAACACAAACAAAACAAACAAAACGGTGGGGAATCAATCCCCCCTATTTACAATAAGCTTGCTTCGGTATATATCCACATTTATATTACCCCATATATACATACATACATGCATGCATGCATGCATACATATACATATACATATACATATACATATACATACATACATACATACATACATACATACATACATACATACATACATACATACATACATATATATATATATATATATATATATATATATATATATATATATATATATATATATATAAAATGTGTGTGTGTGTGCGTGTGTGTGTAGCATTTTTTGCTGATAAATGAAAATAAAGGGAGACTTTTATACATACATACATACATAGAATAGAAATAAGTATAGAATAGAATAGAAATAAGAATAAGAATTAATAGAATACTGTAGAAATAAGAATAGAATAGAAATAATAAGAATTAATAGAATAGAATGCAGAATGGAAGGGAAGGGAAGAGAAGAGAACAGAATGCAGAATAGAATAGAATAGAATAGAATAGAATAGAATAGAATAGAATAGAATAGAATAGAATAGAATAGAATAGAATAGAATAGAATAATGGAATGGAATGGAATGGAATGGAATGGAATGGAATAATAGAAGAGAAGAGAAGAGAGAATAGAATAGAATAGAATAGAATAGAATAGAATAATGGAATGGAATGGAATGGAATGGAATGGAATGGAATGGAATGGAATGGAATAATAGAAGAGAAGAGAAGAGAGAATAGAATAGAATAGAATAGAATAGAATAGAATAGAATAATGGAATGGAATGGAATGGAATGGAATGGAATGGAATGGAATGGAATGGAATAATAGAAGAGAAGAGAAGAGAGAATAGAATAGAATAGAATAGAATAGAATAATGGAATGGAATGGAATGGAATGGAATGGAATAATAGAAGAGAAGAGAAGAGAGAATAGAATAGAATAGAATAGAATAGAATAGAATAGAATAGAATAGAATAGAATAATGGAATGGAATGGAATGGAATGGAATGGAATGGAATGGAATGGAATGGAATGGAATAATAGAAGAGAAGAGAAGAGAGAATAGAATAGAATAGAATAGAATAGAATAGAATAGAATAGAATAGAATAATGGAATGGAATGGAATGGAATGGAATAATAGAAGAGAAGAGAAGAGAGAATAGAATAGAATAGAATAGAATAGAATAGAATAGAATAGAATAGAATAATGGAATGGAATGGAATGGAATGGAATGGAATAATAGAAGAGAAGAGAAGAGAGAATAGAATAGAATAGAATAGAATAGAATAGAATGGAATGGAATGGAATGGAATAATAGAAGAGAAGAGAAGAGAGAATAGAATAGAATAGAATAGAATAGAATGGAATGGAATGGAATGGAATGGAATAATAGAAGAGAAGAGAAGAGAGAATAGAATAGAATAGAATAGAATAGAATAGAATAGAATGGAATGGAATGGAATGGAATAATAGAAGAGAAGAGAAGAGAGAATAGAATAGAATAGAATAGAATAGAATAGAATAGAATAGAATGGAATGGAATGGAATGGAATAATAGAAGAGAAGAGAAGAGAAGAGAGAATAGAATAGAATAGAATAGAATAGAATAGAATAGAATAGAATAGAAAATAATAGAAAATAGAAAATAGAGAATAATAGAAAATAGAAAATAGAAAAAAATAGAAAATAGAAAATAGAAAATAGAATAGGAATAGAATAGAAAAGAGAATAGAGAATAGAACAGAACAGAATAGAATAGAAAAGAGAATAGAATAGAGAATAGAATAGAGAATAGAATAGAGAATAGAATAGAGAATAGAACAGAATAGAATAGAATAGAGAATAGAATAGAATAGAGAATAGAATAGAAAATAGAATAGAAAGAATAGAGAATAGAATAGAGAATAGAATAGAAAATAGAATAAAATAGAGAATAGAATAGAATGGAGAATAGAGAATAGAATAGAGTAGAGTAGAATAGAGAATAGAATAGAGAATAGAATAGAGAATAGAATAGAAAGAATAGAGAATAGAATAGAGAATAGAATAGAAAATACAATAAAATAGAGAATAGAATAGAATGGAGAATAGAGAATAGAATAGAAAGAATAGAGAATAGAATAGAGAATAGAGTAGAGTAGAACAGAGTAGAATGCGAGTTTCTCTGAGAAGGAAGTCATATATCACAACAGAGTCTTCCCATTCTTATACCCATGTGTTTAATTTAAGATTTAAATAGAGACAATGTTTCTTTTTCTTTTTTCCTTATCTTTCCTCACTTCCCCCTCTTCCTCCCCGCCGTTTTCCTATTTACTTTTGTATTTTGTATCTTCTTTTATCTGATCACCCAATAAAAATGTTAAACCTGTAAATATAGAAGACTTTGGGTGAGGAAGAAGAAGATTTGGCAGGTTAAATACAAAAGAATACACTCCTTCAAACAGCCGGATCCAGATTTTATGTAACAGTTTAATTAATGTAAGGCTGACACCGTTGTTTATGATTTTATCTATGTAAAAAAAGAAAATCAGTGTTGGGAAAAAGTTTTCACATGGCCTTGGGACACAGCAGCCGTCATAAATATGAGCCAGTGGACAAGCTTCTGAATTTTGATCGCGTGACCTGGGGATGCTACAATGGTCGTAAGTGTGAAAAATGGTCATAAGTCATTTCTTTTAGTGCCATTACAAGATTCGTTTTTCTCACCATGTACATTGGTACCTGAACTAGACCATATTGTTTCTCTGTGTCATATAATATATGTGGGTATATGCTTATTTATTTATTATTTATATTTTGGTCATGTTTATGTAGTATATATTGGAGGCGCTGACCCTTTGAGCAAGCTGCATGCAACAAAATTTCATTTTAATGTATGCTACACATGAGATAGAATGATTAGGGATGGAAAAATTAAATGGACTTCGTCTGTGAAATACGAGTTGTGGGTACCAGGGATATAAATCACTTGTCCATTGCCTGGAGTAGAACTCCTATGGGGTATATAACTGCTGAATGAAGATTTAGAAGCCGCAGGGTTCATTATGTAAAGGCGCGTTCCAGATGGGGCTATTTTAACTCTTTCTTCCCTGCAACCACGTGCTAAGGGACTGGCTCAACGCAATGAGAAAGACTTCATAGCCATCTTGCCTGTACAGCTAGCCTTCGACTTACGGCAGTTCATTCAAGTGCAACCAAGATGGTTAGGGGACTGGAGGCTAAAACATACGAAGAACAGTTGCTGGAACTGGGCATGGACAGTCTAGTGAAGAGAAGGACCAGGGGAGACATGATAGCAGTGTTCCAATATTTGAAGGGCTGCCACAGAGAGGAAGGGGTCAAGCTGTTTTCCAAAGCACCCAAAGGCCAGACAAGGAATAATGGATGGAAACTGAACAAGGAGAGATTCAACCTAAGGAGAAGAGACTGGACTGCCATCTGTCAGAAATGGTGTAGGGTCTCCTGCTTGGGCGGGTGGTGGTGATGTTGGACTAGATGACTTACAAGGTCCCTTCCAATTCTGTTAATCTGAATCTAAGATTATCAAAGGTCTGGAGTCTAAATCATACGAAGAACGGTTGCAGGAACTGGGCATGGCTAGTCTAGTGAAGAGAAGGACCAGGGGAGACATGATAGCAGTCTTCCAATATTTGAGGGGCTGCCACAGAGAGGAGGGGGTCAAGTTATTTTCCAAGGCACCTGAAGGCCAGACAAGGAATAATGGATGGAAACTGATCAAGGAGAGATTCAACCTGGAAATAAGGAAAAATTTTCTGACAGAGCAATCAGCCAACGGAACAGAAATTGCTTTCAGAAATTGTGGGAGCTTCATCCCTGGAGGCTTTCAAGAAGAGACTGGACTGCCATCTGTCAGAAATGGTGTAGGGTCTCCTGCTTGGGCGGGTTGGACTAGATGACCTACAGGGTCCCTTCCAACTCTGTTAATCTTCTAATTTACCATGGCAAAGTGACTTATGACCGTTTTTTTACACTTACGACCTTTGCAGCATCCGGTCACATGAATGAAATTTGGACGCTTGGCTGCGGTCTCATATTTATGATGGTGGCAATATCCCAGGGTCATTGTGATCCGCTTTTGCGCCCTCCTGACAAGCAAAGTCAACGAGAAAGCCAGATTCAATTAACAACCGTGTTACGAATGTAACTGCGGTGATTCGCTGAACCACTGTGGCAAGAAAGGCCGTAACATGGGTCAGACTTCACTTAACCACTATTCTTGCTTAGCAACAGAAATTTGGGGCTCAATTGTGTACCTGTACGGGCAGTCCTCGGAGTATGACCACAATTTCTGTGGCTAAGCAAGGAGGTTTAATCAAACGAGCGTGGGGATGTGAAAAACGGTCGTAAGACACTTTTTTCCCTGCCGCTGTAATTTCGAATGGTCACTAAACGAATGGCCATAAGTCGAGGACTACCTCGATATTTACGGGACCGTCTGCTACCACATACCTCCCAGCGACCGGTTAGATCTCACAGAGTTGGTCTCCTTCGGGTCCCGTCAGCCAAACAATGTCGGTTGGCGGGACCGCGAGGGAGAGCCTTCTCTGTGATGGCCCCGACTCTGTGGAACCAACTGCCGCCGGAGATCCGGACCATCCCCACCTTGTTGGCCTTCCGTAAAGCCATCAAGACCTGGCTCTTCCGACAGGCGTGGGGATAGGGACCGCTCGGAATAATTTAAAGTGGTCACCCCTTTTATGTGTGATTGGTCTTTTAACTTTATATGTATTTTTAAATGTTTTTTATATGATGTTTTTACCTATTTGTTCATTCACATGTTTTCTCTTTGCTGTAAGCTGCCCAGAGTCCCCTGGGAGTTGGGCGGCATACAAATCTGAAGAAACAAACAAAGAAACAAACAAAGAAACAAACAAAGAAACAAACAAACAAACAAACAAACAAATAAATAAATAAATAAATAAATAAATACCTGTGATTTGCAGGAACTCAAGATCATTGAAGCTGTTCCTCTGTTTTGTGTTGGGGGCAAGCCCTTTAGGTGGTCTCTATCGGCTATACCTACTGTATTTCCCCAAAAATAAGACCCTGTCTTATATTTTTTTTAACCCTGAAATAAGCGCTTGGCGTTATTGCCATGCATTCAAAAGCCCGATTGGGCTTATTATCAGGGGATGTCTTATTTTGGGGGAAACAGGGTACATCTCAGGGGTGGGTTCCTACCGGTGCGGTCTTGCCTGTTTGTCGCCGCAGAGCCGAAGAAGCTGGTTGTGTTCGCGGCGCGGGGCTTCCCCCGCCCTTATTCCCCGGCCGCCGGGACGCCACCATTTGCATTCTTTTGCCTTCTGCACATGCGCAAACTGCTTGCGCAGAGGGCAAAAGAACGCAAATGGCGGCGTCCCGGCAGCCAGGGAAAGCGGGCGGGGGAAGCCCCGCGCCGCAAACGCCACCAGCTTCTTCGGCTCTGCGGCGACGAACAGGCAAGACCGCACCGGTAGGAACCCACCCCTGGTACATCTTAACTGTAAACAGTAAACGCCATCCAACCACCATTTGCAACTGTCTGCTCCCCTGCCAAGAGAAATGCTTTCGTAGCTTAATTAATACGATATCCGAGTTTGCAATTGAGAAGTGCTCTTGGCTAATTAAAAGCATGCCCAGCTCATTGTGGTTTCATTCCCACTCCCCATCTTTTTAAAAGTATGATTATGCCCTAGTTACAGAGAGAACTGAGAGCCAGTGATTAAATGGGGAAGGCTGGGTGGATAGCCAGACCTTGTCATAATCAATGGTTTTGCGTGGATGTAGACGCTTAGCTGCAAAGAGAATTAATCAACTGTCTCTTGGCATATGTAATTAAAATATTTGAAGGCTCCTTTAAGCTGCCTCTGGAATGAAGGAGCAGATTTGTCCATGTGCAGATTCCATAGAAGCTACTTCCTGTTGTTCTAAGTAGATCCTGTTTCTCGTTCCGCAGGGATCAAGCATTCTTTAACAGTTCATACGTTGCAAGCGTCCATTTCCTTATAAAAATGCAGTCATTATGTGGGGAAATGGCTGCATGAAATACGGTCGCAGAGCACTTTTGTGTGGGAAGATTGATCTAATATTTCGTTCTTTTTTTAAAATTTTAGGCATTAATATAAAGAAGCATATGCCTAACCATGTATAATTTAAACATATAAGAATGGTAGTTATGTAGTGTACGTAACTACCTTTGGGATTTTTAGGGTACCATGTTATGATTTTCCCCACGCATGATAAATTTCCTTGACTACAGCAGTGGTGATAAGGTTAGCGTTTTCCTTCCCTGCAAAACTAAATTCAGGAATATGCAATAAAAATGTGAATTCATTTCTGTATGGCTTTTGTACGTCTTTCTTCCATCTGCGGTTGTATCAGCTCTGATGTAGTTTGAGGTAGCTCTGAAGTGCAAATGCATGGGTGCCCCGTCTTTCTGCAAAAGTTCAAAGCAATGCAGAGTACGTAACGACTGTCCCAGTTCAAAAATGGGTTTAGTGGGACTTGGAAGCATGTGCTTTGGGGTGTTGGCAAGCATTCCTTCCCAGCAGTGGCAAGATTTGGTAGATTTATTGAGTTTTATTGAGTCACGGCAAACCCATGTTGGGCAGGACGGGTCTATTCTATACTTAATTCCAATGTGCTGCAGATTTGTTTCAGATTATAAGATACTATATACAGTGGTGGGTTCCTATTGGTGCGGTCCACTCTATAGCACCGGTAGCGGCCCGCTGGTGACGTCACAGTACCGGTGCGGTCGGTGGCCGGTGCCTGGGCGCCGCCATTAATTTTTTTAAAAATTTCTTCTGCGCATGCCCAGAAGCCGAACTTCCAGCACTGCGCATGCGCTGCCTTCCTACCCCACAGTGAGTCCAAGCAGGGGAGGATGGCTGAGGGAGCGCGTGAGACGCTGAAAGAACGGGCGGCAGGAGCTATCTCCATTCCCCTCCCTTCAGCAGTCCGAGAAGCCACGAACGTGCGGTGATGATCCCAGGCATTTTCGCACATTCGAGGCTTCTCGAGCTGCCGAGGGGAGGGGGAACGGGTGGCAGGAGCCTAGGATCATCGAATGGGGAGAAGCATTCAGGCTGGACGGAGCCACCTAGAAGAACCGCTGCCGCGGTCTTGCTGCTCCCGCTGCGGGGGGCTACGTTGCGGATGGGCAATGCCCCCCGCTTCTCCAGCCGCTGCCAAGGTCCCGAGGCCCACGTCCACCCGGTCACATGGTTGGCAAGCCACACCCACAAAATAAGCCACGCCCACAGAGTGGTAGTAAAAAAATTAGGAACCCGCCCCTGACTATATACCACGGGTGTCAAACTTTGACCACTTTAAGACCTGCAGACTTCAACTCCCAGAATTCCCCAGCTAGCATGGAATTCTGGGAATTGAAGTCCACAGGTTGCCAAGGTTTGAGACTCCTGCTATACACTGTTTGATCTGCAACATTAATCCACAGTTTCTTCCATACTGCTTAACCTTCCTTCCCCTTTTCAGCCTTTCTCAAGGATGCTGTCCAAATTTCTTGGACAGGCATCTTCCATCGCTGCTCATGTTTTGGGACCATCTGGTTGGAAAAGCTTAGTGATAATATGTCCCCCTCCAGGATCACATTACAATTCCATATTCTTTTCCTTCTCCATCCCATCACCCGTTTTAAATGCATCTTATATAAAATACAAGTGGGAATCTTTCTCTGGGATCTATAAAGCTTTGTCACCGTTCCTGGAATTTGCAGCGTGTTGACTGACAGGGCCGCGTAAAAAGCCACTTCATCTGAAATAATTACCGCATGGGTACGACACACCCTGAAACGTATATATTAAAAATAAAGATTGCCACACCCTTTCCTATGACTCAGCTGGTCAAACCCAGATTTACAATAATGTATAAAAAGCAAATTCTTAACACCGCGGTTCTGAACCACGTTGTTAGGGCAATTCAGCTTCCATTGGCAAAAAGTGGTGCCGTTTGATACATGGCATTGCTCAGAATTGCTGGCGCTTTCAGACATAACAATTCTAAATTCTAGTGTGCGGCAGCTGTCAAAAAAAGCCAACTCAGTTCTAGGCTGCATAAACAGAGGGATAGAATCAAGATCACGTGAAGTGTTAATACCGCTTTATAAGGCCTTGGTAAGGCCACACTTGGAATACTGCATCCAGTTTTGGTCGCCACGATGTAAAAAGGATGTGAAGACTCTAGAAAGAGTGCAGAGAAGAGCAACAAAGATGATTAGGGGACTGGAGGCTAAAACACATGAAGAACGGTTGCAGGAACTAGGTATGTCTAGTTTAATGAAAAGAAGGACTAGGGGAGACATGACAGCAGTGTTCCGATATCTCAGGGGCTGCCACAAAGAAGAGGGAGTCAAGCTATTCTCCAAAGCACCTGTAGGCAGGACAAGAAGCAATGGGTGGAAATTAATCAAGGAGAGAAGCAACCTAGAATTAAAGGAGAAATTTCCTGAAAGTTAGAACAATGAATCAGTGGAACAGCTTGCCTCCAGAAGTTGTGAATGCTCCAACACTGGAAGTTTTTAAGAGGAGCTTGGATAACCATTTGTCTGAAGTGGTGTAGGGTTTCCTGCCTGGGCGGGGGGTTGGACTAGAAGACCTCCAAGGTCCCTTCCAACTCTGTTATTCTATTCTATTCAAGAAACAACCATTTGCATCCGGATGCAGTACACCTCAGCACGAGCTGTGTCATTTCTCTGGAGACTTATGCCATCCCTTAATTTGCTGATCTTTCCAGCATTCCTATTCAGCTCTACGTCATCCGTGTCATTCAGTTCTGTGGACAGTTCAGCAACTGTAGTTATGACCGTGATGTTTCTATGGCCATTTTGGCCTTCCCTTTCCTCCTCGCTTAGCAATACAAACAAGTGATTATATAAGGGCAAAGCTGCCCTGGGTACCTATTAGAGAGAGATTGGGGATGCAGAAATCCCCATGCATTAAAATTATTCTCTAAGGCTTTGTAGACAAGCCTCTGATGCTTTATATTCTCTGCCATCTGCAAATCCTGCCTTTGCCTCCAGGCCCTGGGAATGGTGGCACTTGGACTAATTATCCCTCATATTTAAATAGCAACCTGTCAATTTTTAAAAGCTAACTAGACCAATGCCTCCTCTGCACGCACAAATTTATGTGCATGTCTGTCTATTTACATACGGTGCATCTATGCAACATCATTTACCCCACCCCATCCACTTGAATTTTCTGAGCTGACTTGGTTCTTTTTGTCTCTCAGTTTCAGGCTTGGTATTCCTAAATCTCTTTGAAATGCTTGCTTAATTTTGGACTCCCAAAAAAGAATGCCCATGGAGATGGGGGTTGGAGGGCAGGCGATGTCAAATTTGCTGCTTTGTTTTGTTTTGTTTTTAGTCCATGAGCCAGAATAAATTCTAACAATAGGATAATAGAATGGGGGATTTTATTAGTTAAGTTAGATTTCCCACATCATAAACTGTTACATAGGATTGGTTTGGTCACGCAAGCAGGATGGATTTTGATTGGCTTAAAGAAGTCATGTCTGGTGAAATAAAAGCTTGATGTGGTCACCCAGACTTCTGATATTAATTTTCTAACCTGGAATATCATCTCTTCTGGTCCAATCCTTAATTAGATCCCAGGAAACAATCCAAATTCTTGCCTGACCCAATAACAACAAATAGGTAGAAGAACTGGTTACCACTCAAAGCCTTACAGTCGCTTAAAATCTTGCATTCCACAAGAGCCTTTGGGGGTTATAAGTAGTCCTTCACTTGCAACCATTTCTTAGCGACTGCTCAAAGTTACAACAGTACTGAAAAAAGTGATACAGGACTGGTCCTCACCTTTACAACCGTTGCAGGAACCCTACAGTCACGTGATCAAAATTCAGGGACTTGCAACCAGCATGGATTTGCAGTGGTTGCAGCATCCTGGAGTCCTGTAATTTCATTCATTCATTCATTTATTCATTCATTCATTCCCCACCTTTATTTATTTTGTTACAAATAACTCAAGGCAGCGAGCATATCCAGTACATCTTCCTCATCCTCTTTCCCCACCCCCACAACGACAACCCTGTGAGGTGGGTTGGGCTGAGGGAAAATGACAGGTCCGAAGCCTTCGCAGTGTTTATTGCTGATATACAGTTTTCCAAGCGGCCAAAGGTAGAAAAGAGCAACAGCGTTTTCATTGGTGAATTTTCCCCCACAATCTCCTGCCACCCACCTTCTCTATGAGCATCTTGTTGTTGCAATCCAGATGAGATCACGTACCAGCCAGGGAAGGTATCTTAAATCATTCTGGCTGTGTGAACTGAGTGAGATCATAGGAGCAAGGGGCCCGTTTAGGACAGGCAGTTTTCTACTCACACCCCTCACAGGACTCCCATCCCTACATCAAAGGTCTAAAACTAATGTTACCCACTTAACCTCCTTGCTTAGCAACGGAAATTCTGGTTGTATGTCAAGGACTACCTGTACTCGGAGTCAACCCACTCGGTCCTGAAAGGAGCAACCTTTTTACAAGCTTTAGACCAACTCTTTACATAGGTGGAAAGCACCTTTAAACCTTGGAAATGATACACAGTGCGGTCCGGAGAGATTCATCTGTGCTAAGCTGTTGTTCAGTTCCTTCCAGCTACAAATTGTTCGTACCCATGTAGGGTGGATAAAAATCGATTTTTTTAAAAAAAAATCAGATTTTTCAAAAAAGTAAATCAAATTTTTGTTCATTTAAAACGGATTTTATTTTTTATTTTTATCAAATTTATTTCAATAAAATGCTTTTGGAGTGAATTTAATAATTTAATTTTAATTTAATAATAAAATTTCTATGCCGCCTAACTCCCAGGGGACTCTGGGCGGCTCACAACAAGTAAAAAACATATAATCAAATAAAAAACCATTTTAAAACACATTAATAATGCAATCAATATCTAAAAAAAAAGAACTTTCAATCACACATGCATACATGGGCCGATCTAAAAAGACCTCGTTGAAGGGTCGAAGGGATGAAAATCCATCAAGATAGTTTTCTATTTAAGATACATTAATAATTTAGTTTATTCAGCGTGAAATGGAGCTTAGTTATGTAGCATGAGGCTGTATATTCTGCAATATTGGGACTGTTGGTGAGTCAACAGCGGGTCAGAGGAGGAGCCGCTGCGGGACAGAGATGACAGTTGCTCTTTAAAAATGATGGTTTAAATCGAGTTGATTTAAATCAAGCCTTTTTACTGGTGATTTAAATCGTGATTTAAGTCGACTTGATTTAAATCAAATTCACCCTGTACCCATGGCCTTGTGGCGTCTGAATAACCTCACCTTTATTGTTGGAGAAACGAGAGTCAACAAAACGTCTTTTCTCCTGCTCGCGTTTTCCACTCTACCGTACTACAATCCTTGTCATGAAGCATCTCTAGAGGATGCCTCTTTGAACTTGTTCCTCGGGAAACACAACAGTGGCTTCCTAGCGTGAATGCAGTGCACGAAACGAAATAAAACAGCTGGTTTTTTGCCGTGGATTTCGATGGACGATTTTTAAAAAAATCTCTTTTGAAGAGCGCCCAAGCAAGGAATTACTCTCAGGGTCATCTAAACCTACCATGTAACCTTATAAAGAACTGTTAATTGACCCAGGAAATAATCCTTGGAGTTGGCATTTAATGGATATAATAATTTCCACGGCAGTACGTCATTTTGTACATGTGTTGACCGTCTTACACCTGTATCTCTTGTTTAAACTAAAAGGTAAAGGTTTCTCCGCACATGCGTGCTAGTCATTTCCGGCACTAGGGACGGTGCTCATCTCCGTTTCTAAGCCGAAGAGCCAGCGCTGTCCGAAGACGTCTCCGTGGTCATGTGGCCGGCATGACTAAACACCAAAGGCGCACGGAGCGCTATTACCTTCCCACCAAAGTGGTCCCTATTTTTCTACTTGCATTTTTTACGCGCTTTCGAACTGCTGGGTTGGCAGAAGTGGGATGTACTGGTAATAACAGTGTTTGTGAGCAACTTCAGAAGACAGAATGATAGGGAAATAACCGTAGTTTCTTTTCATAATAAACCGAACTCGTGTGGCGAGTCAGATGGAATGAGCTCTAAATTGAAAACGGATCAAACTGGTTTTTCAACCTTTGCCAGTCTCGCATTTCAGGCTGGGTATGGTCAACACCCTTTGTGTTTTTTGTAATGTTTCACTTTCTACCTTACAGGTATTATAATGGCCATAACCAGGTTTTCTAGCCAGCAGGCATCTTTTGTTTATTTTACAGCTTTTCATATATAGGTAAGAGGAAAAAGGCATTCCTGTGGACCAGTAATGGGTTGCACTTACCTTTGCTACCGGTTCGGAGATGTTTCTGCGCATGCGCAGAGCTTCTGCGCATGCACAGATCATCCGTGATGGCGTCCAGGCGGGTGGGCGGAGCCTCCTGCTCTCGCTGCTACCAGTTCCCCCGAACCTGTAGCAACCCACCACTGCTGTGGACCTCCTTCATGGCCCCGTTAAGCAAGCCCTTAAATCTAGTTCTGTGCTGGGGTCTTGTGAGAGAATAGGTGGGAGAATTTTGGGGTGTTTTGGCTGATTGATGGATGGCTGTTTTTCTCCAAGCTGTTTTGGGATATTACGAGGGTGAGTCAAAACGTAATGCCATTTTTTTTAGGACAGGTATAATTACCAACACAGGAACATGTAGCCAATGTTCCCTGTAATAGTAGAAAATGGCGTGCGGCGTTCTCTTTTCATCTGTGCGGGCGTGCAGCCTCTCTCATTAGAAAATGCCGGGCGGAAGTTAGAAACTTCCGCGCAGCGTTCTCTCATCACTTGCGCAGCCACGCGGCCGCGCACCTTAGAGGGAACAGTGCATGTAGCATACATCAAAATGAAGCTGGTCCTCTGTAGATCACATCCCTACTTCTCAACATAGTCACCGTTTCTCTCAATAGCACTGTTCCACCTTCGAATGAGAGCATGTATCCCTGCCTCGTAACATTTTGTTGACTGTTCTTTGAGCCACTTCTTCACTGCAGTTTTCACTTCCTCGTCACTGGAATAATAATCCTCCATACTCACCAGATTTAGCACCTTCAGACTATCATCTCTTCGGCCCCATGAAAGAGGGTTTGAGAGGCAAACATTATTCCAGTGACGAGGAAGTGAAAACTGCAGTGAAGAAGTGGCTCAAAGAACAGTCAACAAAATGTTACGAGGCAGGGATACATGCTCTCATTCGAAGGTGGAACATTGCTATTGAGAGAAAGGGTGACTATGTTGAGAAGTAGGGATGTGATCCACAGAGGATCAGCTTCATTTTGATGTATGCTATGTGTTCCTGTGTTGGTAATTATACCTGTCCTAAAGAAAATGGCATTACTTTTTGACTTACCCTCGTACATTTCCAACATACAGAAGTTAAAACATAACCTTTGCCACCCATCTGGTTGTCCAAAAACCAGGTTTTTGTTGTATTATTTGTGTCTTAAGACAACTGTATTAATTGTGTCTTAAGACAACAGGATATTAATTTGACATTCCTTAAAAGACAAGCTTATTTGGTTTGTTAAAACAGGATGTTCCATCTCTTTGTTCCAAATTGCTTACAACGTTTTTTTATATTTTCTACTACTTTTCCATTCTACATAAAAAAATAACTTCAAATTTAGTCACCTCAAAACCTTTTCCCAATAATACTAGTAATTTCGAAGAGCTAATGTGCCCAATTTGTAAAGCTAGAACAGATTTTAAGAAATCCCAGATCTTCTTTGGAAAATATCCAAAACTAATTAACAATGTTTTCAAAGACTAATTAACAGTGAGTTGATCCAAAGTATTAATGCCATTTTTTTTTACCCATGAACACAGAAGAAAGATTTATCAGCAGTTTTCAGGGTAGGATTATAATGTCCTTAATGTCTGGTTCTCATGATAATTAGGATCAGAATTAAGCCCCTTCCCTCATTGCTTGTATTAGGCCTTGTAGCCCTTAAAACAGGAACTGAACCGCTGCCAAGATTTTAAGAGGGTCAGAAAACTTGTGCTCATACAATAATGATTTTTAAGATGCATCACTTAAGCACTATTTCTTTGAAGTCAAAATATAAGCCTGGTATAGCTGGGAATCAAGAAAATTATTCTTTCTGTGAAGACCATGCTGTAATTGAAAACCTTAAAGCCTGTCTATTCCGTAAGTACTCTCAATAATCTGTTTCACTGAATAACTCGGCAAGTATATACCGTATTTTTCGGAGTATAAGACGCACCGGAGTATAAGACGCACCTTAGTTTTTGGGGAGGAAAATAGGGGGAAACAATCTGCCTACCAGGTATTCATCTGGCTAGCATCCTTAGTCTGGTCAGCTTCAGCACATTATTTTATCTCCTGGTTAGGACTTAAAAAAACCTTCTGAGAGAGTAACAATGAAAGAGCCTGCAAGCCAGTAAGAGCTGGGAAGATCTGTTAGCACCTAGTTAGGGCTGGAAAAAAAGCTACATTCGAAGTATAAGATGCACCTGAATTTTCAGCCACTTTTAGGGAGGAAAAAGGTGCATCTTATACTCCGAAAAATACGGTACCGTTTCCCCCAAAATAAGATATCCCCTGATAATAAGCCCAATCGGGCTGTTGAGTGCATGGTAATAAGGCCAAGCGCTTATTTCAGGGTTCAAAAAAATATAAGACAGGGTCTTATTTTCGGGGAAACACGGTATTAGCCTTGAAACATTCGTTTTTTTATCACTTTGATATTTATATGAGAATCAACTTTCCTTTTCTGGCATCTTTTTAACACCTAATATGAGGAATTATCCAGTGGCAGATTTCTTCATAATACAGTGTTGATTTTGGTTTGCCAGTGAATAGTACAAACTCTACTACTATTCATTACCTTATAACAGAGGTCTTCAAACTTGACAACTTGTAGACTTGTAGACTTCAACTCCCAGAATTCTCCAGCCAGCATAGCTTTAAAGTCTTTAAAAAAAAGTTACTTCCAATTCTCTTCAATGGATACAGTTATAAGATAAAATACAATCTTGTTTCAGTTTAACAAAAGAGAAGATACAAAATTAAAAACACGAAAGATAAACATAGCAAACATGCTCTGTTTATCTTTCCTGTTTTTAATTTTGTCTCAAATTGCTGTTTTTAAAGTTTTACAAATTGCTTTTTAATTTTATATCAAATAACAACAAACTTCCCTGGAGTTTAGAAGCTTTTATGCTGCAGCGCCCTCTAGCGTTAAAAGCAGGTTAAATCTGCCTCGGTTGGCTTCAATGTTTTATCAAGCATATTTGAACTGGGCTGTTCTCTGCTTCGGCAGCTTGTCTGAACTGGCCTGATAGGCTTTCAAACACAAACAGCAGCTGTAATGAAAGACTTGGTGCTGGAAAGGGCTCCCTTATTTGTAATAGGATTAAAATAGGTGCCGTGGCAATCTTAAAATTGCAGTGGTGTGCAAATGATCAAGGGAGAGTGAGCTTGAAACGCAGAGCTGTTGCCTGCACGGGGGAGATCGTGCCAAAGTGAAGGATTTAAAAAATATTAAAAAAGGAAAAAGTCCATCAGTCTCTCATATAGAAAAGCTTCTGGAAAAAAATGCTACTATAAAATGAAACGGAATAACAGCTTCCATATTTCCCTGAGACCTGACTTTTGAAAAGTGTCATTTTTTTTCCTGTTAGCACTGTGCAGACTTGCCAAAGCGACAACGTCTGAGTTATTTTTCACACCCTCTGCAATGTTTCCTGTAGCTGCCAGTGATTGCGATAGGTGAGGTTAACCTAGACAGGGTGTTGATGGCATGGCTACAGTGAGTGTCTGCGGATTTGAAAAATATAAATAGCCGCCTATTGTCTAGTTTAAGGAAAAGAGGGGGGGGACATGATAGCAGTGTTCCAATATTTAAGGGGCTCCCACAAAGAAGAGGGGGGTCAGCCTATTCAGATACTCACGATCATGTGAAGTGATTAATACCACTTTATAAGGCCTTGGTAAGACCATGCTTGGAATCTTGCATCCAGTTTTTGGTCGCCACGATATAAAAAAGATGTTGAGGCTCTAGAAAGAGTGCAGAGAACGGAACAAAGATGAATAGGAGACTGGAGGCTAAAACGTATGAAGAATGGTTGCAGGAATTGCGTATGTCTATAGTCTACGGCAGTGATGGCGAACCTTTTTCCCCTCGGGTGCCGAAATAGGGCGTGTGCGCGCTATTGTGCGTGCGTGCCCACACCCATAATTCAAAGCCCCTCACTTGCTCCACCCTCCTGCACATGCATGTGCAACCCCCGCACTCCCCCATTTCCCGACTTCCAGTGGGCCCGGTGGGCCCATTTTTCACCCTCCCCAGGCTCCAGAGGCTTTCTTGGAGCTTGGGGAGGGCAAAAACGCTCCCCCCTGCCGCCCTGGAGGCCCTCCGGAGGCCGAAATCGCCCTCCCAGAGCCTCTACGCGAGCCAAAAATCAACTGGCTGGCACGCACATGCGCACTGGAGCTGAGTTAGGGCAACGGCTCGCGTGCCGGCAGATATGGCTCCGCGTGCCACCTGTGGCACCTGTGCCATAGGTTCGCCATCACTGGTCTAGGGAAAAGAAGAACCACGGGTGACATGAGAACAGTGTTCCAATATTAGAGGGGCTGCCACAAAGAAGAGGGGTCAAATTATTATCTAAAGCAGCTGAAGGCAGGACAAGAAGCGATGGAAGGAAGCTAACCAAGGAGAGAAGCAACCTAGAACTAAGGAGGAATTTCCTGACAGTGAGAGCAATTAATCCGTGGAACGGCTTCCCTCCAGAAGTTGTGAGTGCCCCAACACTGGAAGTTTTTAAGAAGAGATTGGACAACCATTTATCTAAAATGGTACAAGGTTTCCTGTTTGAGCAGGGAGTTGGACTAGAAGACCTCTAAGGTCCCTTCCAACTCTACTGTTTTGTTATTCTGCATTGGCAGAGTGAAAAACTTTGAATTTGTTTCCTTCAAATTAAAGGAATTGCTGCAGCACTTGGAAGGCAGTTATTATTATTTTTTAAGGATATTCAATGTTGCAGTGAATTTTATGAAGGCCTTGCTTGGCACAGGTGAATTGATCAAATAGCTCTTAAAACATGCAGGTAATCCTCAACTTACAACCATTCATTTAATGACCATTCAAAGTTACAATAGCACTGAAAAAAAGTGACTTAGGACCGTTTACACACTTAGGACCGTTGCGGCATCCCCATGGTCACATGATCAAAATTTGAACGCTTGGCAACTGACTCATATTTATTTATTTATTTATTAGTGAGACTTATATACCGCCTTATAGTGCAAGCACTCTTTTAGAAGTTTACACCAGTAAGCAATGTATATTTACATTGCCCCCAACAATCTGGGTCCTCATTTTACCTACCTCGGAAGGATGGAAGGCTGAGTCAACCCTGAGCCGATGAGATTTGAACCGCTGAACTGCTGATCACAGCCAGCTAAAGTGGCCTGCAGTACTGCACTCTAACTGCTGCGCCACCTCGGCTCGGCTTAATGACGGTTGGAGTGTCCCGGAGTTTTGTGATCCCCTTTTGTGACCTTCTGACTAGCAAAGTAACCGGGAAACGAGGTTCACGTAACAATCATGTTAAATAACTTTAAAACGGCAGTGGTTCACTTGACAACTGTTGAAAGAAAGGTCGTAAAATGGGGCAAAACTCAATCATTGCCTTGCTCAGCGACAGAAATTTTAGCCCCAATTGGGGTCACAAATCGAGGACTACCTGGAATTGCACGGATTCTTTTCTTGTGTGCAGTTTTGGCAGCATTTATCATTTCATTTCATTTCATTTATTTATTTATTTTATTTGTGAGATTTATATACCGCCTCACAGTGCAAGCACTCTCTAAGCGGTTTACACCAGTAAGCAATGTATATTTATATTGCCCCCAACAATCTGGGTCCTCATTTTACCTACCTCGGAAGGATGGAAGGCTGAGTCAACCTTGAGCCGGTGAAATGTATATATTTTCATTGAAGTCCAGCACATTGGACTTGAGGGTTTAAATGAAACGACAAACTTAGCTGATTGTGAAGGAAGGCTGCCGTGGATTAAATAATGTTGACATCATGGATTTAGTAATGCAGCTTGGAATGTCCTGGCTTCCTTCCTCTGAATAGCTGTTGGTTTTTCAGTGAGTTCCTGGGTAGGGGAGAAAAAAATATTAAAGGTTGTTTTAGGGGATTTTATTGGTGGGCTTGCTGCCAGAAACTCTCCAGAAATATAGGCTGATTTCTAGAAAGCTGAACAATAATAACTGCTAACGTGGGATGTCCATAGTAGTCTGTACTAATAGAAGATACTTAAGTGTGCCCTGGGAGCAGGTCGTGTCCTGAATTATACTAGTAAGATGCTAAAATGAGATTAGAGTCACCAAGTTGAAAAGTTCAGGTTTGAAACCAAAATACTGAAAACTGTTTATTTTGCTTAGCCAGAGTTACTTGTCCTTTAATTCCTCAAATCTTATGCAGCCCGTGGCGATCTCGGCACGATGCAAAATGTCAATCAAATCGCCGAGTCTGTAAATGTTATTTGTTTATCCAATTCACATTAATTAATTAAAGGTTTAAATTGTCGAAAGAAATGGTTCTGGATCTTCTGGAAGGCAGAATGTGGTGCATTAAAGTAGCCAATTAACAAAATATTGAATCTGTCCGATAAAAACCTGTTTCTACTAAGAACTGTGCAGATTAAATATTCAGAGGGGTAGAAACAGAGATGACCAGTGGGAACTATTAGTACAAATGTGCAGGTCTCTAACATTGCGGCAGGACACCGAAAGTTTTGGTTTAGTGTTGGTACTTCATTCTCATTCTATTAAATATTTGGGAATACATGATCATGGTAAACTTTAGCTCCTTGACTTAGGTAGCAAGCCTCTCAAAGCGACAACTTTTTTTTTCTTACGCACTAACGTACCCTCTCACTGATAACAGCGTGGTATTAAATATGTCCATATGCCATTATTTATAGAACCCCATTTCATTCTTTTCATTGCAGGAATTGATTACAAAACCACAACAATTCTGTTAGATGGCAGAAGGGTCAAACTGGAGCTCTGGTGAGTCTGCATTATATAAATCTTTCAAAGTAGTGGAAAACAAAGTAGTAGCAGAGAATCTAAATTCACTAAGATAATCTGCAACTTTGTGTACCGTATTTTTCGGAGTATAAGACACACTTAGTTTTTGGGGAGGAAAATAGGGGGGGGGGAATTACCTACCACGTATTCATCTGGCTAGCATCCTTAGTCTGGTGAGCTTCAGCACATTATTTTATCCCCTGGTTTAGGGCTGAAAAAAACCTTGGGAGGGAATAGCAATGAAAACAAGCCTGCAAGCCGGGGGGGAAAAGCTTCAAAAAAGCTACATTCGGAGTATAAGACGCACCCAAATTTTCAGCCACTTTTAGGGCGGGGAAAGGTGCGTCTTATACTCCGAAAAATACGGTACTTATTAAAATCTGTTTTAGTTATGCTGTAATTCATGTGAAGTAATATCTGTGTAACTTGTGAATTGGCTCCCCTCCATTATTATTATTGTTATTATTACAGTGAATGATACCCTGCCAGAAAGCAAGATTTTGTACAATGTCAAATACTAAAAGCTGTGAAATCTAGCTCACAAGTTTACTATTTTTATTTTTTTATGTCCTGCCTTTATTTTATTTTTATATAAACAACTCAAGGCAGCAAACATAACTCATACTCCTTCCTCCATCTAATTTTCCCACAACAACAACAACCCTATGAGGTGAGTTGGACTGAGAAAGTCACCCAGCTGGCTTTCACAGCTAAGGCAGGGCTATCCTAAAGGTACATTTTTTTCAAGAGGCAACTGGACTTTCCGGTTTTTCTTCGAAGACGTTTCGCTTCTCATTCAAGAAGCTTCTTCAACTCTGACTGGATGGTGGGGAATGAAAGGATTTATACTCCTTGCAGACAGCTGGTCATTTGCATCCTTTTAGAGGGTTGTTGAAGAAGCACTTGGAGGTTTATCTGTGTCCTCAGGGTCAGCTGAGTTAGTGCTCCTGGTTTCTGTAGTCTGCACTTTTTTCCTCTGGAAATCCATCTCTACTCCCACACCGTTCGAAGGGCGTTCATCCCAAATTGTATAGCTCAAAGTTTGTAGAGATTCTCAGTCATCCAGGTCACGGTTGCCCCAAAGGTGCCTTTTCAAGAGGCAACTGGACTTTCTTGGTTTTTCTTTTGAAGATGTTTCGCTTCTCATCCAAGAAGCTTCTTCAGCTCTGACTGAATGGTAGTGGGGAATGGAAGGATTTATACTCCTTGCAGACAGAGCTGGTCATCTGCATTCTCTGCAAGGAGTGTAAAGCCTTCAATTCCCCACCATCCAGTCAGAGCTGAAGAAGCTTCTTAGATGAGAAGGGAAATGTCTTCAAAGAAAAAAGCAGAAAGTCCAGTTGCCTCTTTAAAAAAGCACCTTTGGGACAACCATTTATTTATTTGTTTGCTTGTTTGTTTGTTTGTTTGTTTGATCATATTTGTATGCCTGGATGACTGAGAATCTCCATAGACATAAGGCAGGGCTAGAACTCACCGTCTCCTGGTTTCTAGCCTGGTGCTAGACTAGACGAGACACTAGACCAGACTGGCTCACTAAACAATCTCTAAATATATAATCTAAAGAAAAGGAGAAGTTGTCACGAGAAGAAACACTTGAGTCTCTCTGGTTTTTAAACACAGAGGTTCAAGATGCTGGTGACAGCCATGCCATAACTTTGAACGTTCACTAAGCAAATGGTTCTAAGTCAAGGACTGCCTGCATAATGCTGCTTATGCGGAGAGAAGACACTTTCTAAAACGGGAGTCCCCAAACTTGGCAACTTTAAGACTTGTGGACTGGCTGGAGAATTCTGGGAGTTGAAGTCCACAAGTCTTAAAGTTGCCAAGTTTGAAGACCTCTTCTCTAGGAATTGTTCGCCAAAAATGCCTCTTTGCAGGTTTTCCATAATAATGAGCGCCCCGATCATCGGGCTGAGAAACCCTGAGTGTAGAAAATCTCAGCTAATGAGGCTTCCAGCGGCTTGCGGTGTGATCCTCCCAAGATCATTAGAAACCCAGCAGGATTCAAAGCACCATGGATGAGATCCTCAGCCGAACTGAATCTGACCCCCGCTTGCGTTTCAGTTAGGAACTTGCTAAGTTGCGCACACAGCCCTCCCCCGAAACATCACAGATGTCTAGAGATGCCCCTTGGTGCGCTCTACTGTTTAGGTAAATTCAAAGGCGCAAGAAAAACATGGATGCCCGGGTGGAGGCAGCTGGTATCCTTAAGGCACCCCGCATCTGTTTACTACGGAACACGTTGTACTCCTAAACAAATACGGTTGTAACCATCCCGTGATGTATCGTTGGCCTCGGCCGTCGACCTTGATGGCTGGGCCCCACTATTTTTCTTTTCTGGATAGAAGGAGATCTGTTTTTATAACTTATACAATAACGCTCAGAGCACTTTCTGTACTGCTGGAATCTCTGCTCAGAAAGAGGCCCAGGGGAGAAAAAGCTACTTGCTTGGCCAAAGCATGAGGACGATTTATGAATAAGCCTTGATTTCTCTAGTCTTAACTGCACAATGAAGAAGAGATCAGAGATTGTGAGCGTTGTTTCTGACAAGAGTAGAAAAGAACGGCCAGCAAGAATGCACGGGGGAACAATGATCTGCGTTAATAAACAACGGGCTAGTGAACCGAAACCTGGTTTAATATGGGTGACCAGGCAAAAGCATTAAAGGCCTCTGCTCTGCCAAAGCTGATAGGATATTTTTTATACACATTCTCCGTGCTTGGTTATCTCTCATCTATATATGAATATGTGTTTGTACTATCTATCTAACGTGTTTTTTCGGAGTATAAGACGCACCTTTCCCCCCCCTAAAAGAGGCTGAAAGTTTGGGTGCGCCTTATACTCCGAATGTAGCTTTTACTAAGCTTTTTTTCAGCCCTAACGAAGTGCTAACGAGTGAAGCCATCTTCCGTCCCTTTGCCTGTTTTCATTGCTGCTCCCTCCAACAATCAGCTGGGTTTCTGGGCTTTAGAAGCCTTTTTTCAGCCCTAACGAGGTGCTAACCAGTGAAGTGATCTTCCGTGCTTTGCTAGCAAAGCGATCTTCCCTTTGCCTGCTTTTCTCATTGTTTCTCTCTCTGAAGAGAGAGAGAAGTGTTTTAGAAACTGTTTTTTATCCCCAATCAGGGGATAAAATTTTCCCTATTTTCCTCCCCAAAAACGAAGGTGCGTCTTATACTCTGAAAAATGTGGTATCTATCCATCCATCCATCCATCCATCCATCCATCCATCCATCCATCCATCCATCCATCCATCCATCCATCCATCCATCATCATTCTCTCTCTCTCTCTCTCTCTCTCTCTCTCTCTCTCTCTCTCTCTCTCTCTCTCTCTCTCTCTCTCTCTCTCTCTCTCTCTCTCTCTCTCTCTCTCTCTCTCTCTATCTATCGCAGTGGTTCTCAACCTACCTAATGCCGCGACCCGCTACCCCCACAGCATCTGGGCGAAGTCTCCCGACCCCTGTGAAAGGGTCGTTCGACCCCCAAAGGGGTTACGACCCCCAGGTTGAGAATTGCTGATCTAGAGAGACAGACAGACAGACACACAGACAGATTAGAAAGTGCAAACACATATTCATGCATTGTAAAATATTTTCAAAGAAATAAACTTGTTAATTCAGTGTACGGTCCTTGTATAATGACAGTGTCCAGAACAAAAATACAAGACAGGCAAGAACAAGTTTTTTTTTTACAGGCTTGAGTTGTCTTTTCTTATCCCCCTCCTCCTCATACTTCTGCCCCAGAAGACGACAAAAGGAGAATATTTGCAACTCAGGGTTGAAATGAGATGTCCTTGGTGCTCTCTGTGCTTGGTAGTTTCCTTGCAGACATTTCACTACCCAACCAGGTAACATCATCAGTGCTAGAAGGGAGTGGGGTTTGCTCTCGGTTTACATTCCAGTGGCTTGCCTGGTCAGTGTTGGTGGGGGTGGCCTGGGAGGTTCTACTGCCCCAATAGGAGTAGAATCAAGCTAATATCAATCAAGCCGAGGTGGCGCAGCGGTTAGAGTGGGGTACTGCAGGCCACTTCAGCTGACTGTGATCCGCAGGTCAGCGGTTCAAATCTCACCGGCTCAAGGTTGACTCAGCCTTCCATCCTTCCGAGGTAGGTAAAATGAGGACCCAAATTGTTGGGGGCAATGTAAATATATACATTGCTTATTGGTGTAAACCGCTTAGAGAGTGCTTGCACTGTGAGGCGGTATATAAATCTCACTAATAAATAAATAAATAATAGCCTAACCTACAGCCATTGGGACAGTAGAACCTGCAAGGCCACCCCCACCATCAAGGACAAGAATATAAACAGACTAAACCCCACTCCCTTCTAGCACTGCTGATGTTACCTACTTCGGCTAATGAGACGTCTGCATAAATACAAGCAAGCTCAGAGATCACCAAGGATCCTTCATACCTAAGAAGCCCCAACCCCATCTTTGAGCAGAGATATATGGCTTAGCAACATTCAGAAATTAAAAATGATTGCTCAGGTTAATATGTTCCAGTGTTAGCCAGTGCACAGTCAAGTGTACAGCTGTCTCGTGCTTCCTATGGTGAGGTGAGGAAACCTTTCAAAGCTTCTATGCTTCTGATTTAAACTCCCCCCCCTTCTCTATTCCAGGGACACATCTGGCCAAGGAAGATTCTGCACTATTTTTCGATCTTACTCCAGAGGAGCCCAGGTGAGTCCCGCTAGCAATATTAAATTCTGCTGCTGTTTTTCTTCAGCACAGACAAGAGCCAGTTGGAACCAGAGTCTTGCCATAATCATTTCTGCTTCTTAAAGCAGGGCTCCCCCAACCCCTGAGCTGTGGACTTGATACTTGGTCCATGGCCTATTAGAAACCAGGCTGCGCAAGCAAGCAAAATTTTACCTGCGTATGTGTGGGATCTAGGTAGCGTGTGAAACCACCCCACCCCTGGTGCCACAGGTCCCTGGTGCCCAAAAGGTTGGGAGCCAGTGCCTTAAAGGATTCCTTCCCTGTTCAACTTAAATTCTGACAACTGGTCTTTTCTCTCTTTGGGTTTATGTTTATATCCCAAAATACATATGCATTGTGTGAACTTTCAGATTACTTTCAGTATCAAAGCAGATACACGACTCATACAAGATTCATTTTGTCGTGAGTACCTGTCGATGGTTTTCTGAAATATTTTAATTTGTTCTTCTTCATTAAGTGGTGTTTTTTTTTTACTCATAGTAACAAGTAAGTTTCGCACCCATGATGATAAATCTCAGGAACCCACTTCACAGAATAGTTGTGACTTATAACCAGGAGACGGAGTAGGTGCCACAGGGGCTCCGTGCATCAGATTTCTCAGCTCAAATGATCTGATTTTTCTCCTTGTGTGCAAAATATATCCAGTATGAAATGCTTATGGAGAATAAGCAAAACAAAAAGTCAGCTTTCTGCATTTGGCAGTTTGCCTTCCTGCATAGCACAATTATTCTGCCACTAAAAGAAACCGCCTCAGTGACATGACATGGAAGCCTCCGTGCCCACCCTTAATGCAAAAACATTTTGACACGGAGATGCCATTTGGCAGAGCAAACCTAGGTTTGTTCATTTTATTTATTTATTCGATTTCTATAGCTGTCCAACTCAGCCAAGTGACTCTGACTGGATTATACAGGTAGTCCTCGATTTAATGACCACAATTCAGCCCAAAACGTATGCTGCTAAGTGAAACATTTGTGAAATGAAATTTGCCCCATTTTATGACTTTTCTTGCCACAGTTGCTAAGTTAGTAACATGGTTGTTAAGTGAATCTGGCTTTCCCGTTGACTTGGCTTGTCAGAAGGTCGCAAAAGGGGATCGCATGACCCCGGGACGCTGCAACCGTCATAAATATGAGTCAGTTGCCAAGTGTCTGAATTTTGATCACATGATCACAGGGGATGCTGCAAGGGTCATGTGAAAAATGATCCTAAGTCACTTTTCTCAATGATGTTGAAACACTGAATGGTCACTAAATGAACTGTTTTAAGTCGAGGACTACCTGTACAAATGGATTTCATAGCAGAGGATCATTGGTTGCCCTCTCCCCTCTTTGGAAGAACTTTATAGCTCCCGCTACTTTAAGAAAGTTCAAAACATCCTTAAAGATCCATCTCATCCTGGGCACCCTTTTTTTTTTTTTGAACTATTACCATCTGGCAGCCGGTACAGGATAATAAAAACAAGGATAAATAGGCTGAAAAACAGCTTCTATCCCAAGGCGGTAACTATATTGAATTCCACTGTATAGTGCAATGATTATTGCAATATCAGGCGTTTTCAATTCAATTGTATAGAATGTGAAGGAGGTGTGTTTGTGTTTTATTTTTATAGTTATAATGTACTCCGAAGATGGCATTTAATTTCATTGTACGGGGTGCAATGACAATAAACTAAACTAAACCAAACCAGTAATAAGCAACTCTAACCATTCCTATGATCAAGAGGTTAACCACTCTTCTTTAGTGCCACTGATTTCCAGATCCCTCCAAGAAGTTTGCAAAATTTCTACCTGTAATTGTGGCTTTTGGGAGTCATTCCGTGCCTTCCTTATGTCACTGTTTCAGGCCTCTCTCCTACTCCTCTCTGTTTTATCTGCAATAGTTGATGCATTTCTATTACTGGTTTTGGACCACAGATAAAATAAACTTTTCAATAGACAGAATTGGGGGGTTCCTAGTCCCACGTGTCTTGCTTCCAAAAATGTTCCAGGGAGCTCTGTAGCTTGTATGTGATAGGAAATGTTGAAAGTGAGAATAAATCTCATAGAGGCGAAGTGGATCTTTTCTCGGAATTCAAACATTTAGAAAATAAAGCCGAGATTATAAGTCTAATAGAAAATATTTATTTCGGTACAAAAACAATAAATCATGAATAGTTACATCTTGCTAATAAATCGTGACCGTTCCGGTCAGAATCAAAAGCAGAAGAGAACAAAGGAGAATCAGGAATGCACACATGCGCAGAAGTTCACATCACGTGTTCTGCTTGTATTGGAATGTACCATAATATTAGGATAGGGGTGCATCACTCTGCATAGACATACAACTGGCAATATTCACTACGTGACACTACGTACGGAGTGTTTGGGCAGAATACCTCTGCGGTCCTTTAACTTTCCTTTAATGTGAAAGGATAACTATAGGGCAGGGTATTGCTTGTGTTTGCGTTATGTTGAATTCTAGTATGACATGGTCACTCGCACCCAAGGTTCCTGCAGTTTCAACTCATTTCTTCTGTTTGTAAGAATTAAGTCCCTCTAGTTCCCTCCTCTACCTTTTGGACAACAAAGTTGTCAGCCTCGGTTGGTTAGGAACTTACCGTACTTGACTTCTCACTTGGTGCAGAATTAGTGTTCCAATTGATGTCAGGGTAATTGAAGTCCCCCATTACTATTGTAGTGTGTTTCCTACATATATTTGTTAGTTGGTTAGCAAAAAGGACATCTATTTTTTCTGCTTGAGTGGGTGGCCTATAGTATATGTCACGATGTGAATATTGCCAGTTGTGCATCTCTATGTTTTCTACTGTTTCTTGTATTTATGGTCAAGCAGACGTATGATATATTCTATTACGCATGCCTGCATTCCTGAAGTCAACTCCTCCTTCTTTTCTCTTCGCCATTTCTACCGAAGGTAGAAGTGATTTATTCCTTAGCCGATAAAATGTAGCTTAATAAGGATTCTTTTTATTACTTTCTACTGAAATAAATATTTTGTTAATTAGATTTGAATCTCGGTTTTATTTTCTAAGTAAGAATGATCTTCAAAAGGGAAGCAAAGATCCATCGACCTCCGGAGGATTATTCCTCCCCCTAACAGTATGCACCTATGGCCATGTCATTCTTTTTTTCTCTTTTATATTGACCCATATGCATTCTGGAAGGTTTTCGTCTTTGGTTTCATGCATTTTTGTAGCAATATAGTGGTCCTTTACATACAGTGCAACTCCTCCTCCTCTTTTATGGGGTCTAGGGTTGTTGTTGTTTTTTTTGGAAGAATTTAGACTAGCCCAGGGGTCAGCAACCCGTGGCTCTGGAGCCACATGTGGCTCTTTCATCCCTCCGCTGTGGCTCCCTGTCGCTGGTCAGCTCCACAATTGATAGGGCTTTCAGTTAGGACAAGTAGAGGAAAAAGGATGCTGCACTAGGAGGAGACTCTATGGTGGGGGAACCGGACTTCCGGTCGGCTCCAGAATTGAACGGGGGGCTTCCAGTTAGGACCTCTGTGGCTCTTTGAGTGTTTGAGGTTGCCGACCCCTGGACCAGCCTAACCTTTCTGGGATGGTGACCTGGGGAGGGGGAGGTGCCTTTACGCGTAACGCGAATGTAACCACAAGCACCCGTATAGATCAAGGGGGGGGGGGTGCCTATGTGCACTGGCCAGCCACTCACGCAGCCTGGTGGCCAACAGGCCACAGCCTGATAATGGGCCACAGCCCACAGATTAGGGACCCCTGCTGTTGGGTAGGCCACCCAGAGCCACTTCCTTGTGAGATGGGGAGCCGTATAAATTTGATCGATAAATAAATAAATAAACGGAGTGTTTTGTTCCACTCAGGGCATCCTCTTGGTGTACGACATCACCAATCGCTGGTCTTTTGATGGAATAGACCGATGGATCAAGGAAATTGATGAGGTAAGCGGGGCAGAGCTGGGCTTTCGAATGCTCTTAAATGCAGTAAAAGTGACCTTACCTTGGGTCTGGTCACACTGTTCCGTTTTGAGGTCAGCAACCTTATGCGACGTGTTAAAAAAAAGAAACAGAGGTGCTGTAAGTAAATGAAAGGCATGGGAGAAGTAAAGAAAAGAAAAGCTAAACCACTGGATACCTGCTCCATTAATTGTATCCATATCTTTTTTGCAGTTGGAAATGATCACCCCAAAGGTGCTTTCCAAAAGACGACTGGACTTTCTTATTTTTTATTTTTTGAAAAACGTTTCGCTACTCCTCCAAGAAGTTTCTTCAGTTCCAGAAGTGAAGAAGCTTCTTGGAGGAGAAGCAAAACGTTTTCAAGAAATAAACTAAGAAAGTCCAGTCAGGGAATTCCTCCTTAGTTCCAGGTTGCTTCTCTCCTTGATTAGTTTCCACCCATCGCTTCTTGTCCTGCCCTCAGGTACTGTATTTTTCGGAGTATAAAACGCACCGGAGTATAAGACGCACCTTAGTTTTTGGGGAGAAAAATAGGGGAAAATATCTGCCTACCAGGTATTCATCTGGCTAGCGTCCTTAGTCTGGTCAGCTTCAGCACATTATTTTATCCCCTGGTTAGGACTTAAAAAAACCTTCTTCTGAGAGAATAACAATGAAAGAGCCTGCAAGCCAGTAAGAGCTGGGAAGATAGTTAGCACCTGGTTAGGGCTAGAAAAAAACTTATTCGGAGCAAGTAGAGCAATGAAAAAAAATTCTGCAAAGACTTAGGGCTGGAAAAACATTCTTTAGAGAGAGTAACAATGAAAAAGCCTGCAAGGTAAGAGCTGGGAAGATTTGTTAGCACCTCGTTAGGGCTGGAAAAAAAAGCTACATTCGAAGTATAAGACGCACCCAAATTTTCAGCCACTTTTAGGGAGGAAAAAGGTGCGTCTTATACTCCGAAAAATACGGTACTTTGGAGAATAGCTTGACTCCCTCTTCTTTGTGGCAGCCCCTGAGATATTGGAAGACCGCTATCGTGTCATTCCTAGTCCTTATTTTATTAAACTACAAAGTTTAATTAAACTAGAAAGTTTGATTAAAGTTGCAAGATCTGCTGGATGGGTACAATAGACTGCCAAATCTCAAGAACGCTTAAGACAGAAGCCCAGATGGCATATAAGTACCAGTGTGCATAACGTTATTCTGTGTCTATTTAAAGCACGCCCCTGGGGTGCCCCGGATCTTGGTTGGCAACCGCCTTCACCTGGCCTTCAAGCGGCAGGTGCCCACGGAGCAAGCCCGATCCTATGCAGAGAAGAATTGCATGACCTTCTTCGAAGTCAGCCCGTTGTGCAATTTCAATGTGATTGAGTCCTTCACGGAGTTGTCTCGCATTGTGCTGATGAGACATGGCATGGAGAAGATCTGGAGGCCCAACAGAGGTCAGTAAGCTGAATTCCCTCCCTTTCTGTGGAGTCCTTAACAGATTAACAGAGTTGGAAGGGACCTTCTAGGTCATGATGGCGAACCTTTTTTTCCTCGGGTGCCGAAAGCGTGTGTGCGCGCGCTATCGCACACGCGAGAGTGCCCACACTCATAATGCATTTCCTGGGTTGGGTGAAAACAGCCTCCCCCGTCCCCCCGGAAGCCCTCTGGAGGCCGGAAATGGCCCATTTCCCAACTTCCAGTGGGCCCAGTAGGCTTCCCTGGAGCCTGGGGAGGGCGAAAACGCTCTCCCCCCCCCCCCGAGGCCCTCCGGAAGCCGAAAACGCCCTCCCAGAGCCTCCGTGTGAGCTGAAAATCAGCTGGCCGGCATGCACATGCACGTTGGAGCTAAGCTAGGGCAATGGCTCGCGTGCCGGTAGATATGGCTCCGCGTGCCACCTGTGGCACGCGTGCCATAGGTTCGCCATCACTGTTCTAGGTCATCTAGTCCAACCCCCCGCCCAAGCAGGAGACCCTACACCATTTCTGACCGATAGCAGTCTCGTCTCTTCTTGAAAGCCTCAAATAATGAAGCTCCCACAACTTCCGAAGGCAACTTCTGTTCCATGGATTGATTGCTCTCACTGTCAGGAAATTTCTCCTTATTTCCAGGTTGAATCTGTCCTTGATCTTTGAGTTTCCATCCATTATTCCTTGTCTGGCCTTCGGGTGCTTTGGAAAATAGCTTGCCCCCTCCTCTCTGTGGCAGCCCCTCAAATATTGGAACACTGCTATCCTGTCTCCCCTGGCCCTTCTCTTCACTAGACTAGCCATGCCCAGTTCCTGCAACCGTTCATCGTATTCGTCACATAATTTAAAAGGCTCCATTCCATATTTGCTGTTAATGTTCCTTGGTACTCTCTGAGTTTTTCTCACAGATGTTTCATTACCCAGCTAAAAGACGTAATCAGTACTAGAAGGGAGTGGGTGTTTTGTCTCTATAGAGGCAAGCCATTTGTATATAAGCAGAGAGCAAACCCACCCCATTTTAGCACTGATGATGTTACCTAGTTGGGTAATGAAACGTCTGTGATAAAACAAGCTCAGAGAGCACCAGGGACTCTACTCTGAGTTACATATATTCTCTTCTATTGGTAAAAAATTGTGTATTGAGAATCATGTCCTGCCGTGTTGCCCTTCCCATGTATCCTTGGAGCAGAGTTCGCCCTTTAACGTAGCTGCAGAAATGGCTTAACACATTCTTAATCCTTTATAAAGAACTGAATTAGGAGGTTGCTGTGAACGATAGCATCGTTTATGAAAAGATCCCTCCTGTGAGATTTCAAATTTTTCCAAGAGATTAAAGCCACTTAACTAGCTAGCTGTCGACTTATTTTTTAATCAAATGTATACCGTTCCCATCTCCACCAAAGGCACACAACACACGGGTAAAACCAGAAGCCTCAGATTTTTTTTTAAAAAAAAATAGAAATCACGTTAACAGTAAATATTATAAAAACAAGAGACGTGCCTAAGCGAAGAGGGAATAAAAATAGCCAACTCAGCGATGGAAACATCTAAGAACATCTCCGGGTCCTTTGGAGCCCCAGCCCTGATATCATAACCAGCTCTTGAGGTCCTTCCGGAACATCAAAAGAAATGAAGCTAATCTTAATTTCAGGGGGGAAGGATGTTCCATAAAGGCGTGCACCACAGCAGAAAAGAATTGGATTAATAAATTAGATTTGATTAATAAATGCCGTATTTTTCGGAGTATAAGACGCACTGGAGTATAAGACGCACCTAGATTTTAGAGGAGGAAAACAAGGAAAAAAGTATTCTGAACCAAATGGTGTAGTAATATATTATTTAATAAAATACCAGTGTAACAGAATACCTTTTACAACCATGTATACTTTTTACAAACTTCAAACTTGACAGCTTTAAGACTAGTGGACTTCAACTCCCAGAATTCCTCCTCCAGTCATGCTAGCTCAGGAATAGGAGTTGAAGTCCACAAGTCTTAAACTTGCCAAGTTTGAAGACCCTTGCACCCCTAACCCAGGGGTCTTCAAACTTGACAGCTTTAAGACTAGTGGACTTCAACTCCCAGAATTCCTCCTCCAGTCTTGCTAGGCGGTGGGGGAAGGCAAAAACGCCCCAATTTTTGCAAAAAACAGCCTGTTTTTTGCTCGGTTTTTTTTTTGCAAAATCAGGGCATGCAGAGGGTTTGGGAAGCCTGCAGAGCACTCCTAGGGGGTGGGGGAAGGCAAAAATGCCTCAATTTTTGCTAAAAACAGCCCGTTTTTCACAAAAAATAGGATGCAGGGACGGGGCTTCGGGAGGCCAAAAATGGCTGTATTCGGTGTATAAGACGCACCGACATTTCCACCCTCTTTTGGGGGGCAAAAAGGTGCGTCTTATACTCCGAAAAATACGGTAATTAAAGCCATAAATTGGTGGGGCCTTGCTGATCATTTTCACCATCTTGCCAGCTGCCCGCAGCCCCCTTAGTTTTTGGTTTTTTTTTTTTTTTTTTGGTTTTTTTTTTGCAAAAGTTTCTTGGCAAGCCAACTTTCTTGTCTTCCTCTGAGGTGCAGCTCATCTGTTGGCCAGAAGATGGCAATACGAATACGAATCTCTTATCTGGCACAGAAGCACCCCGTTTTTCTGAAAGTTGCAATGTTCTCTCCCTGCCCTCTCTTTTGAGACCCCTAGGCCAAAATAACGCATTGAGTCGTAATTTGGCTCCAGCTGATAGTTCTTGTTAGATTTGCCTTGGGATGTGACATTAGATCAGGGGTCCCCAAACTCGGCAACTTTAAGACTTGTGGACTTCAACTCCCAGAATTCTGGGAGTTGAAGTCCACAAGTCTTAAAGTTGCCAAGTTTGAAGACCTCTGCATTAGATCTTAGCATGAAGCCTCCTTAGAAGCAGAGGTGGTATTCATATTCACAATAAAGGTGGCTTTATTGTAAGGCTAAATTAACAGAGTATTTGCAAGTCTAATAGTACAAATCTCCCGCCATCTTTTACTTTTTTTAACGCCTCATATGTCAGGGCAGGACCTTCCTAGGTTTTTTCTTCTGACTATTAAGCCACTGAGGGCTCCCCCTTTTCTTAACTGCTCCTTCCCTAGTGTCCCTCTCCCTCTCATCCCTCAAGGTCATTCTCACATACCATCACACCTCTAGACTAGGCCAGTATTCTCACATTCAGTCTTCAGCCAGGGAATCCATTTTAATGGTCATCTCCAGAGATTTCTTCCCCCTCTTGTTTTCCCCACAACAACAACCCTGTGAGGTGAGTTGGACTGAGAGAGAGTGATTGGCCCAAGTCACCCAGTTGGCCCAACAGACTTTCATGGTTAAGGCTGGACTAGAACTCACTATTTCCTGGTGATTGGCCCAAAGTCACCCAGCTGGTTTTCAATGCCTAAGGTGGGACTAGAACTCACCATCTCCATGTGATTGGCCCAAAGTCACCCAGTTGGCTTTCATGCCTAAGGTGGGACTAGAACTCACCATCTCCTGGTGATTGGCCCAAAGTCACCCAGCTGGGTTTCATGCCTAAGGTGGGACTAGAACTCACCATCTCCTGGTGATTGGCCCAAAGTCACCCAGCTGGCTTTCATGCCTAAGGTGGGACTAGAACTCCTTGACTCCACCCTTCTAGAATTAAACTTTTCTTCCCCTTTTCCACCCCCAACCCCCTTTCAGTATTCAGCCTCCAAGACCTCTGTTGTCGAGCCATCGTTTCCTGCACGCCGGTCCACCTGATCGATAAGCTGCCGCTTCCCGTCACCATCAAGAGCCACCTGAAATCCTTCTCCATGGCCAACGGCATGAACGCCGTGATGATGCACGGCCGCTCGTACTCCCTGGCGAGCAGCGGAGGGGGCAGCAGCAAAGGCAACAGCCTGAAGCGCTCCAAGTCCATCCGCCCGCCACAGAGCCCACCGCAGAACTGCTCGCGGAACAACTGCAAGATCTCTTAGCGGGGAGGCGCCCCCGGGATGGGGGGGGAGGGCTGTCTCCTCCAAGCGCATGCACCTGCTCGCCGATGTACAGATGTCGACACCGCACGTCACCCATTCCTCGGTCGCCTTGACAGCCACACGGCCACCGCGTCGGCCACGGGTTTGCAAAGAACCGGCTGAGCGTGGCGGGAGCCCAGGCGAGAGGAAGGACAAGGGCGCACCACGCTAGCTTTCCCAGAATGCAATAGGTCTTCCCCTTCTCTGGCAGGAAAGGACAAGCAGCCTCCAGGGGCGTCAATTTTTCTTCTTCTGGGTTTTTTTTTGGGGGGGAGGAGTGGAGGGCTGGGGGCGGTTTGATACGGAGGGCAGCGTGCTGCCACTTTAATCTTTGGTTTTCCAAGGGGGTTGCTGGTGCTACGTAGAAAAAGAAAACCCCACATAAATGGGACCACGGGTTGGACTGACGTGACCCAGACAAAAGTCCTTCTTTGACCGGATGAAGATTGTGGCTGCCTGGGGCTCCTGAGGAAGCAGGCCACTTCGCAAAGTCTTTTTGGCTTTTATTTATAAAGGAATTAGCTCACGATGTGAAATTTCCCTGCCGTCCCCCTAACCCTGCACCTCCGGTCTGTTTTTTTAAGCCAAGGCCACGGAGGAAAGGGAAATGTCTTGTAAATAGAAGCGCTGAGCCTTGAATTCTGGGGCTAATTGAAGTCAGAGGGGGGGCTGGCAGGGGTCAGGAGGTGAAATGATCTACCACTCTGGAGAGTTGTTAGGAGTCCTGAGATTCATTTCTTTCTTTCTTTCTTTCTTTCTTTCTTTCTTTCTTTCTTTCTTTCTTTCTTTCTTTCTTTCTTTCTTTCTTTCTTTCTTTCCTTCCTTCCTTCCTTCCTTCCTTCCTTCCTTCTTTCTTTCTTTCTTTCTTTCTTTCTTCCTTCCTTCCTTCCTTCCTTCCTTCCTTCCTTCCTTCCTTCCTTCCTTCCTTCCTTCCTTCCTTCCTTCCTTCCTTCTTTCTTTCTTTCTTTCTTTCTTTCTTTCTTTCTTTCTTTCTTTCTTTCTTTCTTGTATGAAAGAATAGATGAATAGATAAAGAAGGAGGGAAGATTTTCCTTTCTTCTCCTATTTCGTTTTTTTTTTAACTTGGAGTTTTCCAGACATTCCTGGTAGCAAGTGCACATGCTCATGCAGACGGCAAAAAGTTAGTCTTGAATGGGGATTACCTGCTTTTGGGGGGCCAGACGGGGGCCTAACGTTGTCCACATCTGGAGTTGGTTAGCGGCAGATCACGCTGGACCCCTCCCTGCCTTCAAGAGAATGAAGGCAAAAAAAAAGGTTGGGTATATCAGAATTCACGAGTCACAAAAGATACTGGTTGGGAGGGACCGAATATCCTCCCCGGTCGCTTTTCTTTGGCTTAGCATAGTTGAGAGGTGGAGGGCCATGTACCACCCAGAGTTCCTGATTTAACCTTTTTAGCACAATTTTTTTGGCCCCATACAGAAATATTTGCATGTTTTGGCATTGACTTGGTCAACTGCAGCTTACATTGGTGATGATGCTCCAACCTGCTGGAGTTGCTAATTCAGAGCTGTTTGGAGGAGACTCCAAGATGACCCTAGCAATTGTGGGACTCTGGGATAGGGGTCTCCAACCTTGGCAACTTTAAGACTTGTGGACTTCAACTCCCAGAATTCCCCAGCCAGCAAAGCTGGCTGAGGAATTCTGAGAGTTGAAGTCCACAGGTCTTAAAGTTGCCAAGGTTGGAGACGCCTGCTCTGGAAGACCTACAAGGTCCCTTCCAGTTCTGTTCATATGTTTAAAAACTCCACCACATGGACCACTCCCAAGTTGTGCCAAGAAGCCCTGGAATGGTGGGAGCCTCTCCTAAGAACAGGCTCGGGCGTAGATTTCTTGAAAACTGGAAGGAACATTGGAATGAGGAGGTGCCACCAGGCCCCAAAACCTTCAATCTGAGGTGGCCTAAAACAACCCTAGTCAACCAGATCATGTCTGTCCATTAAGCCGCTTCCTTCAATGTTATCCTCTCGCTTCATGGCAGAATCTTTCTTCAGACCCAGTTGCAGCTTTGCTCGTGTGTGTGTGTGTGTGTGTGTGTGTGTGTGTGTGTGTGTGTGTGTGTGTGTGTTTAGAAGTCTTCTAAAGCAGGGGTCTTCCAACCTTGGCAACCTTGGTTAAGACTTGTGGATTTCAACTCCAAGCATTCCCCCTGCCGGCCATGATGGCTGAGGAATTCTGGGAGTTGAAGTTCACAACTCTTTAAGGTTGCCAAGGATGTAGAGCCCTGTCCAAAAGGACGCCTAACCTGGGTTGAAATTTAAAGAACCCAATAAGAAACTGAGGGAAGGCGATAAAAGCCAGGCAGCGCTTAAATTTTGATGACACTAATGCAAAGGATCCTCGGGGGTGTTTTTTTTTAGCTAGTTCACCCAAACCAATACCCCCTTCTCCCCCTACCCCAATCCTCATGGCTCCCCATTAGCATCTTCTCCACGCTGCCTTCTCTCTCCGCAACTTGCCACCCAGAGGATATTGGCCTCTCACCATGCCACGGATGGAGTGGGCCACATGACGCTGTTCAGCGCCCGAGGGCACAGCTGATCGCCCATTTTGTTCCGGAAAATTGTTTTTTGACAAGCGCCTGGTTGGCACCTCCATGCCTCCCTCGGCTGTTCGGAGATCGCTTGGCACCGAGGCATCGAGTGAGTCCCAGCGCTCGGACCGGCTCAAGCCAGGTGGCGGGGACGGGTCAAGGGCAGGGGGAATAAAGCCTCCGGCGGCCTCTTCCTGGCCCGCGAAGAAAGCGAGTGCCAAGCCAAGGGCAGGGAGATTTACGGGGTATGTCCGCCTAGCCCTGGCACCTGTTGCCGTCTGCTCAAAATGGAGCAGGACACAAATCGCTGACTCAAAGGCCTGGCATTCTGAAGTGACGCGGAGAACAGGTGATCCAGGAGGCAGCCATCTTTCCACCCTGAGTTTTAAAATAGCCCCTTCCTAAAACAGCCCGAGAATGTACATTGTGTGTGTGTTTCTTCTGAAGAATTACAGGGAATCCTCAAGCCATGCCGGTTGGCACTTGGCACTCCCCCTGCGGTCTTCCTTTGATCCCCAGAGGTAGTAGGCACGGCTGTTTTCCATCCAGAAAGTCAAAAGATGCTACAGATGGAGAATCAAGATCCGATCGCCTCTTGTTAAAATTTCCCCCTGGAATCGCCTTTCAACCTCACCTCTGCAGATTTCTCTCCCGTATGCATTTTCTTTTTTTAATCCTGGCAGATTTTTGCGGAGGTGCCTCGCTCCAGTACGCTTGCTGACCCGATCCGAGCTGGGTTTTGTTTGTACCTTATTTTATTAACGTTCCAAGAATGTGATCCGAGAATCAAACACTAAAAACTCGCTGCTCTTCCTCCTGTTTTTAACGGCTTTGTACAGTCGATGTTAAAAGTGACGGTTTTTATATAAATTAAACACACCAAGACACGGTCTTTTCTTTGGAAACCATCCTTCTGGCTGTGGAATTTTTGTCTGGGGATCAGCTTAGACGGCGCTGGTTTTCAGAGGGTGACGTTGAAGGACAGGGCGAGGGCAAAGGAGAAGGGGGAAAGGATGGGCAGGGTGGATTTAAAGGGATTAAGGGAGCTTGTGTGGATGCGATATTCCCAGGAGGGGACAGTGGAAAGCACTTGATTAATGGCCTCATTTGAAGCGGCCAGGGACTTAAGAGCCGCATCAAAAGGGGAAAGATGTTTTCTTCGCACTTGGCTAGGTAGAGAATTTGCCATCCGTGCCAAGGCAAGGAGGGCTCGCACCTGGGTCCTGCCAATAGATTTTATTTGGAACTTTTCTGGAAAAGAACCTCCTGAGAAAGTTAAAACAACACCGCCACCTTGATCTCCCTATGCCACACATAGTTTTGTTTTCGGCATCTTTAGAAAGTAGCGTTTTCTAGTACTATAACTGCTGCGTTGAGAGAAAAGACAGGCATTATTTATTTTTTTAAAATACCTGCCTTGATTTTAGAAATAAGACAGCAAACATATCTAATACCCCTTCCTCCTTTCTTATTTTTCCCCACAACAACAACAACCCTCTGAGGTGGGTTGGGCTGGGCTGACAGAAGGACAGGCTTAAAGTCACCCAGTCAGCTCTCATGCCTAAGGCAAGACTAGAACTGGCTTTTGTGCCCAAGGTGGGACTAGAACTTGCCATCTAAGGGACTGGAGGCTAAAACATACGAAGAACGGTTGCAGGAACTGGGCCTGGCTAGTCTAGTGAAGAGAAGGACCAGGGGAGACATGATAGCAGTCTTCCAATATTTGAGGGGCTGCCACAGAGAGGAAAGAAAGGGTCAAGCTATTTTCCAAAGCACCTGAAGGCCACCAGACAAGGAATACTGGATGGAAACTGAACAAGGAGAGATTCAACCTGGAAATAAGGAGGAACTTTCAGACAGAACAATCAACCAATGGAACAGAAGTTGCCTTCAGGAGTTGTGGGAGCTTCATCCCTGGAAGCTTTCAAGAAGAGGCTGGACTGTCATAAATGGTGTAGGGCAGCGGTTTTCAACCTGGGGGTCAAATGACCCTTTCACAGGGGTCGGGAGACTTCGCCCAGATGCCGCCATTTGGGTTCTTTTACCCTCTGCGCATGCGCAGAGGGTAAAAACCCAAATGGTGGCAGGCACGGGGGCAGGGCGGGGCGCGGCATTAGACAGGTTGAGAACCACTGGTGTAGGGTCTCCTGCTTGGGCAGGGGGTTGGACTAGATGACTTACAAGGTCCCTTTCAACTCTGTTAATCTAGTGATTGACCTAAATTGACCCAGATGACTTTCATGCCTAAACCTAGTGAGACTAGAACTCACCATCTCCTGGCGCTTGGCTCAAAGCCACCCAGATGGTTTTTGTCCCTAAGCGGCACTAGAACGCTACTCTCTTTCTGATTTTGTGCCTAATGCCTTAACCACTAGACCAGGGGTCAGCAATCCGCGGCTCTGGAGCCACATGTGGC
This sequence comes from Diadophis punctatus similis, assembly GCA_023053685.1. Taxonomy (NCBI): domain Eukaryota; kingdom Metazoa; phylum Chordata; class Lepidosauria; order Squamata; family Dipsadidae; genus Diadophis; species Diadophis punctatus. The sequence goes on from JALIGW010000018.1 coordinate 8,869,654, forward strand.
TCTTTCATCCCTCTGCTGCGGCTCCGTCGCTCAAAATATGTGTCACAACCGCCAATGTGTGATACACTCCTGCACATGATTTACTGAGCTTTTCGAACCCCCCGGTAAGCCAACCATGGATAAATCGAAGAAAAGAAAAGTTTCACAAGAAAAGAGAACGTTTAATTTAACTACATATGCTAGTGCTGTGACCACTCAGGAAATAGGCACGGGAAGGGTTTTGTGGCTCCCGATGTTTTCTTTTCTGTGGGAAATGGGTCCAAATGGCTCTTTGAGTGTTTAAGGTTGCCGACCCCTGCACTAGACTAACTGTTTAGATTCAAGAAATCTCTCAGAAAAAAGTTTTTCACAATTCGATTTATATCCTCGTTCTTATGGAACACATAGTTATATATAGTAGCATATATAGAAGCTATACTTGTTCTTTTAGCCTTTAATCAGGGCCCTCTTACTTAGCCCCATCCCAGGGCTTATATCATACCATGGTCAAATTGTGTCTGATTATTTATGAAGCCTTTAATCTCTTTGTTTAGTAAAGCATTTATTGATGCAGACACTTAGAAACCTTACAAGATAAGTGAGTCTTTGAAAACATTTGTTATCACTATCCCAAATTATGGAGCTTTCCTGTAGACGGGACAAGAGTGTGGCACTATGAGTTACACAGCAGAGGAGCAGATAATATGTCTGTCTGAATAGTTTTCAAAATTATATTTTAATTTCCTGCAATGACCCAACTTATCCAGTTAGTACTGATATACAGCTCTGTTGTTGAAGTGGAGCAGAGGCTAATTTTAACCTCAAAACTCTTCCATTTGAACTACAGGCAGACTTATTTAATGAGAATCTTTAATATCAAATCCTGGAAAGGTTTTTTTTAATGCAATTTGTTTTTTTTTAAAAGTATTTCACAGTCTTACCTGAGATTTCAGTAACCGACCAGTAATTTGCCCATCATAAAAATCCTGAAAGTTGATAGCAATAGCACTTAGACTTATATACCGCTTCATAGTGCTTTACAGCCCTCTCTAAGCGGTTTACAGAGTTCAGCATATTGCCCCCAACAATCTGGGTCCTCATTTTACCCACCTCGGAAGGATGGAAGGCTGAGTCAACCTTGAGCCGGTGAGACTCGAACTGCCGAACTGCTGACAGTCGGCAGTCAGCAGAATAAACCTGAATTACTGCATTCTAACCACTGCGCCACCATGGCTCTTCAGTCAACATGGTCCAGTGTAAGACTGTGGTGAAGAAGGGAATCAAACTAGCAGTCAGCTGAAGTAGGTTGCAGTGCTGCTTTTAACCACTGTGCCACCTATAGAAATAGAGAAAGACAATAAAGTCTTTCTCTATTTCTAGCGTTCCTGTTAGAAAACGTTACAACCCACATAACATGTAACACTAAACTGGGTTAATACGGTAGACACGACTTCTGTTTACTTTTTTCATTTACTCATTTATTTAGGATATTTATAAGCCAGCCCATCTCAAATACAGAACTCTAGCTGGCTAACAAGACACACACATTACATACAGACCATAAAGCAACTGGGGAAAATGATTAAAAATCAGTCCAACATTTAACACAAGCAAGAGGCAGATTCTGTCCCACACTTACGGCCCCAGGTGTGAACACAGGCAATCTTCAAGCTCTTATGGATGGGTCAACAGAGATGGCCCAAATTAGTCTTCAAAGGAATGATATTTCAGAGATTTTCCTGGTTTACTAATGGGACTGAAACATATTTTTTTTAAACCGTGGTTGGTTGAGCAAACCACAACAATCCAGTTTACACACAATGCTACAAAAGGAAGGAGGAGTTCAGTCTTTTGCCTAAACTATTAACTAAACAAAGAGCTCTCCAAAATACAAGAAAATGACCACAGGTCATTTCGCATCCTCAACCTACAACCGCCATTGAGGCCAACATTTCTGTCGTGAAGCGAGACAGTTCTTAAGCGATCTTTGCCCCGTTTTACGACTTCTTGCCACAATTAAGTGAATCACTGCAGTTGGTAAGTTAGTGACACGTTTGGTGAATCTGTCTTCCCTGTTGACTCAGCTGGTCAGAAGATCACAAAAGGGGATCGCGTGACCCCGGGACATGGCAACTGGCATAAGAACAAGTCAGTTGCCAAGCATCTGAAGTTTGATCACGTGGGGATGCTACAATGGTTGTAAGTGTGAAAAAAACTCTCATAAGTCACTGTTTTAGGTGCCATTGCAACCAGGGGTGGGTTCCACTTACCTTCGCCATTGGTTCACATCGTGACGTTTCGTGCGCGCACGTCCCCTCGGGCAATTATACTTCCATGCATGCTCAGAAGCAAGAATAAGCCCGAAACACAGCTGAGGAGCTCATTAGTTGTGCTTTGGGTGAAGAAATAAAGCTCAGAATTCACCCGCGGGCGGGCGGGAGGGCGCCATTTCTCAAGCCGCGGAAGAGGAGAAGGGGAAAAAAATTGCAAAAAAATCCCCCCCCCCAAAAAATGGTGGCGCGCACAGACCGGCACCGACAGTGACATCACCAGCGGGTCGCTACCGGTTCGGGTAATCCGGTCCGAACCAGGTGGAACCCACCACTGATTGCAACCAAACGGCCACTAAAAGTAAAGGTTCTAAGTCAAGGGCTACCTATACAGTAGAACCTCTGGTCACAACCATAATTCGGTCCATAACTTTGCTCGCAAACCGATTTGGTTGTGACTCGAACCTAATTTTGGAAATTTGGCGCTTACAAAAAAAATGGCGTGGAAGGGGGAAATCGGCTGCAGGGGGGGGAATGTGAATTTTTTTGGTAGGAACTCGGTTTGGTCGTAGTGAGAAGTGTTACTGTAGTTTCCAAAAGAAGGAAAAGTTTCCCATTTCTTCCTTGTGGCTGGGCCAGAATGGGAGTATGTGATGTTTGTGTACATCACAGTGTCCTTCAGTTTATTGTTGCATCTGAAAAGACCTGGTGGTTTACTAGATCTGTTCCAGGGTAACAATAAATCTAGAATCCATTTTTAGAGTCCTCCTATTTTGTATAAAATGAAATTCTATTTTGCTTCTTCTCCGGTAATATCACACTACTAACCAGAGCATACAAAACATTCGCTAGACCAATCCTTGAATACAGCTCATCTGTCTGGAACCCACACCGCATATCGGACATAAATACATTAGAAAGTGTCTAGAGATACTTTACAAGAAGAGTCCTCCACTCCTCTACTCGCAACAGAATACCTTACGCAACCAGACTTGAAATCCTGGGCTTAGAAAGCTTAGAGCTACGTCGCCTTCGGCACGACCTAAGCATAGCTCATAAAATTATCTGCTACAACATCCTTCCTGTCAATGACTACTTCAGCTTCCACCACAACAATACACGAGCACATAACAGATACAAACTCAAAGTGAACCGCTCCAAACTTGACTGTAGAAAATATGACTTTAGCAACAGAGTGGTAAATGCCTGGAACTCACTACCTGACTCTGTGGTTTCATCACCAAACCCCCAAAACTTTACCCTTAGACTGTCCACTGTTGACCTCACCCGATTCCTAAGAGGTCAGTAAGGGGCGTGCATAAGTGCTCCAGCGTGCCTACCGTCCCTGTCCTAATGTTCCCTCTTATCAGTACTCATCTTATGTACATAAACAATGTTATATCTATGTATATTACCAACACGTACTTGACAAAAATAAATAAATAAATAAATAAATAAATAAAAAGACATATCTAGAACAGCCTTGGTGCTCTGCGGACTGCAGATTGTCCATCGCCGCTCACCCAACAAGATAAAATTTCAAATCTTGCCAAAGTCCAGCTATTACACAAAGATAATATGGCCATACAAGCTCAGTTTGGGGGAGAACCTTCGTCTCCTTTCCCCAGGAGCAGAGAAGTCATTTATTCCCTCTTGATCTTTTCTGATCCTGCTGATCAACTGGGAACCGAGGAGAGCAAAATTCGATTGGATCTGTTCTCTTCCAACAGAATTTCATCCCTCCAATTGGTCTCTCCCAGTTAAGTAACCACCAATCGGTCAGGTCAAAGCAAAAGCCAAACCGGGGATTGAATAATACAGAAAGTCACACACACCCCTTCCATGTTTGTTTTCTTTCTCTCAAAACAAAAACACCCACCCACCCACCCAAAATTGGGAAGGATCAACAAACAATTGCACAGATTATCTCCTCTCGGTGCCCCAAATGGGCCAGGCGTTGCTGTAATTTCAGGTGCAATTAGGAAACAAACAGCAGGGGCGAATGATTGACGGGTGGCGTACATTCTGTTTCCAGCCAGATGTCTTTCGGTGCACAAGGGTGGGTGGGTGTTGCGATCTTGATGGGGGACGGGAATCTAAAGATGAAATTTGCTGCTGGATTCTTGCTTTCCCCCTTTCTCCTCCAAAGCTTGCCTGGTGCAGCCATTTTTTCCCTCCCTCCGTTGCAAAAGACCAGCTGCAAGAAACCGAATGATTGCCTGGCAGATCTTCTTTTTTAGGAGAGAGAAACGGAATTGATGGCTAGTTACGCTGGTCCTTGCATCGAGCTTCCGAAGAAAGCAGCTTGGCAGCCTTCGATATTTTCAGAAGTTCAGAACACTCCCGAGGAACAGTTTGTGGTCTTCCAACAGTAGTAGAAAGTTGGAAGTGCTGAAGCGTAAACTACTACTCGGTTGAACAAGCCACCTTGTTCTGCTAAGACAGGCCTGTCCTACTCATGCCAGCAGAGAGGGCCTACCACGAATCCTGTCCGTCAAATAAATCTTAACTGTTGGGAAACTGAAGAAGAGCCTTGCCCGCTGGAACAAATGACCTCTCTAGGGCAGTGCTTCTCAATTATTTTCTGTTACGCCCCCACTAGGAAGAAGTAAACATTTTGCGCCCCCCAACTCTCCGATCTGGGCCCCAATGGAATTTTAGTGTTAATATTTATTATTTTACTTATTATAAGCTGCAAGCAAACTATTGGCTGGGGAAGGCTGCTCTACCCACTGGGAGTAAGTCACACTGAACTCAGTGGAGCCTGTTTTCGGTTAGGCAGGCATAGGCTACCGTGGTTAGGGCCCTCTTTTGACACGGGGCCAGGCCAGCTTAATCAAGCCGATGTTTTGGGGTCGCCGGCCTGGCCCATAAGCGCCGCCTCTGCCGGGCACTCACAGCGAATGCTGTGGAAGGAGGCTTTAGGGTGCCATTCAAAGCTTTCGCCCAGCTGCAGAGGATGCTCCTCCTTGTCCAGCAGCAGGTTCGCCACACCGTTCATGGCTACCGCGGCGCCCACCGAGAACAACAAGAACCCACGCAGCCACCCTGCCCCGCCTGGCCGCCTTCTCTTCCGGGCTCGGAGCAGCGTCCAACTGGGAAAACACTCCCCGTCCAGGGGAATCGATCGAGAGGGACCATGCATGTTCCCCGGGGTCACACGCGCCCCCACTGGCATCGCTCCGTGCCCCCCCAGGGGGGCCCGCCCCACTATTTGAGAAACACTGCTCTAGGGTAAGATCTGAGCTGAGATGGTGCAGTGGTTAAATGCAGCACTGCAGGCTACTGCTAGTTCAGCAGTTCAGCTGTTCAAATCCCACCGGCTCAAGGTTGACTCAGCCTTCCATCCTTCTGAGGTCGGTAAAATGAGGACCCAGATTGTTGGGGGCAATATGCTGAACTCTGTAAACCTCTTAGAGAGGGCTGTAAAGCACTATGAAGCGGTATATAAGTCTAAGTGCTATTGCTATTGCTATCTGTCCCCAACCTCCTTTCGTCCTGCACAGCCCGAAGATTTGGCTCCGCAAATTGGCCTGGGGGACCAATGGTGGCATTCTACACTGGAGTTGACGGTGAGATGGATGGCAGACTCCATCTCCCCTCCTTGCTCTCTGCTTTCCAGTCACCCATCTGATGATGTTACCTTGTTAGGTAATGAAAGGTCTGCAAGAAAACAACCAAGCTCAGAGAGCACCAAGGACCCCACAATCAGCCCCTCCTCCTCCCCCCACAATCCCCACATCCTAAATCACTTCAGTGCTATCATAACTTTGAACGGTCACTAAATAGAATAGAATAGAATTATTTATTGGCCAAGTATGATTGGACACACAAGGAATTTGTCTTTGGTGCATATGCTCTCAGTGTACATAAAGAAAAATAAAATACATTCATCAAGAATCATAAGATACACCACTTAGTGATAGTCATAGGTTGCTAAATAAGCAATCAAACCATACTAGGAAACAAAACAATATAAATCATAGAGATACAAGCAACATGATTCTAGTTGTAAGTGGGAAGAGATAGGTACTGGGAAGGATGAGAAGAATAATAGTAATACAGTCTTAGTAAATAGTCTGACAGTATTGTGGGAATTAGTTGTTTAGCAGAGTGATGGCATATGGGAAAAACCTGTTCTTGTGTCTAGTTGTTCTGGTGTGCAGTGCCCTATAGTGTCATTTTGAGGTCAGAAGTTGAAACAAGTTATGTCCAGGATGTGAGGGGTCTGTAGATATTTTGGAATGACCTGTATATGTCTTCCCGATGAGCTGCATTCCAATTCCCATCACTCCCAGCCTACACCTCGGCTGGACCGGCTGGAGATGATGGGGGTTGTGATGCAGCCCATCTGGAAGCCATCTATCCAAATTTGGAGAAGCCTACACACCCTCCGGGCCCTGCTGGCGCTCTTCTGGGGGAAGCAGGCAAGGCTCCTGGCTTGGGGGTGACGGGGTCACCCCAGGGGTGGCCAGGGACTGCGGGATCAAACGCCCGAGGCTGCGGCTGCTGCTTCCTGAAGCGAGAGGGCCTCTCCGGGGGAAGCCGGGGCTGCTGTTCCACACAAACGTTGCCCTTGACAACTTCTGGCTTCCTGGCGTTTGATCTCCCAGGCAAGGAGTGAGAGGCATCCCAGCATCGCCTCTCCAACCACCAGGGAGGATCCGGATGTCACGGAGTGGCTGGTTGGTTAAGACACAAGGTTGCATCTGGGTCTCTCTCTCTCAGTCGTGGTGAACTTTTGGGGTTCCAGGTGTCAAAAATTTGGAAAATGCCAAGTCTTTTCTTTTTTTTTCTTTTTTTTCTTTTTTTTTTCATTTTTCATTTTTTTCATTTTTTTTCATTTTTTTCTTTTTTCTTTTTTCTTTTTTTTCTTTTTTCTTTTTTCTTTTTTCTTTTTTCTTTTCTTTCTTTTCTTTTCTTTCTTTCTTTTTTCCTTTCATTCTTTTTTCCTTTCTTTCTTTCTGGATTTCTTTCTTTGGATTTCTTTTTCTTTCTGGATCTCTCTCTCTCTCTCTCTCTCCCCTTCCTTCCATCCTTCCATCTATCCATCCATCTCCTTCCTTCCTTCCTTCCTTCCTTCCTTCCTTCCTTCCTTCCTTCCTTCCTTTCTCTTCCCACTAAAAGATCAACCTGTGTCTCAATTAGAGCAATTTAATCTCCAATCTCTCCAGAGAAAAATACATTATGTTGAAATGTTTCCTTTTGGGGGGTGGGGGAAATAGAGAAAGATTTCAACATGGACAAAGTAAGATTATAGCTCTTCTCGTCTGACATTCTGGTCTGCAGTGGATTCCCCCACCCCCACCCCCTTTGGTACCTAGAATATTAAATCTTCAAAAATGGAATTGCATACCCGGCCTTATGTTTTTGTCTCCAATACTCTTCAAGGATTCTGCTCTTGAATTGGTATTTGGTTATTGATTTACACTTGGGCTGTGTTGTATAAACAGATGTGGAGAGCTGTCCAGATAGTTTATGATGCTTGTAGTGTACTTTTTTGCACTTCCACACAAGGAAGTTGTTGTCCGTCTCAATACATGGTATTCTTTCAATACAGTGATGTTTATAAAATATGATTAAAGAGTATCAACATTGTACTGTTTAGATAGCTTAGGGCAGTGGTTCTTAACCTGGGGTGCGTGCACCCCTGAGGGTGTGAGAGAGCATTTCCAGGGGTGCAAGAGAAATTTCAATTTTTTTAAAAAAATACGAATGAGGCGACCATGTTTTTATGTTATATAGTAATATAATATAATATAATATAGCTGATATAGGGAGGAGAACTTGTGGCTTAGAGGTTAAAGCAACTGCCTGACAAGGCAAACAGCCCAAGTTCGAATCCCAGAAGGGTATGGCTAGCTGATGAGAGCTAAATAGCTTGAAATAGATCTATACTAGCCTCCCTTTATTTCTTTATCAGTAAAAATGTTATATATAGAAAAATAGTTTGTTGTGAAAGCGACTGCCTCCATGGCCCCTGGATTGTATAGTATATATACAGTATATATGTCTGTCTCTCTGTGTATATGTGTAGGTTTTGAAATGTTATATATACGCAATAGAATAACCAAATTTAAACAAGAATGGTATTTAAACAAGAATGGTATGTACATGTGAACCATTAACCATTGCTTAAATTTGGTTAAACTTCTATTGTGTATATATAACATTTTGCCATTGCTGTGGCTTCTGTGAGTTATATTCCACATCAGATATTGTTGGAATTGTCTCTTTCTTCTGGTGCTGGGCAAAATTGATTCTCACTGCATATACAGTGTCTCCTTCCATTGTGATATGTCCCATTGCAATTTTTGATAGGCCAGGATGTAAAGTAATTCAGTGCAGGGAGGATAACCTTTGCACTGCGGTGTGCTACATTAATTATATTTACAGATAGTCCTTGATTTACAACCATAATTGAGCCGTTATGGTTGCACGTTGAGGCACCTGCATGACTGGAAGTCGCTTTCTGACGTTGTTTTGCAGCAGTCGTTAAGCAAACACTACGGTCATTAAATCAACCCTTTTGTCTGCAAAAAAAAACAACTCACGGTGAATCACGGTTATGTGATCACGGATTTCCGTAACATGTCATAAAATTGACCCACCAGACATGTAGTCAAGTGATTGCAGGGGGAGGTGAGGTACGACCGTTTTCTATGGCCATACAATGGAGTATGTATGGCCATTGAAACTGAGTGCTTCACAGGCTGCAAAATGGCTCCGTTAACTTTGAATGGTTGTAACCAGTCATTAAACGGGGACTCCTTATAGATTAAATCAATTTTTTTTTCACCCTGCCCCTTCCTTCCTTCCTTCCTTCCTTCCTTCCTTCCTTCCTTCCTTCCTTCCTTCCTTCCTTCCTTCCTTCCTTCCCTCCCTCCCTCCTTTCTTTTTCTTTCTTTCTTTCTTTCTTTCTTTCTTTCTTTCTTTCTTTCTTTCTTTCTTTCTTTCTTTCTTTCTTTCTTTCTTTCTTTCTTTCTTTCTTTCTCCTGGACCTTCCCTCTTTGGGGGTACATTCTTTCTCAGAGCTTTTACCTAACTCTGACAAAGTTTTTTTTTTTGTCGGAGGGAGGGGCGGAGAGCAGAAAAGATCTAATGAAATATCTCTGGGCGGTTTTCTAATCCCAGTTGTTTCATGATAGCGACGCGTGGCTGGGTTTTCCTTGTTCAAACCAGCCGACCCTTTGAAATGAAGCTGGCAGAGGTTGGAGGCACTGAGGCTGCGGATGTTTGTAGATGTGCGAGGAAGGCGCTGGGTTTATTTCTGTTCCTGAAAACACATTCCTTAGCCAGGATTGGATCCAAGGCATCCTTGTTTATTTTTCCCCCCCCCCCTTCGGAAATTCACTCATTCGGCAGGGAGAGACAAGCCAAGAACATTCATAAGATTAAGGGGCGTCCATGAGGAGAGGTCCAAAAAGACAAGATGGCTGCCGCAATTATGCCATTGAAGCCCCACCCCCTTTTTCATGCGTGTCACTGTATGAGTAAGAAAGGGATGGTGATTTGATTGCGTGATCGTGGCTTGACTTAAGTTTGATTCTTTTCGATCTGCATTATCTATCTTTTATATTCCTTTACATTCATACTTGTATTTGTTCTCCGCTTACGACCACAACTGAGCCCAAAATTCATGTTGCTAAGGGATAAATGTGTTCACTGAGTTTTGCCCCGTTTTACGACTTTCCTTGCAACATTTGTTAAGTGAATCACTGCAGTTGTTAAATTAGTAACAAGGTTGTGAAGAGAATCTGGTTTCCCCGTGGACTTTGCTTGTCAGAAAGGCGCAGAAAGGGATCACATGGAGAAAAAAAAAAACCCCGGACACTGCAACCGTCATAAATGTGAGGCAGCTGTCAAGCATCCGAATTTAAAAAACGTGAACCATGGAGGTGTTGCAATGATCATAAGTGTGGAAAATGGCCATAAGTCACTTTTTTCAGTGCCGTTGTAACTTCGAACGGTGAGTAAGTGATCTCTTGTAAGTTGAGGACTGCCAGCATTAATTTTTCCTCTGTTCCTTTACATAGTAGTGGTTTTATTTTCTTTTTTAAAATGACAAATTGGACCTCTTCTCCTTGTTCTGCCAATAAAGGAAAGTGTCTTATCCCATTTAAGGAGGAGAAGGAGCAGGAGGAAGAAGAAGAAGAAGAAGAAGAAGAAGAAGAAGAAGAAGAAGAAGAAGAAGAAGAAGAAGAAGAAGAAGAAGAAGAAGAAGAAGAAGAAGAAGAAGAAGAAGAGGAGGAGGAGGAGGAGGAGGAGGAGGAGGAGGAGGAGGAGGAGGAGGAAGAGGAAGAGGAAGAGGAGGAAGAAGAAGAAGAAGAAGAAGAAGAAGAAGAAGAAGAAGAAGAAGAAGAAAGAAAAAGAAAAAGAAAAAGAAGAAAAAGAAAAAGAAAAAGAAAAAGAAAAAAGAGAAAAAAAGAAAAAAAGAAAAAAGAAAAAAGAAAAAAGAAAAAAGAAAAAGAAGGAAAATACGGAAAAGAAGGAAAAGAAGAAGAAAAAGAAGAAGAAGAAAGGAGGAGGAGGAGAAGAAGAAGAAGGAGGAGGAGGAGGAGGAGGAGGAGGAGGAGGAAGGAGGAGGAAGGAGGAGGAAGAAAGAAGCTCTCAACCAGGACTTACTGCTTTGACTTTTTCAAGTGCTTTCAGCTTCTAAGGGTCACGTGCTGACCCATCAACATCCCAAACCAGAGGTGGGTTCCTACCGGTTCAGACTGGATCACCTGAACCGGTAGCGACCCGCTGGTGATGTCAAGATGGCATCACGGATCCGGTTCGGTCAGTGCCGGTCCGTGGGCGCCGCCATCTTTTCCGAATTTTTTACTGTTTGGAAGTTTTTTTCCTCTGCTGCTGCTTGAAAAAGGGCCCTCCCACCCACCCCCAGATTTATACTTACCTTTATTCCTTTGTCCAAAGCACAGCTGATCAGCTCCTCAGCTGTGTTTCGGGCTGATTCTAGCTACTGAGCATGCACAGAAGCAGAATTGTACTAGGGGACGCGCACGTGCGCGTGAGCGTTTCGAGCGCGTGTGCATGAAATGTCACGATGCGAACCGGTGGCGAAGGTAAGTGGAACCCACCCCTGTCCTAAACCTCACAACCCACTAAAAAGGAAACTCTCCAGCTTGAGACTGGCTTTTGATGCACCCATCTCTGAACGGTTTCTCGGATCCTGTACAGCTTTGGTTTATTGCAAGTATTAATCTGATTTGATTGTACTTCACTTTCGTCAGATGAACCATACTCAGCCAGATACTTGATAGATGAAGGGGAAGTCACATGGAAGAGGGATTGACTCATTCTCCCAAGCACCAGAGGGTTAAGTCAAGAACCACCGGGTGGACACCTTACCTTGAGAGATCCAGACTTAAACAAGGAAGAATTTTTTGACTGTGACAGCTATGGAGCAATGAAACTACCTTCCCCCTGAAGTTGTGACTGTTGGAGATTTTCAAGAAAAGACTAGACAAGTGTTTGTCCTGGATGGGATTAGGATTCCTGCCCTGGGTAAGGGGACTAGAAGGCCTCAAGATCCCTTCCCATCCCAGGATTCTGTGTTCTCAAGAAGGCGAAGAAGTCAACAGCTGAACAAACAGAAGACGTGTGAAAAGGACTGTTCATCTGAGGTGTCACTTAGTCTAAAGCTGACACACATCTGGTTTATGGGTCCAATTTAGTCCCCATGGCCCTCAGCAATCCCTGGAATGTAGGTTGAGGAGTAAGTTGGGGTGGACCATTTGACTTTACAAAGCAGTAGAACAGAGTTTCTCAAAGTTGGCAACCATTAGACACGTGGACTTCAACTCCCAGAATTGAAGCCCTGGCTGGGGAATTCTGGGAATTGAAGTCTACATGTCTTTAAGTTGCTGAGTTTGAGAAGCGCCGGATTAGAACACGCACAATAGCAAGGACTGAGAAATGGAAGGGACGCCTGCCATTAAAACTTGCTATAATTAAAGAAGATGACCGACTATTTTCCTAGCCTCACATTGCTTCCCTCCCCACCCTTCTGTTATAGACTATAGTCAGCTCTTTATATATAAAAAATTTGCTTCCCTTCCTCTGTGGAAATAAAAATCTACAGTAACAGTATTCTGAATGCACATATACAAGCATGTGCAGAGAGAGAGAGAGAGAGAGAGAGAGAGAGAGAGAGAGAGAGAGAGAGAGAGAGAGAGAGAGAGAGAGAGAGAGAGAGAGAGAGAGAGAGGCAAACAGACAGACAGACAGACAGACAGACAGACGACAGACAGATTTCAATTCAGCATTGGGAGATTAGATGATGGTCCGTTAGCATGAACTGGTGCCACGTTTTTGTTCTTTTTAATGTGTTCTGTTTTCATTTGTGTTTTCTAGTTTTTAAAACGCTTTGATTTTTTTAATTAAAAAAAATATTTGGGAACCACCTGAAGACCAGCAGCTATGTAAACGTTTTAATTCAATCCATCAATAATCAATGCATAAATGGGTTCCCCAAATAACAGTAACAGAGTTGGAAGGGACCTTGGAGGTCATCTAGTCCAACCCCCTGCTCACGCAGGAGACCTGTACTAGGGATTCGAACCGCCGAACTGCCAACCTTTCTGATCGACAAGCTCAATGTCTTAGCCACTGAGCCACCTACTTCTGATTTACTACAATTCTGCAGTTGCTTCTATTAAGATGGCAAAGAGCAGGGTGTGTTTGTGTGTGTGTGTGTGTGTGTGTGTGTTGTGTGTGTGTGTGTGTGTGTGTGTGTGTGTGTGTGTGTTGAGTCCATAACTCTTCCTTTTTCACAGCTAAGGAATTAAAATTAAATTAAATTAACAAAGGGACTTCTGAAATGTCCTGCTTCTTTTCCTGGCAAAGATGTGGTTACGGACAGCACCAACCTCTCCAGCGTGAGGTTTGTGGGTCCAAAATTTGCTGGCTGATTCTTCTTCCTAGCAACACAATTCTCGGTGAGGATTTATTTTAGATCCACCAACTGTTCAGTGTACTGCCTGGTGCTAGACTTTTTTTTTTTCCACAACAGCTTTTGAAAAGCTTAACAAAACTCACAAGAGGATTTCCCAATCCTTTTGTGAGCCCCGCTCGACCCCTCTCTTCTCTGTGGCAGCCCCTTAGATATTGGAACACCGCTATCATGTCACACACACACACCCCAGTCTATCTAGTTTAATGAAAAGAAGGACCAGGGGTGACATGACAGCAGTGTTCCAATATTTGAGGGGCTGCCACAAAGAAGAGGGGGTCAAGCTATTCTCCAAAGCACCTGAGGGTAGAACAAGAAGCAATGGGTGGAAACTAAACAAGGAGAGAAGCAACCTAGAACTAAGGAGAAATTTCCTGACAGTTAGAACAATTAATCTGTGGAACCTCTTGCCTCCAGAAATTGTAAATGCTCCAACACTGGAAGTTTTTAAAGAAGAAATTGGACAATCATTCATTCATTCATTCATCCATTCATCCATTCATTCATTCATTCATTCATCCATTCATCCATTCATCCATTCATCCATTCATCCATCCATCCATCCATCCATCCATCCATCCATCCTTTATTTATTTATTTATTTATTTATTTATTTATTTATTTATTTATTTATTTATTTATTTATTTATTTATTTACATTTGCATGCCGCCCAACTCCCAAAGGACTCTGTCTGCAATTTGTCTGCAATGGTATTGGGTTTCCAGCGAGAGTAGGGTGTTGGACTAGATGATCTCCAAGGTCCCTTCCAATTCTGCTATTCTGTTCTTCTGATTTGACTCTTGTACTTCCCACAGTATGTTTTATTCGTGAGACTTACGTACCGCCTCAAAGTGCAAGCACTCTCTAAGCGGTTTACACCATTAAGCAATGTATATTTATATTGCCCCCCAGAATCCGTTAGCTTTGACCAACCTTATATTTAAACCCCAAGATGCTTCCTTACACACCGCCTTCTACAATCTGAGTTGCCTGCCTGCCTGCCTGCCTGCCTGCCTGCCTGCCTGCCTGCCAGCCATGCTAAGCTTGGATTCGTATGCTCAAGCAGCAGTTGGGGGCCTGTGGCATCCGTGAACCAAATGAGCCAAGATCTGACTTAATAGAGCTGGAAGGGACCTTGGAGGTCTTCTAGTCCAACCCCCTGCTCAAGCAGGAAACCCTGTGCCATTTCAGACAAATGGTTGAGTCTCTTTTTGAAAACCTCCAGTGAGGGAGCACCCACAACATCTGGAGGCAAGCTGTTCCACCGATTAAATGATTAAACCTTCTCACAGTCAGAAAAATTATTCCTTCTTTTTAAAGTTGCTTCTCCCCTGGATTAGTTTCCATCCATATTGCTTCTTTTTCTTCTGCCTTCAGGTGCTATGGAGAATAAGTTGACCCCTCTCTTCTTTGTGGCAGCCCCTTAGATATTGGAACCCCGCGGTCATGTCACTTGATTTAAGAACGTTTTCAAAGCAGGTGTTCCAAGGTTCAAATGCAGGCATCAGGCTCCCTTCATCGTAAATTCTGCACCCAGGAAATTTTGTACCTCTCTGGCAGAATATATGGACTTAATAAAAGGAATTTCCTTTTTCTATTTCTTTTGAAGGTCCTAGGATTGCCCCAAAGGTGCTTTTTTTTTCAAGAGGCAACTGGACTTTCTGGTTTTTTCTTTGAAGACGTTTCGCTTCTCATCCAAGAAGCTTCTTCAGCTCTGACTGTATGGTGGGGAATGGAAGGATTTATACTCCTTGCAGACAGCTGGTCATTTGCATTCTCCGCAAGGAGTATCAAGCCTTCCATTCCCCACCATCCAGTCAGAGCTGAAGAAGCTTCTTGGATGAGAAGTGAAACGTCTTCAAAGAAAAATCCAGAAAGTCCAGTTGCCTCTTGAAAAAGCACCTTTGGGACAACCATGACCTGGAGGACTGAGAATCTTCATAGACGTCCTAGGATTGGTTTTAGAAGACAACAAGGATGAGGAAGGGGGTGGGTCCCCAATTAATGGGGTGGGGGCAGAAATAAAAGGGGAGGGGCTTGTTACAAATTGGTGCTACAGGCCCATAAGTCATCATCGTGGTGAGTAGAAAGGGCAAAGGAGGCTCAAACACACACACACACACACACACACACACACACACACACACACACACACACACACACACACACACTGTTAAGGAGAATAAATCTCCATAGAGGCGATGTTAATCTTTCTCTCGGAACTCAGACATTTAGAAATAAAGCCGAAGTTAAAAGTCTAATAGAAAATATTTATTTCGGTACAAAAACAATAAATTCTGAATAATTACATTCTTGCTAATTAAATGTGACCGCTCCCGGTCAGAGCCAAACCACAAGTGATTAATGGAGAATCAGGAATGCACACATGCGCAGAAGATCACATCACGTGTCCTGCTTGTATTGGAATGTACCATAATATTAGAATAGGGATGCATCACCCTGCATAGACATACAACTGGCAATATTCACCACGTGACACACACAAACCTAAGGAGACCCTTTCTGTCCCTTGGTATGCAGCCATCAGCCAATGCCTACAAAGTCCAGGCTGAACTAGTGTGGTTGCAGAAGTCTGAATTCATGAATTGTTGCAAGACCGACACCCCCACAATTGTCCTGGTGGAAAGCCCTTGCGTGAGGGAATTCTGCAGAAGGAATCCTGACTGTTGTGCACCACAATATGGGAGAACAGGTCCAGTCACCTCTGCTCTTCCAGCAAGCTCACAGGTGTCCTAGAGGCGAGAATCAACTTGTCATCGTCAGAGGCCGCTGTGTGAAGAAGCTTTTCAACTCCGATCGAAACCGTGGTGGCGCACTGGTCAGAATGCAGTATTGCAGGCTAATCCTGCCTACTGCCAGCAGTTCGATCCTGCCTTCAGAAGTTGTGACTGCTCCATCACTGGAGGCTTGCCTGGACAACTGTTTGTCTGGAATGGTATAGGCTAGGGTCTCCTGCTCGAGCAGGGGGTTGGACTAGAAGACCTCCAAGGTCCCTTCCAACTCTGTTATTCTGTTATTCCAAATCTGTCAGATTGCAAGGGCATCTCCTGTGCACAACCCTCTTCAGGTCACCCTTCCTCCTCCTTCTCCTCCTCCTCCTCCTCTGTCACGTGGTGAATATTGTCAGTTGTATGTCTATGCAGGGTGATGCATCCCTATTCTAATATTATGGTACATTCCATTACAAGGAGGACACGTGATGTGATCTTATGCGCATGTGTGCATTCCTGATTCTCCATTATTCTCTTGTGGTTTGGCTTCTGACCGGGAACGGTCTCATTTAATTAGCAAGAATGTAATTATTCAGAATTTATTGTTTTTGTACCGAAATAAATATTTTTTTA
Organism: Diadophis punctatus similis; assembly: GCA_023053685.1. NCBI lineage: Eukaryota > Metazoa > Chordata > Lepidosauria > Squamata > Dipsadidae > Diadophis > Diadophis punctatus. The sequence goes on from JALIGW010000018.1 coordinate 8,886,226, forward strand.
TTAGACTTTTAACTTCGGCTTTATTTCTAAATGTCTGAGTTCCGAGAGAAAGATCAACATCGCCTCTATGGAGATTTATTCTCCTCCTCCTCCTCCTCCTCCTCCTCCTCCTCCTCCTCCTCCTCCACCACCACCACCACCACCACCACCACCACCACCACACCACCACCACCACCACCACGAGTCCATACCAAGGTTTCCTGTGGCCCGATCGTTAGGAAGTAGACTGTCACGCAGTGATTTTATGTTGCCTGTTACATGTATATACAGGGAGATGCATCCCTATCAAATATAATGGTTTATTCTTGAGCACGTGATTAATGTTCCTAGTACGCATGTGTACATTCCTTTCTTCCTTTTTGTTCTCTGCTTCTGACGAAGCAACATCTCTTTTATATAGCCAGTATGTGATTTCTTATTTTTGTATCAAAATAAATATCTTATTCATTAGAATTATAATGCAGTTTATTTTGACAATGTCAGAGTTCCAGGAAAAGATTCATTTCGCCTCTGATAAGAGTAATTCTTATCCCAACATAGACATTCTTCGCTTACATCACCTGCCACTTTCTCAGCTAAATGTCTTTCATTGGAGCCGAAGCCGATATTCTTCACCAACTTGGCTTGGGAGACGTTGCTTTCAAAGACAAGGTTGAGAAGACTCCCCCTTTCTCCTGCTTCTCCGTATAGAAATACCTCCAGGTAGTGTACAAGAGGCCTAGTCTTGTCCAAACCTTCCTATGGTCGGCCTCGTTGCCCAAGGACAGGAGACCTCCTGGTGTTCTCTCATCTTGAAAAAATTCAATCCCCTGGTTTGTGTGTTTGTGTGTGTGTGTGTGTGAGAGAGAGAGGGGGTGTCTTTCCGTCTTTTTGGGAAGCCAGAGAGCTCCATATAGTTCCTTCCTCCCTCCTGCTCCTGTTTGCTCAGTCGGTCAACCCAGACAGGGTTAGCGTCTGAGGTCAAATCCTAAACATGGTGAGGAGGAAAGATTCAGGTTACAGACCCCCCTCCTCCTCCTCCTCCTCTTCCTCCTGCTCTGCTCTGCCCCTACACACACACACACACACAAACACACACACACACACACACACACACACACACACACACACACACACACACACACACACACACGAGCTTTATAACTGTCTTAGCAGCTAGCCAGGCTTCTGATGTGTTGGTTCCTTCGAAGCTCCCAAAATCTAGGAGAGGAATTAATTCTTTTGGTTATTGTTTTCTTTCATTTTTTTTTCAAACGCAACTCTTGATTTGTTGGTAACCAGGATCCAAGAGCCATCCCCTCCAACCCCGACAAACCCCAGTTGTTGTTGTTGTTGTTGTTGTTGTTGTTGTTTTCAAACAACGAGGCTCCCCAATTGCATATGAGAAGACCCTCTTGAGTGAGGAGGAGAGAGAGAGACAGAGAAAAGACAAAGGAATCGTGCCTGGGTGAAGTTGGAAACGGAGCATCCGGCTGGGAGGCAGGTCTTGTGAAGGGTGGCCCTGTGTCAAAGATGCTGGTTTGGGAAAGGCCCGGGGGCGAGCTTTGGGGCGCTGCCTGGCATGGACCCTAGACCTGAAAGGATGCTGAGGAGATGAGAAGATTCTCCAGAGGGGAGAAAGAAGCACTTTTTTAAAAATTTGGGTGTCTCCTTCGCCAGACTGCTACCTCCTCTCTCTCTCTTTCTCTCTCCTTCTCTCTCTCTCTCTCTCTCCCCCCCCCCCTTCCCTCTCTTTGCAAATGTGATTGTTTTGTCTATCACACAGGGCAGAGTGGAAGACTGTTCCTGGTAGGGTGAGGGAGAGAGAGAGACACAGATAGGTTACGGGAGCCTGCCTCAGCCGGATGCTTTTCTGGGCTTCTACAGGGAAGCGACCAAAGGCAGCGGGCTGCCTGAGAAAGCTTGGAAGATCAGGGCTGCCTCGAGACTCCATGCTGCTTTCACTTCTCCTCTCTTTGCTCTCTGTCCTGGCAGAAGGGGCCAGCCTCCAGCCAATCAGAACCAACCACCTGGGGATGTGTCCCAACCAGCTGAACCCCAACCTCTGGGTGGATGCTCAGAGCACCTGCGAGCGGGAGTGCCAAACCGATCAGGTGAGACTTCGAGGCGGGCGGACGCTGCTCCCCAGGTGCATCTTCAGCCTGGACGGAGAAGAAAACCCGGATCGTTCTTGGGGGGGGGGGGAAGGAGGGGGGGAATAAAACAGGGATGGAGGGGGGGTTGTAAAGATAGAGGATGGGGTGGGTGAGCAGGGCAGCCTCCCACCTAGAAGTGGTGAAAAGGTTCTCCCCGAGTTGGACCTCTTTGGGGGATTTTAAGTTTCTCACTGTGCATCAGGTGGGCAGCCGAGCCTCGCGCGTCTCTAGTTCAAGAGGCTCCTTAACAGAACCCCAGGAATGAATTTCGAGGAGATCCTGGATCGATTCCCCCACCCCCAACTGCCTGCTGTGGTTCACTGGAACCAGGACTCTGTAGCTCCGATTCGCTTTTTCCTTGCTGACAAAAGAGGAGAGCTTTGAACATGTTCAGAGGAGGAAGACCTTTCCAACCCCGAGGTTCCTCTAAAGTGTTCGCAGCCTCATTTTAATAACAAGGGGGGGTGTAAACCTTTAGTAAGGTCGTTTTGGGGTCCTCCTGTTAGCCATTCAGGCAAATATTCTGCTCCCAGGACAGAATCAGGACCCTTGAGGGAATCAACCCAGATGGTGTCAGGTCAGTAGCCTTCGTAAGCTCTCTTCTAACCTTGTGTTGGAGACAGACTTCCTTATCAGAGCTCTTAGAAGGTTATGGTGGTTTTGCTTGGGCGCCGACAGTATATTTTATTTATTTTATTTATTTATTTGTCAAACATGTATAGTAGTCATTTGTATAAACATAAGTAAAAAGTAACGATAAAAGAGGACAATAGGACAGTAGGACAGGGACGGTAGGCACAGTGGTGCACTTATGCACGCCCCTTATATGCCCCTTATATAGCAATAGCACTTAGACTTATATACCGCTTCATAGTGCTTTACAGCCCTCTCTAAGCGGTTTACAGAGTTCAGCATATTGCCCCCAACAATCTGGGTCCTCATTTTACCCACCTCAGAAGGATGGAAGGCTGAGTCAACCTTGAGCCTGGTGAGATTTGAACAGCTGAACTGCTGAACTAGCAGTCAGCCTGCAGTCACAGCATTTAACCACTGCACCACTTCAGCTCTTCATGCCCCTTATACGCCCCTTATATATGCACTTATACTTAAACAAAAGAGGGCATTTTCCCTTCAGTTTTTAAATACTGCTCAGTTTTTGAAACTGCCCACCTAAGGGCTGGGCTGGAACCCATGGGAAGTTGGGGGGGAGGGGAAATTGGAAAAAAGCAGTGGCAAAACCTTTGGATAGGTTTACCAATGTAGACGGCTGTGGGGTCACCAGACGTCAACTCCCAAGAGATGTCCTCTTTCCTTCTACAACCCCATCTTTCTCCCCCATGCCTTCTCCCCAAACTACCGATTACAAGCAAGCTTGAGAAAGCGTACAAAGCCGTAGTGTAGTTGTGGAGTGGGATGAAATCACACCCGTGCCCGACTTTACAGGATGAAAAATTCTGGTGCAAAGCCACTTGCAAGGATCTTTAGGTGGTGGAATTGGTGGGGCGGGGGGGGGGGGAGGAATGAAAGGAAGAGCAAAAGCCAGCATGTCCGGGCTAGAGGGCAGGAGGTGAGGAGGGTCCCTGTAATGAACAGCAGCTGTTGAAGAAGAAAATGAATCTTTGTCAGCGGTGTGCTAAGGAGGAGACCAGACGTCTGGTTGTAAACTGGGCTGGGGGCTTTTCTTATCAATCCGGGCATTTGCTTGAGGAAGGTGTAGAATTGCCTAGAGCAGGGGTTGGCAACCTGAAACCCTCAAAGAGCCACAAAGATCCTAACTGGAAGCCCCCCCCCCGTTCAATTCTGGAGCCGACCGGAAGTCCAGTTCCCCCCACCATAGAGTCTCCTCCTAGCACGGTGTCCTTTTTCCTCTACCTGTCCTAACCAAAAACCCTATCAATTGTGGAGCCGACCGGAAAACCTGCCCCTTGCCATAGAGTCTCCTCCTGGCACACCATGCTTCCCCCCCCAACCGGAAGCTCCTCTTAAAATTGTGGTGCCGACCAGTGACAGGGAGCCGCAGCAGAGGGATGAAAGAGCCACATGCGGCTCCAGAGCCACAGGTTGCTGACCCCTGGCCTAGAGCAAGGAGTGTCCAACCGTGGCGACTTGGAATACCTGTGGACTTCAACTCCTGGAATTCCCCAGCTAGCCAGCCAGCATAGTCAAATCCACCCTGATGTGGTTTGAAAATTCGAAAGCACGTAAAAAATGCAAGTCGAAAAATAGGGACCACCTTTGGTGGGAAGGTAATAGCGTTCCGTGCACCTTTGGCATTTAGTCATGCCAGCCACATGACCACGGAGCCGTCTTCGGACAGCACTGGCTCTTCGGCTTTGAAACGGAGATGAGCACCGCCCCCTAGAGTCGGGAACGACTAGCACACATGTGTGAGGGGAACCTTTACCTTTTAATGTGAACCCAGTCAATGGTGATGCATTGAGCAAGACACAGATTTAGAGCAAAAAGTGAAGTTAAGTAGTGGCTGGGTTTACACAACATTGCTAAAGTTGACTGGGATCCTTGGTGCTCTCTGAGCTTGGTGGTTTTCTTGCAGACATTTCATTACCAAACTAGGTAACATCATCAGTGCTAAAAGGAATGTGGGTTTTGTGCAGAAGAGGAGGAAGGGGGAGGAGGAGGTGGTGGTGGTTGAGGCTTTCTTGCAGACATTTCATTACCGAACTAGGTAACATCTTCAGTGCTAGAAGGGAGTGGGGTTAGCTCTTATTTGTATATACATTCGTACATATAGACATTTATAGACATCCATACCTTCTATTGGTACAATATGCTAAGTCAAAACTCGCTACTGCTGTGCAAACTGGCATAATGCAATCCTGTAAACCTGATCAGTTACGGATTAGGACAAATGGGCTTACACCAACCATTACAATAGGTAGACTTGTGTTAGACTTGGGACAAGGTGTGTTCTACCTGGGCGATAAACCTCCCAAGAAGCGCCCTTGCATTTGAACACCCTGTCTTTGTTTCCTCGACAGGACTGCGAAGGCTTTGAGAAATGCTGCACCAACGTTTGCGGCTTACGGAGTTGCGTGGCTGCCCGTTACGCCGACGGAAGCCTCTCTTCGTTGGAACAGGTGCAGGAGGCCACCTGCGAGAGCTTCGTCTGCACCCAGCAGGGCTCGGACTGTGATATTTGGGACGGGCAGCCTGTCTGTAAGTGCAAGGATAGGTGTGAGAAAGACCCCAACTTCACCTGCGCCTCCGATGGACTCACCTACTACAACAAATGCTACATGGATGCCGAAGCCTGTATCCGGGGCATCAGCTTGGCAGTGGTACCTTGCAAGTACATCTTTACCTGGCCCAATACTAGCCCAGTGCCAGTGGAGACCACTACTCACCCCACCCCTGGGGCATCTCCGGAGCTGCCTATCCCGCCGGCTCTCTACAACAACCCTTTCCACCAGCTGGTCTACGTGGGAGGCACCATCAGCTTCCACTGTGACGTGAGCGGGCGTCCTCGTCCCGACATCACCTGGGAAAAGCAGAGCGAGCATCAGGAGAACTTCATCATGCGGCCCGACCAGATGTACGGCAACATGGTGGTGACCAACATTGGCCAGTTGGTCATCTACAATGCTCAGCCAGAAGATGCTGGAATCTACACATGTACAGCCAGGAATTCTGCTGGTCTCCTACGAGCGGACTTCCCACTCTCGGTCATCAAGAAGGAACACTCCAGAGGAGAACTGAGAGTTTCCAGTACGTTGAAGCTCCTACCCAATGAGTGCTTGAGAGAACCCGATACTCAGGACTGTGAGACCTACCAAACCCGTTGGCATTTTGACTCCAAAAAAGGCTCTTGTGTTACTTTTCGTTACGGCGGTTGCGGGGCGAACCAGAACCACTTCGACACTTACGAGGAGTGTCAACTGGCTTGCGTCAGCAACACGGTCAACCTGTGCACCCTCCCCATGGTGCAAGGACCCTGTAAGAACTGGGAACCTCGCTGGGCCTACAACCACCTGATGAAGCAGTGCCATTCCTTCATCTACGGCGGTTGCGAGGGCAACGAGAACAACTTCGACAACAAGGAGAGCTGCGAGGACGCCTGTCCCTTCCCCAAGACCTTGCTGTGCAAAGCGTGCCGCCTGAAAAACAAGATGGTGTTGAGCCTCTGCCGCAGCGATTTCGCCATCGTGGGGCGACTGATGGAGATCCTCGAGGACCAAGACTCTGGGATTGCCCGTTTTGCGCTGGACGACGTTCTCAAGGACGAGAAGATGGGCCTCAAGTTCTTCAACATCAAGTATCTGGAAGTCACCTTGACGGACATGGACTGGAATTGTCCCTGTCCCAACATGACCACAGAGGACGGGCCTCTCATCATCATGGGGGAAGTTCATGACGGCATGGCTGTCCTTGATCCCAACAGCTATGTCCGGACTGCCAACGACAAGCGGGTCAAGAAGATTTATGAGCTTCTGGACAAGAAGACTTGCGAGTTGTTCAACCGGTTTCAGGACTAATGTGGGCTTGAGGGGAGGGAAAGTAGAACAGGCAAGAGAGACCCCCTCCTCAAAGGCAGAGCTATCCTTATATTGTTATAGAAACCAAGGACTGGGTGGGAAGACGAACAGATGAGCTGCTGCCCCTTTCAATCCACAGAAGAGTTGTGTTCACACAACATGCTCAACCCGGTCACTGAACTAACTGGTTTTCTGAGTTTTTGGATCTACCAACCTACCAAACAGGTTGGGTTCACACAACCCAAAGCAACTAATTCCCACTCAGGTGTACGGAATACATCTACAGATAGTCCTGCGTTTATGACCACACCTGAGCCCAAAATTTATGTTGCTAAGCAAAACAGTTGTTAAATGAGTTTTGCCCTCCATTTTATGACCTTTCTCAAGCGAATCACTGCAGTTGTTGAGTTAGCAACATGGTTGTCAAGTGAATCTGGCTTCCCCATTGACTTTGCTCATCAGGTGGTCACAAAAGAAGATCACGTGACCCCGGTGATCACATGACACTGCGACCGTCATAAATATGATCCAGTTGCCAAGTGTCCAAATTTTGATCAGGTGACCATGGGGAGACTTGCAATGGTCCTAAGTGTGAAAATCAATCCTAAGTGTCTTTTTTCAGTGGCATGCAGAGGTGGGTTCCTACAGGTTCTAACCGGTTCTTTAAAACCATTACTAGTTCACCAATGATGTCACGGAGCCGGTTCTGTTGGTGTCTCCCTGGGCGCCGCCATCTTGGATTTTGCTTCTGCACATGCGCAGAAGCTAATTTTTGATTGCTGCGCGTGCGTGCACACGGGATGATCCTGAGCGAACCGGCAGCAAAAGGATCCAGAACCCACCCCTGGTGCCATGCAGAGGTGGGTTCCTCCCGGTTCACACAGGTTCTATAGAACCGGTAGTAAACTGGTGGTGACGTCCGTGGACGCCGCCATCTTTTTTGGGGTTTTTTTTAATTTTTAATTTTTAATTTTTGCATTTTTTGCTGGTTTTTGCTTTTGCACATGCACAGAAGCCAAGTTTTCGGCATTGCGCATGTGCCGCCATCTTGTTTTTGGCTCTTTTTTTTTTTGCTTTTTTTGCTTGTTTTTGCTTGCAAGTTTTCAGCACTGCCAATGCATGCGCCCGCGCGAAGCGCACATGCAGCCACGCAGCATGGGAGGAAGCAAACCGGCGGCGAGTTAAGTTAGAACCCACCCCTGGATCCATGGTAACTTCGGTCACTAAATGAACTGTTGTAAGTCGAGGATTAACTGTACTAGGCTTGTTAAGTGACCTGGTTTAATGTGTTGGGTGAAAAACAATCAATAAAGGGAAATCTACATTTCCCATCTTCAGTCCAGGCCAGCTCTATTTATTTTTAAAATATTTTTCTGTCACAATCCGAACTCTACTCTGAGGAGGGCTGGCTAATGCTTGTTAATGGTCTACCGTCTGATTTTGTGTGAGCTGTAATTTATCTGCAACCACTAGGTCCCACTGCTGTACATCCTTCTCAGCTGCTCCAATCTTTTGTGAAATGAAGAGTAATTAAACCAACAAGCCACGTTTCTTCTCAATCTTACAGCGCAGGTCAATAGAAGCTTTTTTAAAAATCCTTTCGGGATGGCAAATTCTTTCTTTAGACAAATTATCACTGTTCTTGAGGACTAGCTTCCTAGCCTGGGTGGGAAATTGCCAATTTCTGGAAAAATAATAATAAATCATGGTCATGTGACTCTAAGGCAAATGGCCGTAAAGGGGGCCGGTTGCTGAGCACCTACAATGTTGTCATGTACCGCAAGGTGTGTGTGTGTGTGTGTGTGGTCACTGGAACTTCAGAACCAGGACATGTAACTTATCTGTCATAACTCTGAAAGGTTGCTAAGTGACAGATTATATGTGTCATAAAGCAATTTGCAAGTGAATGTGTCTTTAGATTAGATTATTATTAGAGTTGGAAGGGACCTTGTAGGTCATCTAGTCCAACCCCCCGCTCAAGCAGGAGTTCCTACACCATTTGAGACAGATGGCAGTCCAGTCTCCCCTTGAAGGTTGCAAGTGTTGGGGCTCTCACAACCTCCGCTGGCAAGCTGTTCCACTGGTTGATCGCTCTCACCGTCGGAAAGTTTCTCCTCACTTCCAGGTTGAATCTCTCCTTGGTCAGCTTCCATCCGTTATTCCTTGTTTGACTTTCTGGTGCCATAGAGAACAGCCTGACCCCCCCTCCTCTCTGTGGCATCCCCTCAAGTATTGGAACACTGCTATCATGTCACCCCTGGTCCTTCTCTTCGCCAGACTGGCCAGGCTCAGTTCCTGCAACCGCTCTTTGTATGTTTTATTTTCCAGACCTTTTATCATCCTGGTTGCTCTCCTCTGCACTTTCTCTAAAGCTTCAATGTCTTTTTTGTAGTGTGGTGACCAAAACTGGATGCAGTACTCTAGGTGTGGTCTGACCAAGGCTTCATAGAGTGGTACTAGTACCTCTCTGGTCCTTGATTGTATCCCTCTATTTATATTTATATAAATTGAGGACTATGTAAATTGAGGGGGGGGAGTATTTTTCTTAACATTTTGCAGGCTGCTTTTCCTGTTTCCCTACAGTCCTTTGGAGGAGACCCATCCAAGTTGTAACCAGGGCTGACCTTGCTTAGCTTCTGAGTCCAGACAAATGTGATCTAATACTGCCCCCTGGTAACTCACAATCAGATTTACCTTTCCGAATGGCTCCATTGTAGATAGTGAACTAGATAAAAAAACCAAGTGATATTTGTGTAGTAATGCCAAAACGTTATATTTATTTGCACCCAAATTGCAACACAGATTATGTAAGCTGCTGTTATCTTGATCCTTAGCCAAGGCTCTTTTTTGAGCGTTCTCACATCATCCAAATAAGAATGAAAGAAACATGGATATGCCACACATCACCACTAGAGGGAGATAGTATTCTACATACAAATGAGAGAGAGAGAGAGAGGGATTTACTGGTAATTTTCTTCCCCTAGACCAGGGGTCGGCAACCTTAAACACTCAAAGAGCCACAGCCCCCTGTTCAATTCTGAAGCCGACCGGAAGCCGACCGCCCTCAACTTCAAAGAGGCATTAACACCCTATCTCTCCACCAGAAAAAGTCAAGAGCAACATGACCAACCGTCTCTGCCGGACCACAGTTCTTCCGCAAAGTTTTCAGCTATGAATTGATTATGGCACTTATGGGGTCCCACCACCCCATAAGGACTTGCTCATGGATGTGCCAAGAAGCAAGAGCTCAGCAGGAGAGAGGCAGAAGAAATCCTGCAGAGAGGGAGCAGACCTCCGCAGCATCTTGAAGTGGTCCATGAAGTTCCCTTGTTGGAGACAGCAGTCCGGCGACTTAGTGTTTGCGGAAAACGAGGCACTTGTTGTTTGCTGGCATGTCGACCTGGAAGCAGAAACTCTTGTGGTTATTCTAGGCCATAAAATTGCAATAGATGCAAGGCTGCAAGAGAGTCCATCCTCAGGCTGAGGAACAAGGAGGCACTAGGGGACCCCAGCAGGGGTGGGTTCAGTGGTGGGTTCCTACTGGTGTGGTCCACTCTATCGCACCGGTAGCAGCGGGCTGGTGATGTCATCAAGAGGCTACCCACCTGGTGCACTTGGCTGCTGGTGCCTAGGAGCTGCCATCTTTTTTTGCAAATTTTTCGGTGATTTTTTGCTTCTGCGCATGCACAGAAGCAAAATCGCGCCGAAATCTCGTGAAGGGGCGTGTGCGTGTAGTGAGCGTGTGCGCACACGAAACGTGGAGATGTGTGTGCAGCGCACCGGTAGCAAGGTAAGTGAACAACCCGCCCCTGGGTGGGTTCTACTTAACCTTCCCTACTGGTTCACATCACACTGGAAGTGTGCGTTTTGCGTGCGCACGGTCGCTTCACTCGTGCGCATGCCCCCGTCACGTCATGCAAATGACCCTTTGCGCATGCGCAGAAGCCTCTGCGCATGCCCAGAGGGTTCTTTGCCAGCCGCTTTCAGGATGCGGCGTCCGGAGAACCAGTACGGGGGCGTGGCCAGCCAGCCATTGCTGCCGGTTCAGCGAGCAGGGGCAAATTTCCGCCACCAGTACGGGCGAACTGGGGCGAACCGGCAGTAACCCACCACTGGACCCCAGAGATCAGCAGAAGGAGCTGGTGTCCAAAGAATTTAGCTGGGGAAAGGATTGGGACAGAAGCTCAGCTTATTTTTAGGCAAAAGTGAACTCAAAATCGCAAATTGGAGGAGGCGCATCTATTGCCAGGTGAAATTGCCGCTAGAAATTGGGCTGCATAGATGTATCATTCAGGCAGGGATATGTGCAGGGGTTGATCAAAATAATCAAGGGGGCGGTGGCATGGAGACGTCAATCACACGGTCACGGCTGCCATCTTGACTTTGGGATATTCCCCTGTCCAGATGAAAACTAATACTGTAAAACTAATACCAAAACTGTAAAAATCGAGCTAAGACGAAAACTAAAACTCGTAAAGCTAACATTGTAAATCTGAAGCGAAACAAAAACTGTAAATCTGAAGCAAAATTAAAACCGAAGCAAAACTAAGACTTAAACAGGAAATCTGAAGTTGAAACTAAAAGTGCAGCCAAAGTTAAAAGCGTTCCTTTTCCAGTTATAAACAGAATGGGATACCTTTCCCAATTCAGCCTACCATGTTTTCCAACTGCATCCCGTTGGCCTCAGCAAGCTGTTGCAGGTGAGCTGTGTCCCTGAGTCCCCAAGATGGATTTCTGGTACAGGGAGGGAGGGAGGAAAACAAAAAGGGAAGGAGAAAGAAGGAAGGAAGGAAGGGAAGGAAAGGAAAGGAAAGGAAAGGAGGAAAGGAAAGGAAAGGAAAGGAAAGGAAAGGAAAGGAAAGGAAAGGAAAGGAAAGGAAAGGAAAGGAAAGGAAAGGAAAGGAAAGGAAAGGAAAGGAAAGAAGGAAAGGAAAGGAGGGAGGGTAAGAAGGAAAATGGAAAGAGGAGAAGGAGAAAGGGGAGAAGAAGGAAAAAAGGAAGGGAGGGAGGGAGGGAGGGAGGGAAAGGAAGGGAAATGGAAAGAGGAGAAGGAGAAAGGGGAGAAGAAGGAAAGAAAAGGAAGGAAGGGAGGAAAGGAGGGAGGGTAAGAAAGAAAATGGAAAGAGAAGGAATAAGGGGAGAAGAAGGAAAGAAAAGGAAGGAAGGGAGGAAAGGAGGGAGGGTAAGAAGGAAAATGGAAAGAGGAGAAGGAGTAAGGGGAGAAGAAGGAAAGAAAAGGAAGGAAGGGAGGAAAGGAGGGAGGGTAAGAAAGAAAATGGAAAGAGAAGGAATAAGGGGAGAAGAAGGAAAGAAAAGGAAGGGAGGGAGGAAGGGAAGGAGGGAAAGGAAGGGAAATGGAAAGAGGAGGAAGAGAAAGAGGAGGAGAAGGAAAGAATGGATGGATGGGTGGATGGATGAAGGAAGGAAGGAAGGAAGGAAGGAAGGAAGGAAGAAAGGAAGGAAGGAAGGAAGGAAGGAAGGAAGATAGATCATTAGCCTTCTATTAAAAAAATAATTCTGCAACCTAAAAACAATTTCTTCATTGTTGTAGTGCCATCTTTACTCTTTTGCATCCCACCCCCCTACACACACCCTCACTTCTACTCCTCCCACCCGACTCCCCTGGTCAAGCTTTGCGCTGCTCACCTCCGCCTCAAACTGAAATCAAAATCCACGTTGCTCTGTGGAGTGATGGAACCATTCACCGCGTAGGGCTGTTGAGCACGGAAGCAAAACAACAACAACACAATTTGTTAGATAAAGTCATCCATCCTCCAGCAAAGTGGGGAGTCTCTCCCCTACCGAGAGCATCCATGCCCTCCAGAGTCTAAAGAAAACATAGAAGCAAGGAATTTAATTTAAATTAATTTAATTAATTAATTAATGGCAAGGCAGAATGCCAAACTCCAAAACCAGGTTATTCCTCCTTGTGTGGAAGAGGAGTAGCTAACCTCCCTCTGCTTTTTTGATTACTAAACTTATAGCATCCCGGAGCAAACACTTACTCCATAGGTAATCATCACTGCTTTGGGTTTGAGTAGTTTTCCAGCTCCTTGGAACAAGCCCTGGACAAACAAAAGCCAGGAGAGAAAGAGAGGAGAAGCCATCAGTCCTGGAAAGAACGTCTACTAGCGTCACGAAATTAATACGACATTGTTCAGAGCAAAACACTTCATGCAGGTAGGCCTTGACTTATCACCACAATTGGGACCGGAACTTGGTGGTGGTTGTGCTCAATTTTACAATCTTTTTTGCTGTGGCCATTAAGTTTGCCGTTGCCTCCTTCCTTAGAGCGGAGAGGTGAGGCAAAGTCAACCATCTGATTTTCATGCCTAAGGCGGGACTAGAACTCACGGTCTCCTGGTAATTTGGCCTAAAGTTATCCAGCCAGCTTTCATGCCTAAGGCAGGAGTAGAATTCAGTCTCTTAGTGATTGGCCCAAATCGCCCAGTTGGCTTTCATGCCTAAGGTGGGACTAGAACTCACTGTCTCCTGGTGATTGGTCCAAAGTCACCCAGCCGGCTTTCAGATCTAACATGGAACTAGAACTCACTGTCTCCTGGTGATTGGTCCAAAGTCACCCAGCCGGCTTTCAGATCTAACATGGAACTAGAACTCACTGTCTCCTGGTGATTGGTCCAAAGTCACCCAGCCGGCTTTCAGATCTAACATGGAACTAGAACTCACTGTCTCCTGGTGATTGGTCCAAAGTCACCCAGCCGGCTTTCAGATCTAACATGGAACTAGAACTCACTGTCTCCTGGTGATTGGTCCAAAGTCACCCAGCCGGCTTTCAGATCTAACATGGAACTAGAACTCACTGTCTCCTGGTGATTGGCCCAAAATCACCAAGCCGGCTTTAATGTTTAAGGTGGGACTAGAACTCACTGTCTCCTGGTGATTGGTCCAAAGTCACCCAGCCGGCTTTCAGATCTAACATGGAACTAGAACTCACTGTCTCCTGGTGATTGGCCCAAAATCACCAAGCCGGCTTTAATGTTTAAGGTGGGACTAAAACTCACTGTCTCCTAGTGATTGGCCCAAAATCACCCAGCCGATTTTCGTGCCTAAGGTGGGACTAGAACTCACCATCTCCCGGTTTCTAGCCTGGCGCCTTAACTGGGACACCAAACTTCCTTACAATTAAGTTGGTTAAAACAAAGCTTCCGTGTACATTAAACTACTGTATAAGAAGAGAGCCTCATTAGTCTACATGGCAAAAACTCACAGGTCCTGGTACCACCTTTTTCATAGCCCCTGATGAGGCAAACCACAGCTTGTGAGAGCAACTACCTTTGAATAGAATTTGCTGGTTGGAAAAAGTGCTACCAGATTTCTGGGTGGTTTTTTTTCCCCATTTTACATTGCAGTAGCCTAATCTGGAGAGCCCCAAAGCGAAACCAACTGAAGTCCAGCATAAATCCCAGTGAGACGAATGGGATTTATGGCTGAGAAATCTTTTTATACTGTGTGTTTATATATATATAAACTTTATATATATATATATATATATATATATATATATATATATATATATATATATATATATATATATATATATATATATATATATATATATATATATATATATATATATATATATATATATATATATATAAGCTGTGATGCTTTCTCTCCCATATTTGGGTACACCAGGATAACACGACAGAAAAACATATATAACCCTTTCCTGGTGAAAGAGCTGATTGGGAACAGAGCCTATGGCCTAGTGGTTAAGTTGCTGCCCTGCAAGGTAGCCGGCCCGGGTTCAAATCCCAGCAAGGGGTATGGCTATCTGACGAGAGCAAAATAAGCTTGAAATAGATCTATAATAGTCTCCCTTTATTTTCATTTATCAGCCAAAAATCCTACACACAGACACAGACACACACACACACACACACACACACACACACACACATATATATATATTGCAATATATATATATTAAGTATACATCCATATTATGTGTGAGCAGTGTTAGTTCTGAGCATCATTCATATTGATCCAATTTACCACAATATTAGTATTCTTTATCACATTTAAATAATCCTCTTTATATTATTTAAACATACATTTAAAAAAATGCCTAACATCTATAAACCTTTAATCTTTCTATAGAAAAAAAAATCCCCCATCTAATTTATTTCTGCTTTCCAACTTACAATCAAGCTACCTTAATATTTAGAAGGCAATTCTTTCTATCCATCATCTCTTGTCCTCTTTAGTGCTTCAATTCTTATCCGTTTTTTTACTCGTTTTCCACACTCCTCATCTTTATCTCTATCTTCATCTGAGCAATCTTTGAAAGTCAAGTCTCCCCACCTGGGTGCACTTAATATATAAACAAGCCATCAATCCATGTTTGTATTTATTTAAGTACTATACTACCTGGGTGCACTTCATTTCTGAGATATGAATCATGTTGATGTTGACGATGAGATCCAAAGAATTTGGACGCAGACCTCCCCAGGTCTCCCAGCTCTGAGAGGAGTCCAAGTACATGGGCGGTTTGACATTTGAGAGTTGGAGTGTTTGGATAAACGCTGAGATGCTACGAAGAGAGAGAGGAAGGAGAATCTTTTGACCACCATAGAATAGAATAACAGAGTTGGAAGGGACCTTGAAGGTCTTCTAGTCCAACCCCCTGCTTAGGCAGGAAACCCTACACCACTTCAGACAAATGGTTATCTAATCTCTTCTTAAAAATCTCCAGGGTTGGAGCATTTACAACTTCTGGAGGCACATCAAGAAATGCTTGTTTGACAAAACAACAAACAAACAAATGTTTTTTTTTGTATATTGGTAATATACATAGATATAACATTGTTTATATACATAAGATGGGTACTGATAAGAGGGAACATTAGGACAGGGACGGTAGGCATGCTGGTGCGCTTATGCACGCCCCTTACTGACCTCTTAGGAATCGGGTGAGGTCAACAGTGGACAGTCTAAGGGTAAAGTTTTGGGGGTTTGGTCAGCCATGTGGGGGTTTAATCAGCCATTAACACCAGTCTATATTATTTGTGATGCATTTTTGAATGTTCAGTTGACTGACTTTCATGTTTAATGAATAAAGTACATCATAATAATCATAATAATCATCATATCCTCATCATCATCAAAGAACCCCAAGGGAGAAACCCACCCACCCATCCCACCAACCTTGGCAGGGCAAACCAGAGCATATAAACCAACAGGGGGCAGCCCCGCTCTCTCTCTCTCTAGCCCTGATGGTCTTCTCTAGTTGAGTCCCGAAACCTCTGCAAGCCCACCACCCACCTTAGAGAGCCCCAAGGCCTCCCAACTTCAAAAGATTTCGAGAGGGGGGGTGGGATTCTCCCCCCTCCTCACCCCGTGCAAATTTTGGTCGTAGGAGAGAAGAGCCTGGGTGTGGAGAAGTTCGCGTGTTGCCTTCCCGGGGAGAGCCCACCACCACCAGCGTGGAATGCAAGGCAGGGGAAGCCGAGAGGGGCTTCTCCCACCCACCCTCCCGCCTAGCCCCCTCCCCCTTCCCCCAGTCCTTCCTCACCTCTCCAGGGCTTGGGGGTCCACGTCGGAAGGCTGCCACTGCAGGTTGGGCAGCGCTTGGGCGAAATGCGCCGCGTGCAGCCCGCAGCCCGAGGCCACCTCCAGCGCCTGCACGCCTGGCCGGGTTCCCACGTAACCCCGCAGGACGGCCAGGATGGGCTCCTTGTTGCGATCCGCCGCCGAGCCGAAGCCTCTGTGCATGGCTGCCAGCGGGGCGCTTGGGCCGGGGGCGCAGCCGGCTTGCCCTATTCCCACGACCACGCTTGGCTTTGCTCTGGGTTTGGGGGGCCAGCCACCACCCCAACCCAGCCGGGATCGGGCGCAGGAGGCGAAGGATGCGCGGAGGAGGAAGGCTGAAGAAGCCGGGGCCACCAGCCTGGATGGGCGAAGGATGCCAGGGACCAGCAGCCCCTCTGCCCACCTTTCCTTTCCTTGCAACGGACGAATGCCAAGCAGGAAAGACTACATTTCCCACAAGGCAGTGGGGCGAGGGCCGTCCCTGGCTGTTATTGGCTGGATCGGAAAGGGCGTGTCCTGCCTTTCGGGTTTCCCCAGGGTGGGGGCAGTGGAAGAAATGCCAACCCCCACCCCATTGCGCCCTCATCTATGCCAGGGGTCTCCAACCTTGGCAACTTTAAGACTTGTGGACTTCAACTCCCAGAATTCCTGGCTGAGGAATTCTGGGAGTTGAAGTCCACAAGTCTTAAAGTTGCCCAGATTGAAGACCCCTGAGCTATGCCATGGGGACTAACTTTACCGATGCTTCTTAAAAAAAACCCAGTGCTGAGCCAGAAGCCGACTCAGAAGCCAAAGCGCTAGTCCTCAGGAGGCTTTGGCATTCTTTGGCCGCAGAAAGGATGGCTTGTTCAAACGGAAGCGCTCTCTGAAGTCTGCAGGAGAGCCTTTTTCTTGAAAAAAACTTTAAAAAAATAGAAGGGTGCCGGAGCACAAAGGACTTTACAGATTAACAGAGTTGGAAGGGATCTTACTACACTTTTACAAGGGAAGAGGCTCCGGGAGGAAAGGAAACGCGTGGGAACGCGGAAAGGCAGTGATGCATTGCGCTGTGCAAAGAAGGAAGATTTTGCAAAAGATTTTGCAAATATTTGCACCATAAAAAAAAAGAGCTTGTGCGCTGCCCGGGAATCGAACCCGGGTCGCAAGAATGGGAATCTTGCATGATACCACTACACCAGCGGCGCGACTGGCAAACCAGGCTTGTTCAAAATGCTTTTTGAAATTCGCCGGTGGCCTTTCCTTCCGTTGTGCAATTCTTAAACAGAAACCAGCCGCCATGGCCCGCAGTTTGAAAAAAGCAGAACTCTTTGCAAAGCATCAAACGACGTGGGGCTAAGGCTGCATTTTTCATTCCTGACCTCTTGAAGAGGAGAGAATTCTCCAGCCGACAGTTGGGAGCAGAATTGTCTACCACTTGCACACACATACTGCTTGTCTGAAATAGTAATAGGTTCTCCTGCTTGAGCAGGGGGCTGGACTAGAAGACCTCCAAGGTCCCTTCCAGCTTCTCTTCTCTTCTCTTCTCTTCTCTTCTCTTCTCTTCTCTTCTCTTCTCTTTTTATTTATTTATTTATTTATTTATTTATTTATTTATTTATTTATTTATTTATTTATTTATTTATTTATTTATTTATTTATTTATTTATTTGTTTGTCAAACATATATAGGACAGTAGTAGTTTGTATAAACATAACATAAGTAAAAAGTACCGATAAAAGAGGACAGTAGGACAGGGACGGTAGGCACAAAGGTGCGCCTATGCACGCCCCTTACAGACCTCTTAGAAATGGGGAGAGGTCGACTGTAGACAGTCTAAGGTTAAAGTTTTTGGGGGTTGGGGGAAGAAACCACAGAGTCAGGTAGTGCATTCCAGGCATTGATCACTCTGTTGCTGAAGTCGTATTTTCTGCAGTCGAGTTTGGAGCGGTTTACCTTGAGTTTGAATCTATTACGTGCTCGTGTATTGCTGCGGTTGAAGCTGAAGTAGTCATTAACAGGAAGGACATTTTGGTATATGATTTTATGAACTACATTTAGATCAGATCGGAGGCGTCTTCTCTTCTCTTCTTCTTATTCTTTCTTATTCTGCATCCTATCCTATCCTATCCTTTATTGCAGTGGCTAAGCATGCTGGCTGGGGATGGGGAACCGTTGCCATTCTGCTCCCAACTGTGGTTGTAAAGTCAGGGATTCTCTAATTATTAGAGTCTAATTAAAAAAAGAGGCGCTTTGTGTGATCTCTTTTGGATTCCTCTTCTCTTGCTGCAAAGCAGAAGGAAGAGGCACAGATGCGAGCAGAGCCTGTCCGTTCGCTGAGATAATCTTCCAGCACATTCTTCTCACCTATGACCCAGACATTAAATCCATTTGTAGGTCAATCCTTAACATAAGCAAGATCGGTTAGCAGCAGGGCATGGACTTTGCACACCCGGAGGGTGGATTTTAAGGCTGAAAGAAACGCTACAAATCTCTCTTCCCAAGGGAACATTTTCAAACACGTATCTTATTATTTATTTATTTGTTTGTTTATTGTTAAGGAACATACTCTTGAGTTGTGGCTGTGCTACAGTTTTGGAATGGAGTTACAATGTTTCCTTGGTACTTTCGTGTGTTTATCAACCTAAGAATTCTTTCAACACTTTTTAAGCTAAGTTGGTTCATATTATTCCCCACAGTAAAGGCAGGTGTGAAATCAAATCCCTGCAGTATTAGTGCTTAGAAACTGGATGTGCAAAGGTATTAATCACTAAGGACAGCTTTCTTTCTTTCTTTCTTTCTTTCTTTCTTTCTTTCTTTCTTTCTTTCTTTCTTTCTTTCTTTCTTCTTTCTTTCTTTCTTTCTTTCTTTCTTTCTTTCTTTCTTTCTTTCTTTCTTTCTTTCTTTCTTTCCTTCCTTCCTTCCTTCCTTCCTTCCTTCCTTCCTTCCTTCCTTCCTTTTTCTTTTTGTATTTGTTTTATTTGTCAAGCATATATGATTATAAGCAAAGTTTAAACAGTAAAACATGATTGAATATATATGTAATATTACAAGCATGAATAAGAGTAAAAGAGGTATGAATATATGGGTACATTAGGACAGGAACGGTAGGCATGATTGTGCGCTTATGCATGCCCCTTTCTTCTTTTTTTCTTTCTTCTTTCCTTTCTTTCCCTCTTTTTCTACTCCCTCCCTCCTTTTTTCTTTTCCTTCCCTCCTCCCTCCCTCCCTTCCATTCCTTTCTTCCCTTCTCCTTCCTTCTTTACTTTTCTTTCTTTCTTCTTTCCTTTCCCTATCTCCCTCCCTCCCTTTCTCTTTTCCTTCCTTCCCTCCTTCCTTCCTCCCTCCCTCCCTCCCTCCATTCCTTCCTTCCCTTCTCCTTCCTTCCTTCCCTTTTCTCTTTCCTGCTTTTTGTAGTTTCTGTGTGTTTTTATCTTCTTTGTAAAACCTTTAATAAAATGTTTTTTTTTAAAAAAACATTGACTACTTTGGTTTTCAAAAGAAAGCATGGGGGAGAAAGGGCCTTGCTTTCAGCCTCAAGCTTTAAAATGTCTTGGTCTACAGTTAGATGAAAGATCGGTGATCGAAAAATCAAAAGTTGCTTTGTATTCAATATTAGCTTCTGCAAAATGAAGAAAAAAGCTGCTTGACTAGAAGGAGGGAGCTCTGAGAGAGAGCTAGCTAGGTAGCTGCAAGAAGAAATTTAAACTTTCCCCGAAATTTGTTTTTTTTTATATATTATTATTATTATTATTATTATTATTATTATTATTATTATTATTATTATTATTATTATTATTATTATTGTTGTTGTTGTTGTTGTTGTTGTTGTTGTTGTTGTTGTTGTTGTTGTTGTTTAGATTTTTATCCCACCTTTATTATTTTTATAAACTTATTATTTTATATTTATATTTACTTTATTTTTTTAAATAAAAGGCAGAGAACATACCTAATGCCCTATGTTCCTATTTTCCCCACAGTATGGGGGTTGGGCGCTGAGGGAGAGGGACTGGCCCAAAGTCATCCAGCTGGTTTTCATGCCAAAGGCAGGGACTAGAATTCACCATCTGCTTTCTAAGCCAAAACCATCACCATTGCACCATACTGCCTTTCTAAGAAATCTCTAACTTCTTCTCTGTATAAATTTCTCTATAACTGAAGAGGTAGAACCAGCTAGAAGTGAATTTACCTTTCCTCTTGACTTTGCTTGTCAGAAGGTCGCAATAGATGCTCACGTGACCCCAGGGGGAAACCGCAGCCGTCATAAATATGAACCAGTTTGCCAAAGGTCTGAATTTTGATCAAGGGACCACACTTAAGATCGTTGTAGCAATTTTCAGAGCTTCGTGATTAAGATTTATTCCATTGGATTAACTTTGGCCTGAAAAATCAGGAATTGCTAGTCTTTGATTTACAGCCATTCATTTAATGACGGTTCAGATTTACAGCACTGGGAAAAAAATGGCTTATGCTGCATTTCCACGATCATGTGATGAGAATTCAGTTCTTTTGCAATCTTTTGCATGGTTGTAGCATCCTGAGGTCATGCGATCACCCTTTGAGGCCTTCCCAACTTGCTTCCAACAAGCCAAATCAATGGGTGAAGCTGGATTCGCTTAATGACTGCACGATTCATTTAACAACCACAGCGATTTGCTTAAGACTTAGAATAACTTTATTGCCACTTTGAATGTACACTAATTGGCCTACATTTAAAAGGAAATGGTTAAAGCTCATGAAATCGAGCGCACTTTAATAACCTCCTTGCTTAGCAACGGGAATTCTAATTCCATCTGCAGTCATAAGTCGAGGACTACCTGGCTTCAAAACACATCATTGGATCAGCACGGCAGAAGTGTCCCCTTTGGGTGCCCCAAAAAATGAAGCTGTCGAAGGGATAGACATGGGACGGTCTTTGGACATAAACAGCAAAAGGTTTCTGGATGTTCTTAAAAGCAAAGCCATTCGCCGTAACTTAAACTGGGTTAATTTATGACTTTTTAAATCATAATAGCAATTGACATGTTTATAAATATTTTGATATAATCACCAGCCTCTGGTTTAGCGAGCATGACAACGGTAAGAAAGTTGGTGCTTTGAGTTTCACAGTCTATGGTTCATAAATGAAACCATGTATGTATTAAAGAAATAATGAATTCTATATTCAAATTTAATTTATAAGATTTATAAACGACCTCATTCCAGAGGGTAAAAAATAGCTGATATTAAAATAAATATTAAAAACTAAATGCAGAGAGTAAAATACACTGTATTAAAACATATATCTGCTATTTATTAAAAGTATATGTATGTATATATGTGTGTGTGTTTGTGTTTGTGTTTGTGTTTGTGTATGTATATATATATATATATATATATATATATATATATATATATATATATATATATATATATATATATATATATATATATATATATATATATATATATATATATATATATATATATATATATATATGTAGGTCTTTGGGTATTCGGGTTTTCTCCCGCGTGAAATTGGAAGTGTCTTGGCGACGTTTCGATGAAGTCTCATTCATCATCTTCAGGCTGGTGTCTTCTGCTTCCTGCTTCTAGGAGCAAGGAAGCAGAAGACACCAGCCTGAAGATGATGAATGAGACTTCATCGAAACGTCGCCAAGACACTTCCAATTTCACGCGGGAGAAAACCCGAATACCCAAAGACCTACATACAAACACCCGCGAAAACCTCAGAAAACACACACATACATACATACATATATATATATATATATATATATATATATATATATATATATATATATATATATATATATATATATATATATATATATACACACACACACACACACACACACACACACACACACACATATATACACACACACACACACACATATATATATATATATACACACATACATACATACATACATACACTGTATTAAAACGTATATCTGCTATTTATTAAAAGTATATGTATAAATATATATATATATTACTTATATACACACATTTATATGTAAGGTTGTTGCCATGCCACATCTTTTCGTTTTGTTACATGTACTTTGCAACCAATGGAGGAGAGTTTCTCAACCTTGACCATTTGAAGAGGTGTTGGACTTCAAAAGTCCACACAACTTAAAGTCAGCTGGGAAATTCTGGGAGTTGAAGCCCACCCTTCTTAAAATTGCTGGCAAGTTGGCAAACAACTGCAGAAATGGGTAGCCAAGTCATACTCGAAGAGCCGAGGTGGCGCAGCAGTTAGAGTGGGGTACTGCAGGCCACTTTAGCTGACTGTGATCCGCAGGTCAGCGGTTCAAATCTCACCGGCTCACGGTTGACTCATCCTTCCATCCTTCCGAGGTACGTAAAATGAGGACCCAGATTGTTGGGGGCAATGTAAATATACATTGCTTACTGGGGTAAACCGCTTAGAGAGTGCTTGCACTGTGAGGCGGTATATAAATGTCACTAATAAATAAATAAATAAATACTCCGTTGGATGTCCATGTCATCCAACAAGCTATTCATAATGGCCAACCAACCGGTCTCTAGGCAGTGTTGCTGTGACCTCCTCTCCCACCCAGAAATGATACCCCAAGTATGACATTTGCATAATTTCATCCTATTTTATCTAAATCTTACATTATTGCATTTTATTCCCAATTTCATTTTAGACTGCATTCTATTCCCAATTTCATTGTAAATTGTATTTTATTCCAATTCCATTTCAAATCGCTTTGATCCAATGTTAGTAATCATTTGTTTCTGGAACTCTGCACTTTGATATGGCCCAAGGGCGCTCATCAATAAAATGATGCGCGGCGCTGCCCAGAATTCAGCGGCCAACTCGTCTGAACGCAACCCGGGACCTCGAGGAGAGAGGGGTTAGTTTGCACGTGTCAGTTAGATGGCAAGCGGAATAGGGTTTTTGATCCTTGCTGTTGGGGAGGGGGGAGAGGGAGCAGGAGCGATCCTCGCAAGGAGAGAGCTAGCTTCTTAACCCCAACTGAACCCCAACCTTAACCCCAACTTAACCCCAACCCCAACCCCAACCCTCAAAATGACGCTATAGAGCACTGCACACCAAGGCAACTAGACACAAGAACAGTTTTTTCTCCGAACGCCATCACTCTGCTAAACAAATAATTCCCTCACCACTGTCAAACTATTCACTAAGGCTGCATTACTATTACTATTAATCTTCTCATCGTTCCTATCACCCATCTCCTCCCACTTATAACTTGTTGCTTGTATCCTTACGATTTATATCAATATTGATTGTTTCCTGATTGCTTATTCTACCCTATGACAATAATTAAGAATAGAATAGAATAGAATAGAATAGAATAGAATAGAACAGAACAGAACAGAACAGAACAGAACAGAACAGAACAGAACAGAACAGAATAGAATTCTTTATTGGCCAAGTGTGATTGGACACACAAGGAATTTGTCTTTGGTGCATAAGCTCTCAGTGTACATAAAAGAAAAGATACATTTGTCAAGAATCATGAGGTACAACACTTAATGATAGTCATAGGGTACAAATAAGCAATCAAGAAACAATATTAATATAAATCATAAGGATACAAGCAACAAGTTACAGTCATACAGTCATAAGTGGGAGGAGATGGGTGATAGGAACGATGAGAATGATGAGCGGTTAGAGGCAGGTACTGCAGGCCACTTTAGCTGACTGTGATCCGCAGGTCAGCGGTTCAAATCTCACCGGCTCAAGGTTGACTCAGCCTTCCATCCTTCCGAGGTAGGTAAAATGAGGACCCAGATTGTTGGGGGCAATGTAAATATACATTGCTTACTGGTGTAAACCGCTTAGAGTGCTTGCACTGAGAGGCGGTATATAAATCTCACAAATAAATAAATAAATAATGCAGCCTTACTGAATAGTTTGACAGTGGTGAGGGAATTATTTGTTAAGTGTTGTATCTTATGATTCTTGATGAATGTATTTATTTTCTTTTATGTACACTGAGAGCATAGGCACCAAAGACAAATTCCTTGTGTGTCCAATCACACTTGGCCAATAAAGAATTCTATTCTATTCTATTCTATTCTATTCTACCTAGGCGCATTTTCCTCCTTGCAAGGTGACACCAGGGGAACTTGCAACGGGCTGCTCCGGCCCCTCTTATCTCGCGATTGCCCGGGCTCGGGGCACACGTGGGAACGTCACGGGAACCGATCCAGGCAAGCTCCCACTCGCCGCCTCCCTTGCGCAACCGAAGCCCGGAGTGAGTCCCGGCCAAAGCGCGCGGCGCCTTTAAAGCGCAGCCACGAGAGGGGGGCGTGCTGGAGGCAGCTCCGGCTGGCCGGCCCTGCGCTGGGCGGCCTTAAAGGGGACTCGCGCCTTGGCCGGCCAAGTTGAAGCCCAGGCAGGCCGGCCGGCGGAGAGAGAGTCTCCGGCCGTCTACCTTGGTCCTGCAAGCGGTCGGGGACTCTGGCCGAGAGGCGGGGCGGCCCTCCCCAACGGGAGGAGCCTCTTTCGAACCCGGCTCCCGGGAAATGCCCAGCAGCGAGCTGGATCCCCTTCCTTAGGATCGGCAAGGCTTGAGTGCGCGCGTCCGACGCCTGGCCAGCCTGCTCCGGGGGGACCGGACGCCGATGATGTACACCATCACCAAGGGCCCGAGCAAGCTAGCCACGCAGAGGAGGACAGGTAAGGCGTGGGGGCCGTGGATTTCACCCGTCCCCCTTCCACCCCTGACCTCGGCTGCGCTGGACGACAATGCTCATCTTCCCCGGCCAGCACGGGGAAGATCGGGAGTGGGGATCCCCCTTCCCCCGGGAAAACCTGGGAGCTCTGCGCGATCCCTCTTCTCCTTGCTGGTTCTGCAAAAGGCGCCCTCCCCTCCTTAAGTGCACCCTCGGGCTGTCAAGTGTCGGGCCGTTCCACAGGCCCAGGTGTACGGATCGCGCCTCTCTCGCCCCCGCAGGTCCCACGCAGCAGGTGGAGAGCAAACTGGTCGATCTGAAATGCCGGCGGCAACAACAGCAGCAGCAGCAGCAGCAGCAACCGGAGATCACCTCGTGGCCCCTTGCAAGGTGAGGAGGGGGCCCGGGGGCTCGTCCCGGGCCGGAGAGGCAAAGCGCGGCGGCGAGAGGACGTCCCCGGTGCCCGGTGACCTTGCGCGCTGCATGCCCGGGGCTGGCTCCGCCGCCCGCGGTCCCCCTGGCCCCGGACGGGGGGCGATCGGTCGAGCACAGGGGGTCGCCCCTCGACGGCCAGGCTGGCCCGGGCGGGGGTCTCTGGCAGACCGGCTGGCAGCCTCCCCGGAAGGGAAGTGGAGGTGACCTTGTGGGAAGACTGCCTGCTGTCCTTGTGGCCACATGGCTCCCAAGGGGCGGGGGGGAGGGAGGAGGGGGCAGTGGGGGGGGCGAGAAGGAGAGGTGGGGTTGCCCGCCCCACCCCCTCCGGTCGCCCCCTCCGAGCCATGTGGCTTGCAAGGACAACCCCGGCAGGGGAGGCGCCCGCTCGCACGTGCGCGCCTGGAGGGAGGGGAATCTCCTTTTGGGGGGGGCAGAGGGGGAGTAGGCAGGTGACGTCAAAGGACGTCACGAGATGGGAGGGAGGCAGGTGCCCAGGAGGCAGCCTTTGCCCTAGAGAAGGCCAAGGCAGAGGAGAAAGGAGGGGTTGGCGGGGTGTGGGTGGGGTGCAGGAGTATGAAGGAGGCGTGCTAAACCTGTTGAATGCCTGCCTTCCTTGGGTGGGGAGGAGGTGTTGAGCACTGGGCGGCTGGGACTCTTTTGCATTCCTTTGGGTGCCCCCCCCCCTTCCCGGCACATTCGGCCTTTGCTCTTCTGTGCACTTGGCTTGGATGGAGAACAAGGGATGTTCTGAAAGTTAAGAGAGGTGGACTTCAACTCCCAGAATTCCTCAGCCAGCATCCAAGACTCACATTTTTCAACCTTGACGGCTTTAAGATGTGTAGGCACCGGCTGAGGAATTCTGGGAGTTGAAGTCCACTAGACTAGACAGTATGAGTTGGATGGCTGATTGCAGAGGTCTTTGGTTCAAACATGCATCTGTTTTGGGGGTTTACATGCTATCTGCTTGGATTCACAGAATGCACTAAACTGGAGTTGAATACAGGTAGTCCTCGATTTACGACCACAACGGAGCCCAAAATTTCTGTAGTTAAGCGAGGCATTTGTTAAGTGAGTTCTGCCCCGTTTTACGACCTTTCTTGCCACAGCTGTTAAGCGAATCACTGCAGTTGCTAAATTAGTAACCCTGTTGCTAAGTGAATCTGGTTTCCCCATTGACTTTGCTTGTCAGACAGTCGCCAAAGGGGATGACGTGATCGTGGGACATAGCAACGGTCATAACTATGAACCACTTGCCAAGCCTCTGAATTTTGATCACGTGATTATGTGGATGCTGCAAAGGTCGTAACGGTGGAAAACCGTCATAAGTCTTTTTTTAGTGCCGTCGTAACTTTGAATGGTCACTAAGTGAACTGTTGTAAATCGAGGTATACCTGTGGTTTATAATTCAGCCTAAAGTGGAAATGCAACCTTTACCATTTAGCCTGTTGTGCTAAGCAGGATAGATAAAAGTCTGTAGAGATAGCTGTACGATTTGGGATGGACAGCCTTCGAATGGGGTGGGAGTAGGAATGGATTTTTCCAGAGGGAAAAAAAATTGCAGACTACAGGAACCATTTGCACCACTCAGGTGACTCTGAGGACACAGATAAACCTCCAGGTGGCCTCAACGACCCTCTAAAAGGATGCAAATGACCAGCTGTCTGCAAGGAATATAAATCCTTCAGCGGTGGGTTGCTACCCGTTCGGCCCCGTTCTGTGAACCGGTAACGGTGGGTGGGAGGCTCCGCACACCTGCCCGGGACACAGAAGCGTCGCACGAGTGTGCGTGAGTACCAGTAGCAACGGCATTTAGAACCCACTACTGAAATCCTTCCATTCCCCACCATCCAGTCAGAGCTGAAGAAGCTTCTTGGATGAGAAGCGAAACGTCTTCAAAGAAAAACCAGAAAGTCCAGTTGCCTCTTGAAAAAAATCACCTTTGGGATAAGCAGGATAGAGTTTAAGAAATAGTGTTGCAGCTGGCGAGCTCGGAAGGACTAAGGATGGGGGGAAAAAAACTTCACTCAGACCAGGGGTGGGTTCCACTTACCTTCGCCACCGGTTCGCATTGCGATGTTTCACGCGCGTACGCTTGCTATGCTTGCGCACACGTGCGCATCCCCTCATGCAATTCTGCTTCTGTGCATGCTCAGTAGCTATAATCAGCCAGAAACACAGCTGAGGAGTTGATCAGCTGTGCTTCGGGCAAAGGAATAAAGGTAAGTATAAACCCTTTGAAGTGCCCTTTGTCAAGCAGCAACAGAGGAAAAAACTTCAAAACAGTAAAAAAATCAGAAAAAAATCAGAAAAAAAGATGGTGGCGCCCACGGACCGGCACCGACCGAACCAGATCTGTGACGCTATCGTGATGTCACCAGCGGGTCACTACCGGTTCGGGTGATCCGGTCCAAACCGGCAGGAACCCACCCCTGACTCAAACGTAACCCATTTTGTACAAATATTTCTCAAATTATGACAATTTGGGACCAGAATTTCCATTGCCAAGCAAGGCAAGTTGTTTAGTGAGTAATGCCGAATGTTTCAACATTTTTTTTGCTACAGTTGTTAAGCGAACCTCTCCAGTTGTTAAATGAATCGCACAGTTGCAAAGCATTTGTTTGTGGGAAGGTGACGAATGACCCTGGGATCCTGCAACCATTGTGAATAATATGCCAATTGCCAAACACCCGAATTTTGAATCACACGACAGTGAGGATGCTACAACCCTCATAGGTGCAAGGACTGGTGGCAAGTCAGTTTTTTCCATGCCGTTGTAACTTTGAACCGTCGCTAAACGTCGCTAAAGGATTGTGAATTGAGGATTATCTGTGCAAACTTCGAGCTTCATCTCTCAATCTAGGAAACTTCTATAGCACTTTATAGCAATAGCACTTTACTTATATACCGCTTCATAGTGCTTTACAGCCCTCTCTAAGCGGTTTACAGAGTTCAGCATATTGCCCCCAACAATCTGGGTCCTCATTTTACCCACCTCAGAAGGATGGAAGGCTGAGTCAACCTTGAGCCTGGTGAGATTTGAACAGCTGAACTGCTGAACTAGCAGTCAGCCTGCAGTCGCAGCATTTAACCACTGCACCACTTCAGCTCTTCTACTTGCTTATTTCCATTTTAAACAGGTTCTGGAGCCTGAAAAATGTTTGAAAACCCCTGAAGTTGGTCATCACCACACCATAATATTAATTGTTCATTTATGTGGGCATTGTCGGTTCGATGAACACAACGGTTGTTCTTTGGGTAATCTGGGGTAAATTATAGTGTATTGTGTGTTAAACTATTTCGTGGCTGAAAAAAAATCCCACAGGTATAGGATTCGTTTGCGGTGAGAAATGGACCCGCCCTTGAGTTCACCTGATACTGCCGTTTGCATTACACAACAGCATTAATGTTGATTATGCAATTGTAATACTGCACAGGTACTCCTCAATTTATGACAATTCGTTTAGTAACCGTTCGAAGTTACAATGGCACTGAAAGTAGTGACTTACGACCTTTGTTCCCACACTTATGACCATTGCAAGCATCCCCATGGTCACGTGATTTACATTCGGATGCTTGAAAGTTGACTCACCTTTATGACGGTTGCAGTGTCCTGGGGAATTCCCCTTTTGCGACCTTCTGACCAGCAAAGGCCGCGGGAAAACCAGATTCACTTCACAACCCGTGTGGCTGATTTAACAGCTGCGGTGATTCACTTAACAAACGTGGCAAGAAAAGTCGTAAAACGGGGCAAAACTCACTTGTTGCCTCATTCAGCAAGCTAAATTTTGGTCTCAATCGTGGTCGTAAGTTGAGTTGGGTTAAAATCCTTCCTCCACACCTCCAAGGGCCTTGAAAGAACAGACAATACTTCCCAGCGTTTAGAAAAAGCATTTGTGTTGCAAAGCAAATTATTACTTTGTGTTACACATGGATTAAAGCCCAGGCAGTGTTTGTTTAGTTTCTGGCTGGTTGGATACCAGTTTACCAATGGCAAACCCAGCCATTGTAAGCTTCCCCCTAGCCCTTCCATTTAATGAGCCAAGGTGGCGCAGTGGTTAGAGTGAAGTACTGCAGGCTACTACTGCTGACTGCTGGCTGCCTGCAATTTGGCAGTTCAAATCTCACCAGGCTCAAGGTTGACTCAGCCTTCCATCCTTCCGAGGTGGGTAAAATGAGGACCCAGATTGTTGGGGGCAAGATGCTGACTCTGTAAACCACTTAGAGAGGGCTGTAAAGCACTATGAAGCGGTATATAAGTCTAAGTGCTATTGCCCTCCCTCCCTCCCAGGGTGCTCAGTGGTTAGAATACAGTATTACAGGCTAACTCTGCCGACTGCCAGCAGTTTGATCCTGACTGGCTCAAGGTTGACTCAGCCTTCCATCCTTCTGAGGTCGGTAAAATGAGGACCCAGATTGTTGGGGGCAAGATGCTAACTCTGTAAACCACTTAGAGAGGGCGGTGAAGCACTGTGAAGCGGTATATCAGTCTAAGTCAGAGGTGGGTTCCTCCCGGTTCGTACCAGTTCGCCCGAACCGGTATTGACCCGCTGGTGATGTCACTGACCCAGTTTGGTCGGTGCCGGTCCGTGGGCGCCACCATTTTTTTTAAAAAAATGTGCATTTTGGGGGGGGGGATTTTTCCCCGTGTTGTTTTCTTCTGCGCATGCAGATCTGGTTCTCTGTGTGCGTGGAAGTGGGCCCGCCCTCCCGCCCCCGGGTTTATACGGACCATTATTGCTTCTTCCGAAGCACAGCTGATCAGCTCCGCATGCTGTTTTTCGTGCTAATTTCCTTGTTAGCAACGCGGAAGGGCTTGAATTCAACTACTGAGCATGCGCTGCAGCTAATTTGCACGAGTGGATGTGCATGTCCGTCGCGATGCGAACCGGTGGGGAAGATAAGTAGGACCCACCCCTGGTCTAAGTGCTATTGCTAATTGCGTTCGATTCTCTGGCATTGTCTGGACAAAGTCCCTGCAATTTTCTTGGCCACATCTTTCAGAAGCGGTTTGCCATTGCCTTCTTCCTAGGGCTGAGAGAAAGCGGCTGGCCCTAGCTGGTTTCATGCCAAAGACAGGACTAGAACTCATCATAGCTGAACTGCTTGAAAATTAAATACGTTGTTGAGCGCTGTGACCAGCATTTGCTAAAATAAAAGACTTGCGCAAGACCGTGAAGGTATCCACCTACTTGGAAGATACTCAGCAGTCCCGTTGACAAAGTTATCTTCCTTTTGGTCTATATAATTTATTGCCCTGAGTATTTACTTATGTAGCAAGAGTCCAAAAAGTGCTTCATAAATCTCTTAACCCATTAACCCATTTTCTGGCTAGGAAGAATTCGTGGAAGCATTAACTAACCCAGGGGACACCAAAGCACCCCACATCTTAAAACCAAGATCCTAAGCCAGAAAATAGTTGGAAAGTCTGAATTAGATGCTAAAACTAGAGAGAAATTACCTTTTGCCATAAACAGCAGCTTTTTGGTAGAGAATTATATATACATTCCAGGGGCGGGTTCCTCTTACCTGCCTACCGGTGCGCTGTGCACGCATCATCATGTTTTGCGTGCGTGCACGCTCGCTACGCATGCGCATCCCTCATGCGATTTTGCTTCCGCGCATGCACAGGAAGCAAAAAATCACTGAAATCTCGTGAGGGGACGTGCGTGCGCATGCAATTTCGGCAATTTTTTGCTTCCACGCATGTGCGGAAGCAAAAAAACACTGAAATCTCGTACGTGCACGTGTCCCCTCGCAAGATTTTGCTTCCATGCATGCGCAGGAAGCAAAAAAAAAAAGTCAAAAATTTGAAAAAAAAGATGGCGACGGACTG